>BJKM01000050.1:1835000-2033794 GCA_015082035.1 Chaenogobius annularis
AGATGAGTGTCCGGTGGGAGCTTAGACACACCAATGCTGATGCTGCATGCCTGGAAACATTCCCCTGCAAATCAATGGCCTGGTTAGCGCCACACCGACCTATGAACCGAGCGAGCGAGCGCTGGAGGAGAGGAAGTGTGCCAAGCCGAGTCAAAAAAAATCAGGGGCATACGAGCGGGTTTCAGAAGAATATGCATGCGCTGAACGTGCCGCTTTTGATAACGCCCTTTCAAGCTACTGGTTAGGTGTTAGAGCAAGTCACAGAAGTAATAAAATGTCCCTATAAAACCCTAACCCCAACCCAGGTATTCGATAAACACGAGTATTCAGGTCAAAATGTAATCATAAGAACAGAAAAACAACACTTGTGACTGTGACAATTTAGAAGCACATTAGACTACACTTTTCAAACAAAAAACTGTTTCTGTTTAACAATCACCATTTTTGACGCTTTCTGATTCTGATTCTGATTTAACAGTTCTCAAAATCTGTGAGAAATACTTTTTACTCTAATAGTACGATTCTAACACGTTTTCATCAGTACATTTTTTCATGTCATACTTTTACTTGGAGTATTTTGTTATTGTTCCTGTATCTGTACTTTTTGAGTGCTTGTTCCACCACGAAAATTAACGTTGACTAATTAATTATTCGGTTTATTGCTTTTTACGGTATGAAGCCTTTAACCTCATACTTAAGTTGCACAGTTAAAGATTCTTATTCAGCTGTAAATATATAAAACGTGCATTGACCAGAAAAACGCAGAAGTTTGATGACGGATGGTGATCGACTGACTGATCGATAATTTACTTCCCATACCATTCGAATATCAAGTCACATACACATGCACACAGTACAATATGTAGTCAAGTTCTTTTTGCACCTGAAACATGAATCGTACAGGAAGTAAAGTATGTCAGTCAATCACCATTCATCAAAGAGCCGCGGTTTTCTTTTTGTCAAAGTCAATGCAAGTTTTACAGAGACTCGTGTTACGTAATGTAGTTTAGTACGTCCAAAAAAGCGTTTCCTTCTGGTTTTGGGTGCGACTATAGCATACGCAGCCACAACATGTGTCATAAATGTGTGCAGTGCAGCATGCTCCATTTGTGCGTCAGTATTTTTAGCCTCTCCATACTCATTAAGTCAGCACAGCACACTGGGTCTGGCTGAACCCGCAGAAAGACGAGAAAACACACAATGCACACTTCTGCTCTGACCCAACCAGCAATACACCCTTATGCTGTAGTTATGATACTTGGAAACTTTGAGATTGGGAGAAAAAATAATACCCAGATACTAACTGATGCTGTATAAAACCGCATGGTAATATTAAAGAAAGTAACGTTTGGTGTATGTTGAGAATTAACAAGCTTTTACCTTACATGTCATAAGATACACAGATGTAGTTCTACAGTGCAGTGTTTCTCAAAGTGAGGTACGTGTACACTGGATGCTTCTGGACATGTCTTCATTTCTAGTGTTTACTTGTAATTTAGAGTATGTTTCATTAGCATATTTGCACTTGGGGAATTTCTTAGCTAAAGCTACTGTGGCAATAAAGTATTCCTATTTAAGAGTAGGGATAGGCGATTTAGGCGATATGATACACAATATTTGTATTGCTGTGGTTATTATTATTATTATAAGCTTATCTTAAAAAAATCCTTACTTGTATTTGTCTGGGATGTAAAACAATTGTTTCCGTGATTGTGTAAACATACGGACATATTTTTTAGCCTAATTGTTCTTCTTTTCCCATTGGTACTCAATAGTCTAAAAAAAAAAAAAGTTGTTATGGATGGACCTGGTTTAGATGTAATGATACCCGAAAAGCCAAATGTTTTTTTTTTTGTTTTTTTTTTGGTAATTGGTGTAAAATGTTTAAAAAACACAATTCTTGTCTCTCATTTAAGTATAGCTATTTGTATACAATATATGCATATGATGATATTTTTGCTGCATCAAAAGAGTAGTACTTAGTTTAACAGAATGTTTTATTTATTCGTATTTATTTATTTAATCATATCAATATTTTACCAAAATATTTAACAAAATACACTCACAAACCACTCAAACCAATCATGAAACAACATTTGCAGTCAAAGAAGTAAAAGTGTTAAACATGTGCACTGATCCTGTAAAATACTCTGGGTTGAGTTTTTGAATACAGAGAGAGGCACAAATGAACTGAGTTTTAGATTTTCCCACAACCTTACTGATACTGTACAATGCGCCTAGCCTACAAGGATTCCATAGCTTTCCTTAAACCACTTGGACTTTTTATGAAGCCAAAGAAAAGCAGCCCTTGCAGCATAAACGATGAAGAAAATAGCATCGTGTTTCAAAGGCAGGAACATGAAATGCGGGTGTTAAACTATACCTGCCAGTGGGTTGTTCAAGTAAAACTAATGAAGCAACTTGAAAGACGCCCTGATCAAAAAGACTGAAAGATGAAACTGGACTGTGGCGAGTCGGTGCCAAGGTCAGAGGAGTCAGCCCCCGACAGATCAGTCCGACAGAGATGAATGAGGCTGGGGTTACTTGATCCAAAAAGAGATCTCCATTATCGATCCTTTAACGGCTGGGATTACTCCATGGGAAAATTCTTCCAGTCAGATTGAAGACTATTTTATAACTCGGATGCCCTTGAGCCGGAAATAGACACCTCTCAACTGATTGGTCAATGTAGCTCAGGCAAAACAGAGAAAGCACTGTTTCCTAATAAAGAAGAATAGGCTGCATTGAACCTGTTTTGTCATATTTTCCAAAATCTCCACTTCCCCATAAATAACTATTTGTCATGCCTTCTGCTTGTCAGGATTGTAAAAAAAAAAAAAGAAAAGAAAAATAAGATAAGATTGCCTGATACTAGGGCTGCAGCTATCGATTATTTTAGTAATCGAGTAATCTATCGATTCTTTTCTTCGATTAATCGAGTAATCGGTTAATATTTTGGAACATTCAGTAAACCATTTAAAAGCATATTAAATTCTGAATAAACGTTATAGTTCATAGTAATAAACAAATACAAAATAAGGAATTTCTGCTTAAAATAATTAATAATAATAATAATCTGCACGCCACAGATTCACATGTTTTTAATTAAATATGTAAATTAAACGAATCATCGAGGCAATAAAATAAGAATTGAAGCTTTTTTGTAATCGAATTATTCGATTTACTCGAGTAATCGTTGCAGCCCTACCTGATACGAGTAATCGTTCTAGTATCTTTTTCAGTATCTTAGCATATATATATATATATATATATATATATAAATAAATAAAAGCATTACAAGCAACAATAGTTTCAAAATCACTCCATTATGCAATTCAAAATGTGTTTCTATCAGCCAAGTAGCCCTCATAAATATATTGATTGAGAAGTGAATTTGATGTAATAGTGTTACAATATACAAATATATACATTTAATTAATCACACTTTTGAAATAAGCTAAATCATGATTCATAGCATTGAACCCTTATTTCAATATTGTTATTTATTGTGGGTTTTATTCTGTTTTTATTCTGTTGTTTTATTTTGTTGTTTTATTCTGCTGTTTTATTCTCTTGTACAGTGTCCTTGGGTGTTCTGAAAGGCGCTTTTAAATAAAATGTATTATTATTATTATTATTATTATTATTTAAATGTAACATAAAACTTTAAAATTTGAAGTATTTTGGCACATTTCTAATTATTTCTCAAATCTAAATAAATAATTTAAAAGCCCTACTGGCTACAATTTAAGTCTAGACATTGTATTGTATGTTGAATCAATACATCACCAAACGACAGCTTTAGTGAGGCCCTTCAACACCGCTTGCGGGTGTAACTGGCTTTTATGGTATTCAATTATTTACTGTTTTAGGGGTTTTATTATTTTACTGTTTTTTGTTTTTTTTATTATTATTATTTTGATTGGGAGCACTGGTAGAGCAAGTGTAAATGTTTTGTATACAGCACTTTGGAAATGTATCAGTTTATAAAATGTGCTATATAAATAAAGTGGATCATGGATTGGCCATATGGATTGGCCAGGCGTAGTTTGGTAAAATATTTGGCCAATATTACTCGTTTTAGCAGACACATGTGACATTTTAAAAAGGAATCTCACTCTAGAGTAAAATAAAAAACATTCACATCTAATATCTTTCCAATGTATCAAAAAAAACTTCCCATGATCTCAATGACAATTCAATATAAAATGTACTTGAACAAGCACCAAATATCTGACTCATTCCAAGCAACCGCTGTGCCTCTCATGTGAGGTCAGCTTTGAACCCAAATTGCTTGCTAACAGGAATAGCCGGGGGGGCCTCAGAGGAATGGCAGCATGGGGAGCATAGGTTGACACCGTGTCCATGTTGTGTACATAACTTCCGTACACACACATACACACTCAACACTATAAATCTTCCTTCCTGCCGTCTCATCCGCCACCTCCAACCAACTGCTCCAACTGCCCCAGAGGTCTCCACGATCCTCCAGCACCAGCCCAGACTCAAGTGCTCCGACGCCCCACACAAAGGCTCTCACGGTGGGGGTTTTCCTGCGCATTTCCCCTCCCTCCAGCCCACACAAAGGAGATCCATTTCAGCCGCTCTGAGCAACGCCGCTACTCACTTTTTGGCCTCAAGACAGGATCAGCACTGAAAGTGAAGATGCGGGTGGATCCGTTTAGAAAGGTTATGGCGAACAGGTTATGTCAGAAGTGGTATTTTTTCTTTCAAATGGAACTGATATCAACGCCGAGAGCAAGTTGAAAGGTGAGACAGGAAATAAATGCCAATCGGGTGTGTATATAGTCTGACTTTATGCACGTGCTGGGGAGGCAGGATGTAGCTGCAATGCTACACCGCTACTTTTGCAGCACAATTTACACGAGTTGAGACACAACACGAGATTTAGTCCACGAGAACGAGAAAAGATGAGATTTTGACATGATTTATGCGCATTAAAATTGAGCAGTTCACTTGACAATTCGGCCTAACAATTGTTCGCTGTCATTATAGCACTGCTTTTCGGAACTACAGCTTCTTAAGAAATAGAACTCACCTGCGCCCAAGAATTTTTTTTGTCCACAGAGAATGTAAACACAAGAAGAAAAAAAAATTGCATGTGAGCGAGATCTTGTGGCACAACGAGATCTTGTCCCATCGTAGCCATGTACTGTAAAACGTAAATGAGCAAACTGATAGTGCTGTCATCCATATAAACTGGCAATGAACTTGTAAGGCTGCAAAGGTTGAGGTTTATGAAGTCTTATAAATGTCATAGTTCAGTTGAAAACCATTCAAATGTCATCAGTAAAGCTATACTGATGCTTACTGAGAAATTGAATAAATGCAAGCGTTTAAAGCCGTACTGTGAAAGATCTCCATGGAGACAAGCAGGTGACACATCCTCAAATAGAAAAGTAACATAATATAAAACTTTTAAGAACAATGCAAGACCCTCTTTCTACGATCAGATCAGAGAAATCATTCGGCAACAATTGATCCTAAATGTATAGTTCCTAGAGTTGATGTTTGTATGTACACTGGTCCAATACTCAATCAGATTACAGAAAGTGACACAAATAGTTAGCTTCAGTTACGATGAAGTACCAGCAGTGGGATTTGTCTGTGCTACTTCCAGAAAACAAGCACAAACAAAGCCAATCAGCCCCACAATGAACTCGGATGCCAACCTTTTGGTGTTGCTGGAGGAATACTGAAAAGACCCCATTCAATCAACAATGACACGCAGCAAGAGGCAAGAGCAGAGGAGGATTTTCTCTTCAGAAAGACTTCAAGATGTATTCAAAAGTTTGGTCTTAACTTTGAAATGCGTTTCTGTTTCTTTGAATGTACAAGGGCAGTATGCCTTTTGGGTTGCTTAATCGGTTGGTATGGCATCTTTGTCGACCCAATTTTGTTTGGTAAAGTAATTATTTATTGGGTTTTTAAAGATTTACATGGACCATAGCAGATATATTTACCAAAAAAGATCAATAAAACTGCAATCTGAGAGTTAAACAGCAAATTCAACGAACGAATCATGAAATGTCCTCCATGTCAATGTTAAACGATTGTCATTCGAGAATACGGTTGCAACATCTTGGGGATTTGCAAAGATGGAAAATTGCAATGTGAATCATCAGGAATTTATGGGCATAAATGGGAATTTATTAAACACTGCATAGAATTACAGCAGAACCAAATTAAGTAGTGACCCTACAAAGGAGGACTGAAGTCACTGAGACCTGACAAGACCTGAGTGGTTGCAGGGTCATAATATCATATATATGTGGTTGTAGAGGTGGCTCTAAAAGTTCAGCAAAAAAATCTGCCAAAATATGATGTTTTTTTTTACCATTTTCGAAGAATTTTCCAAGAATTTTCCTGACATTTTCTGCCTCGTTGCAACCCATTTCATAAACTAACCCTAACCTTAATTAAGTAGGTTAAGCCTGAATCAAGCTTAATAAACAATGTTTTCATCATGAATTAAAGGCTTTGTCCATGCTTTGTTAGGTCAAATTAAGGTGTAGTTAATATAAAGTGGTACCATAACCTTTTTACAAAAAGGTAACTATAAAACGCTCACATCATTCATACAAAGGACAAGTACCCTCTATCTCAATAATCACAATTTGGAGCTGAAGCTACTGTATAATCTCATTTCCAAATTGCCCATTTGAAGCCCATCTTTGGCATACTCAGAATTGTCAATCCCTTCTATGAAATAAAGCCATTTCAATCAGCCAAGCAGTCGTGCGTGCAAAAAATCAATTGCAATCGACATGAACACTCCAGTCTCTCCAAATTGGCAGGAAAAAAGGGTAAAAAGGAGGAGGCGTGACAAAAACTAGCATGCAAGCGGCGGTGGTCTGCAATGAAAAGGCCTTTTGAAAGTGGACGTGACATTAAAGTGGGTTTTTCGGAGCGTGGAGGAAGTGCAGGGAGCTCACGGGGGAGAGGTGAGGAGGCCGGGCCAAAAGCCAGAGACAGATTCACATGCAGCAGGTCGAGATACAGAGGAGAGCCAAGAGTCCAGCCATCAGCTCATCCACAGAGGAAACAGAGGTAGAACAGCCAGGGCAGGAAAACATGACTGCACGAACAGGAGCTGGAGGACAGAGAGCACAAGACTATAGCAGGAGAAGAGTAAATTTCATTTCTGAACTTTTTGCAATATCCTGATGACAAATTTCAGATGATATTGTGGAAATCTTTCAGAAATGTACTCAAATGTGCCTGTAAATGTCGTGGGTGGAGTTCAAATTCTGCACAAAATGTAACTGGATTGTAAAATTTACACACGAAAAATGCAGAAATATCCCATTATACTTGATTTGTAAGCAGAAAAATGCAAGTTTGTGTTATTTCTATTACTATTGCATTGGTGATTGTATGCTTTTGTAATAGTTAATGCAAGAGCAGCAATGATTAATTGATATATATTTCAACCTTTATTTGGTAGATAAAGTATTTAAAGTGTCAATGTACAGTAGAAATGTTTGTTTGACTAGTCAACTAATAGAAAAAATAAATCACTAACTAGTCGACTACAAAAATAATCTTTAGTTGCAGCCCTAGTTAACAGTTGTTGGTTTTTATTATCATGATTGTTATTATGAAGAGAATACACTATATTGTTAGAATTCTTCTCCAAAAACAACACTTGCAATATTATCACATTTTCAATATGAATCTGACCTCTACTTTCAGTTCCAATTGATACTTTTGGAAATGAATGAGGTTTCAAAAGGCTTTATCAATTCTGTTGCTACAGTGTCTGCAGTACACAAGTAGGAGGCAGGAGTAGCAGTATTATAGAACACATTTAGTGCAGTACTGGTATCAGCAGTAGGGCCTTTTTGACGGACTAAAAACTCCTCAATTTCCCTGTGGGTTAAACTAAATGGAAAGTCCAAATTGAAAGAAGTTAAAGAAGTTAAATACATTACTTGACCGACAGCTTCTAGACCAAGCTAATATTCCTTTCAAGTGTAGTTATCCATCACGCATTTGGAGTGCCACTTGTAGGTCTGCCTCTTTAACTCGGCGCTCAGTCACACACGTACCCACGTGCGCCGGACGGTGGGCAGGTAATAAGACAGCTAACGGCAGTAGAGAGCGTCCGCTGCCCCGCTGTGATCGGAACAGACAGAGAGAGTGATGACCGCGAGAGCCGCTGAGCCGCTGAGCAGACACATCCTCACCGGTCACTGACACCGCCACAGTCGAGTCAATACAGCTGCTGCTAATGTGGGATACCTGGGTCTGAACTGTGTGCGTCTGTGTGTGTGTGTGTCTGTGTGTGTGTGTGTGTGTGTGTGTGTGTGTGTGCGTCTGTGTGCGTGTGTGTGTGTGTGTGTGCAAGAGGAAGAGTGAGAGAGAGCTGTGTTTGCCAAAAAGATTGCAATGGGTTATCCCGTCATAACTATAAGCCGATTTTAAATGCGTAAAAAGAGACACCGCAAACAGAGGATTGATAATTCACTGTCGGCATTATTTTTCATTTAATGTTATTTGTATTTTTTAAAGGCAAGACACTGCAGGTGAATAGGAAGACATCTTAAATAAAAAAGTTCTTGCACTTCTTGTGTAGTTTGCATACATACATTTAAGAAAAAAATGTATTACAAGTTTTTCATCATGTGATGCTTTCAAATAGGGTATTTTATGTGTAAAACTTTTTTGGGGGAAGGGGGAAACTGAAAATGTTTTACAGAGTCAAGGTTGCATTTCTTGCCACATTAGATTTAAAAAAATTTACAGAGCGGAGCGATATTCACGCAAATTACATCTTACTGAAAACTGGAGCGAAAAATCAGCTTTTTCGTGTGTTAAAACTTAAGAAATCAAACTTAACAAACAAATAAAATTTGGAATTCGATATGTACAAATTTGTCAAAATCTTGGTGCAATATTGTAAAGTTTGGTGTGTGTAGGTGCTACTTTACGGGCTGATATTTATGTCTGCATTGTATTATGAGAAAACGGCCCTTGAATTTACAATGTTCAAAAGTTATCTGTATTACTAAAGCAAAAGAACATATATTTTTGGATAAGTAAAGGCATATTTCAAACTATACTTTACAAGATTCCTTAGATCGTACAGGAGTGGGTGTCTGCTTACACGTTGCTGCTACTTCCTGTTGCCTTGTCTGGACTCTGGAGTACATGATGGATGCCTCGCCGGTCTCCTAAATGTGTTATACGATCAAAGCCTCTGTTTTCACCTACACGACAGACATTTTGTTCCTCCTTCAATACCAGCCTCCCCAGATTGATGCTTTTTTTTCCTCTAAAAGAAAACATGAAAACATTGTGTTCCGACAGAAAGCAGGGAAAAGTGGCACCGCAAAATGATATAGCGACAGCAGCCTCCTCGGTGGCCACAGCTACGGAGCCTGCAGGGTGTCTGAGTGCTTTATCATCTGCGCATTTTATTTTCTGGGGCTGATGCAAGCAGATCACAAACACTCGCATGCAAGAGCGCCTCTCTGTGTTACGAGCAGAGGAACAATGAAAGCATTAGAACAGACACGATGTATCCTTAAATACACTTCTTGTCATGGATACAAAAGTGAAAAGGGTCTAGCACAGGAATTTCTAAAAAGGAGGGTTTGTAGGGCTGAAATTCTTGGTCGACTAAAAACAAATAAACTATTCATTCCCAAATGTCCATCTAATTCACTTTTCTTTGTTGTCCGCATAAATCCCAATCAAAATTTGGGTTAATCAACTAAATGACTAAAAGCCTTCAGAGTTAAAAAGAGACTTGAGCTGAACAATTACCGGTAATCAGAATTTGGAACTCATCTCAAATGTCTGTTGCAATTAATAAAATATCCTGTCTTACCTAGTTTGTCACAATACAAAAACTTTCATTTCAATACTGAAAAAATAGGCTCAATACCACAATTATACTTCTTAAATCTTCTTCTTTAAATGTTCAAGTTCTCATAAAGCTGAAGATCCTTCTCAATCTGTTCGGGAAAGGTTTTATTTTGCCCTGTTACTGTGATTTTTTTTAAACTGCTAACCCTGTCATTTAGACCTTTACTGCTACAAAATGTTTTGAAATGCATGTAACTCTGGTATTTTTTGAGCAGTTCCCAAAGTCATGCAGCCTTAATCGAAAGCATTCAAATAGGTATTTCAATCTGGAAAGGCTCAAACAAACAAACTAAAATGCATTAGGGTGATATCTATTATGATATGCTGGTAAATAGAATAGAATTTTGACTTTTTGAGAACATGGCAAGATGTTTATTCATTAAAAGGTAGAGGAGGACCTGTGATTATTTTTGCACACTTCAAATGGCCCACTTGAATGGCATTTAAAATAATTTTCCACCAGCCAAACGGCATCAATTAGTCTGAGAATGTACCAAAACAAATGTACTGGTTTCATTCTCGTTTTTGATGGCTTTAGTGATCATCTAAATCTAAATAAAGGAAGTGTGTGGTTCAGAAGGAATTGAAGGAAAGGAAAGACTTTTGGTTTAAATGCGACAGAGACAGCAGGGTCATCACAGTGTAACCTGCTGTCTGTGAAATGGTCCACTGCAGAAATGAGCCGAACACCAAAGCATCAGGAGGAAACGGTTCGTGAAGCCCATGCAGTACAACATATTAAACCATCTGGAAATAACAGGCAACACCACCAGACTAAAATCGACTGTGCAGGGGCCAGTAGAAGACCTGTCCAATGGGGCAGTAGGTCTCCCTGTTGCTCTGTCTGTGTCTGTGTCACCCACTCATAAACTCACTGACCCGCCCTGGACAGACCTGGAAATGACAGATAAGCAGTCTGGGGTTGTGCTGTATCTGATCTATCAGCAGGTTATTTAATGCTAAAGGACAGGAATATCGCTGTGTCTGTATGGTTATCCATGGGTTTCAGCTTGCTCTTATAATCAACACTTTATAGATTTAAATCTTTGAAAAGACTGCATATTTTGTTTTAAATAGCCTGATTTTTCATCCTTCTGAAACCCGTTGATATAGTCAAGTATGGACTTAGATTCTCGTTAAACTAAAGAGAAAATACAAACAAAAGACATTTGCAGATACCGATATCTATATTTATATTTTATAACCTAAATCAAAACCCATAAATGGATGTTAAATTGTAGGAAAGTTTACACATCAATGTTTCACTTTTGTACAAAATAATAGTATAAAATGTTTTTATTTGGAAAATATTATAATTTGTTGTACAGTTTGTGGTATTTCCAATCATAGCCAGTCATTTTAGCCGCTTTATTTCCTTCAGGGTTTGCCACGACATAACAGACGCCTCCTGGGTAATTAAGCGTCTTTTGTTTGTTTTTTAAGTCCCATCAAAAAGCGAGCCTTTCTGTTTATCCTGAGACTAGTACAATAGCTAAGATGTTTTCTTCTGCTTTGTATGATTACTATTATGACTGAACTGTTGAAATATATATACAATTTGGACTGCGCAGGTGAGGTAAGAAAGATTTATATTTTCACAACAACAACTAGCTATGGCTGAAGAAGGCTGTTTGTGGGCCGCTACTTCTGTGGACGGGAATAAGAGCATGTTTTGCTTTTAACTTTTTCTTAACATAATGATACGACCAGATTAAAAAGGGTTATAAAAGGCTCCATTTCAAGAGCATCATCAATATTTATTTATTGTTCAAGATTTTCTGGCAGGACAGCTGGAGAGTGAAGCGGGGAGATATTCGGGAAGCGAACATGCGAGGTAATGTGCAACACTTTAAACCACTACACCACCGGCGAGTACGCACCTTTTGAATGTAATGATAATTTAAAAATGCTGGATCTTTTCATCTTTTCGACTAATGCCGGTAATTATTTATGCTAACATATTGCATTTACTTTACTTTAATGTACTTGAATTTACTTAAAGAAAAATATCTAAAAATAAATGTTCATGCATGTAATAGCTCAGTGCAACTAATACGGGTCAATTATCCCACAGAGAAATGGACTGAGCTGCGAAGCACAACAAAAGAAGGGGCCCAAAAACAGTCTCGTCTGTCACACCTCCCCCGCAGCGACTGTGAAAGAGAGCAAAACTGTATCACACAATTAACACCCGGCCATCGCATTCTTAAATAATGCATAAGAGCTAAGTGCTAACTGCATAGCTCATCTCTTTATTAGCCATCAATAAAACATCAATGAGAGATTCATCCTAAACATGTCATTAAGTATGTCTTTTATTAGCACATTAATAATACATGAAGTGTATTGGTGTTAGCGGCTGGACCCGAGGTTGAGGTAGCCGTTACGACAGAGAGGAATTAAAGCCTTGAGGTCGCGGTGATGCAGTGGGTCAAACACCAGCAGCGCACACGCGAATCAATGTACGCTTCCTTTATGATCAATAAATGTGGGCCCGAATTAGATGCAGACACCAATAACTGAGCCTGCAGTATCAGGACCAGTTTAAGTAGCGCGGTGGGCGATGGGCTAGCATTATCACAGCAGAGCAAGGCGGCTACGGGTACGACACACACGCTCACATCTCTGTCAGGGGAGCCCATTATTGTATGTTTTTTGTGACAGGGTAAACGACCAGGGCATACGAAGGAAACCTACACAGGCATGGGGAGAACAGGGGAGAACAGGGGAGAACAGGGGAGAACAGGGGAGAACAGGGGAGAACAGGGGAGAACAGGGGAGAACAGGGGAGAACAGGGGAGAACAGGGGAGAACAGGAGGGAGAAGAAACTCGGTTCCTCTTTGCTTCTGGCCAAAAAGGTCTGGTAAGTACTGATGCCACTTTGTTTTCTGTAGGCGAACGTGTCATACAAGTATGTTTTAAATTAAAAGCTTGATAAAAGTGTTTTTTTGCATGATATTGGCCATTCATTTACTCTTTTAAAAAAAACTACAGGCACCAAAAAATAACTATCCGGGTAGTGACATATATAAAAAAAAAAAAAAAAACTATCCAGCCCTACCCAGGACTCAAACCCTAGGACACTTCTTGCGTTGAGATAAAGCGCTAACCACTGCGCCACCATACTACCCCGCTCTAACCGGACACAAATATCTCTAGTGCCACTTCGTCTTTTCTTTGTGCTGGATCCCAGTCTCCTGACGCATAAAAAGCTCTCCTCAGCTGTCACTCACTCTGATTGTCACTGGCAGAACGCTCTCAGTTTATGAAAATGGCGCGTCAGTCATTTCGGCGCACCGGCCCACAGCACAGCACATACAAACACGCACATGAACACACTGCTTGGAGCCTGTGCTGGAGGGATAGAGCGGTGCCTTGCATTCATACATTCGGACATATCGCATTAACCTCACGCACTCACGGATCACGGATCGTATCAAGAAAGCTACATTCAAACAGACGAGCTAGGATACACGGATTACAGGACGTCATTAGTTTAACAAGGATGATCATTTAAATATACGTATCACTGTCAGCATATCCCCATCCGCAAATGACACCATGATACATTTAGCCACTTAATTTAACATCAGTTCGCCATAACCTAATTTGATATCACTTCAGTACAGCTTGAATTTTAATGGCTTTTACAATCAACCTTTTCTTCTTCACGGCTCATAGATGAAGTAAAGGTTACATTGATGTTCAAGATTTGCATGTCAAAATCTCAGGGGCAGAGGCCAGTTGCACCGGATCCAGAAAACACACTCCCTCTACCGGCGCCTCGAATCAACATCAAAACAAAACCCTTCAATCAGATTTGTTTATTTACGTGACAGTCTTTGTGATATTTTTTCCTTTTTTTTTTTTTATCCGCAAGCAGCCAGATTTCTTCTACGCGGAACATGCATGCCCCGATAGGCTAATCCACCTGTCAATCACCCCCATCTGAACTCGAGGCGATGCAAACGGTGACCAGACTGATAGCAACCTGTATAAAATGCATTTTTAGGTATTAATTTATTGACTTAGGCTATTTGTTCTAATTTGAGCTTCCTTTTCCAAATGTTTTTGTTCACATATGTTAAAATAATATACCTATTGTTATTCAATACTTACATATTATGTTTGGTAATGTCTTTCCCTAAAATGAGTGAAAATGCCACACAACATTGTCAGGGGTAAAGCTAATGAATTAGCTTTAAACAAAGACAGATATCAGAGCCACGCAGGACCAGTGCTGCTCCTCTCTGACCGCTGTGCACAGGTGATGAGCCCACCCAGCAGCTTAACGCACGTGTCTGTCTATGAGGCAGAGAAAGCACCTCTCTGTGGGTTCGTTCAGTCTGTCCCAAACACCTCCGTCCACCCCAGCAGTGTTTTACTGACAGTGAACCGCCGCAGTCTGTGACAAGAATCCTCCTAGCGCTCCTCTGCCGTGTTCACTCCTTTCCCCGCTCCTCTGAGCCTGTCCGTCTAGGCAATACGACCGGACGGTGCTGCTCTGAGCGACCGGTTGTACCATGTTGTAATATAAAATCAGTTCTCTTATCTGTGCATTCACTGTATTCTGTTCTGCTCCTCTGGGCCAAACTTTTATTCAGTTCAAAACTCCCTCGTCTCATTCAGCACTTAAGACTGCTGGAAAAGCCTAGCATTGGGTTCTGGCTGCGCAGAAACACAAAGCCAATGGGAAAATGGACTGGCGTTCTAGTAATAAATTTGGATTTGTTTTAATTTCTATCACATTCCACTCATGCTTTACTAACCATGTCCATCAGAAACAATGAAAATGCATAGTTCCAATTCATAAAAAAGCATTCCAGACATACAGGCCGCTGAGACTAATTATTCATATCAAGTCAAAGTGACAGGGCCAAGCCATTAAGACAGCCGTATGCATGCCGTATTCTGGTCTGAACTGGGAATCACTGAAGCGTCTCAGAGTGGTACAGCATCACTGCCCTTCAGCGAGTGGATCTGGGATGGCACTGGAGTGGAAACACAGGACCCCCAGCCAGCTGCCTGTCCACACATGGATAACACAGAACATGGATATGGACAGACTATTACAGCAGAGACGCATTGGTTAAAGGAGACATATTATGCTTTTTTCAGGAACTTGGTATTGAACCATAACAAATGTAGATCATCATTTTACATTTTGTTCATTGTAAAAGCCCCGCCTCTTTTGCATTTTTATTTACATCTTTTTCTTTGCGAGAAGTGGCTACGAGACATTTTAGAACCCTCCATGTAACATTGGACTCTTTATTTTTCAAATAATTACAACTAAGCACAGGGATGTGGGCGGGTATAGGGGGTAGGTGAAAGCAGGATTTATCTGAGCACTCGAGCCTCAGTTGCACGACAAATTCAGAATTACTCAAACATGCAGGAATCAATTAAAATACAACTTTTAAGTGAAATAATAATAGGGAAACTGTTGTAACAAGGCTAAAATCTAATTTAAGCATATTTTACACAACATGTAAGCTACAAGGAGACAGAACCTATGCCAATATTAAACACAAACACTGTTCTCAACCCCTCTCCTCCAGACTTTGAGTGACAGACGGGCAGATGTAACCAATCGCTGTTAAGTATGAACTCTCAGAAAAAGAAACTAACTTTATGAATTGGGATCGAATCTAAAATGGGGATCTAAAGAAATGTTATATGATTTTTAATGTATTATTTTTTTCTCAGTATTTTTTTTTCGTCCTATTTATAGCCAGAGCTGTGCAAATGCCTCAGGTTTATTACAATCATGAATAATCAGGAAGTCAAATACATTCATCATAACTTCAAAACACGGGAGAGTGAGATGACACAACTGTCTCTTTGCTCTGTGCGTATCTGGTTGTTGTCCCTAAACAAGCGTAGCCATGTTTATGTAATTTGGCAGTTATAATTACAGGCTCCATAATAAATAGAGCATGGTTTAATTGAATAATACAATCAAAGCTGGTGCGGTGGCATTTTTCCCAGTCGCGCCAAGTCGGTCTCGATATTTCCGCGACAAAGTCTATCCTTGCGTCGGTGAATCATAGCTGAATAATGCACGCCTCTGTCATATGTCACATGTCAGTGCAGATTTATTTAACCCTTGCGCGCCGAACAGCTTGGCCATGTGTGTTAACTCGCTCAGTTTTCTAAATTATTTTTCCGCATCTACACAATTCATCGGCGAGCGTCCTACAGGCTTGGTCCGTGTTGAATGATGGTTGTGGACAGTGTGTGCGTGAAGGGAGGGGAAGGGGGTGAGGGGGTGATGTCTCAGATGGAGAGGAGGCAGCGGGCGATGAAGCAATTACAAGCTGGTGGTGGTATAGGCTAAAGCCACGCCCCATCCCCCCTTAAGCCTGTCATCGCTGTGAGCCTATAGCAGCAGCATTAGCGGAATCATGCCTTTAATGGTGGAATGGGCCTCAAGCGGACGCCAAAACAACCTGCTAATCCCCTGTGGAGCAGCAGGGGGCGGCGAGGGTGCGCCCGGTGCCAGGGTTGGGGTTCACAATGACTTGAAAATGAGTCCAACCTTGACACGCGCCAGCAGCCTCGAACCACCCAGTCCTGCCTCCTGCACCCCCCATCAACCACGCTGACATCCCCCCAGGGAGAGCGAGCCGTGTCAGCCGCGAGAGAGCAGTAAAGCCCTAGGCCAGAGGACGGCCCTCCGCAGCGGCGTTCTCCGAGGGGACATGCCGTCTGCTCCCATCGACTCGGACAATCTCTGTGACACTTGACTGCCAGCAAAATGTACTTCATTTATTTCTTGTAACACATAATAGCTCAATTGTAAGAGAACAAATATAAAGCATGAACCAGTTTTTTACATAATTCAAACTCATTTGCTCAATAGTGTCCGGTCTCGTTCTTCTATATAAAGGGGTATTGAGGTGAGAGACATTAATGATCAACCTGCATTTAGACACTGAAATAACAATAATACAGAGAAGGTGGCTAAAGCAGAACTAGCGATGTTTACAATCCAAACAAAATATCGATTTGTACGAACGTATAAAATGAAATAATTTGTTTAAAGCATTGTAGGTGGTTAAAAAGTGATATCAAAACTAGATACAGCAAATTTGATCTTTTCTGAAGAGTTTTAAAATGGATTTGATCAATATCAGAACTTGTGTTTAAGAAATTATTGTTTCGCTTTGAAGATTACATTCTATTGCCTGAAAAAAGTTTTTTATCTTCCATTATCATTGTGGTAGCTACATTTGTATCAAGGCTTGAACTTCCCTCGAAATGATAGTATTGTGACACTATTCAGCATCCAAATACATCTGAACTTTGCTTCGTTCATTGGCAAATAATATAGGCTTAAACAAATGAATGAAAAGTGTAATATGGGGGATGGGTTGTTGCAGATTTGGTCCAGAGAATGCAAACTAGCTTGTTAAAAAGAAGTTAATTATGATGAGCAATGACATGCTTGATTGGTCAAATCAAAGGGCCTTAATGAAGGGAAAGACCGCTCTCTCTCTCACTCACGTTCTCTCTCTCCATCTCGTCTGTCTACAGTTTCATCCGCCCGAGTATGACACAACACTGCCTCGAGTGCCTTATTCAGCTTATCCAATGACATTTGTGACAGATTCAATTTAAGCATCACAGAAATATCTCGGCGTAGCTTTGTCATCTTGGTTCTGATATCGCACACTTGGCACCCTACAACTCCCTGTGAAAGGTTTTGTAGGCAGTAGAATAGTCATCATTTTGTCTATTTATCCAAGAATCTACCCCCAGCCTCCCAAGTACATTAAGAAATCAGATATTAGCATGATCTCATCCATCTTCCAGCCTTCTCGCTCAGGGTTAAAATCCAGTAATAACTCCACCGTTGGCGTCTTAACATTAACTCACCAAGAGTCCATTCATATTTCATCAGCAGCAGTGGCCCCCTCGTTCTCCCTAGGCTCATTTTGCTAGTAAGGCGAATCGCACATCAAACGCGAGCTACCTTCCAATTAGACAGTGATCACGTTTGGCCAGAGATCAAAATGTTCCCGCAAAGATCCAAGGAGTTTGAAGCGCTTTAGTTAACCCAGCTTCGGTGGCATTAGGAGAGATTGCACTAGCTAACTGTTAAAACGCTACTGTAATTTCAATATTTTGGCTTTTCATATCAAGGTTCACGACAGTAAATTGCCTGATTCGTTGAGATATCCAGAGTTTGCACTGGCGCAAAGTATCATGACTGGTGACTTCCTTTGCTTTGATTAAAAATGTTAATCAAGTCGACAAAAGGAAACAGTTAATTTGTTTATTTGTCATTACATACTAGCTGTACAACTACATTTTGAAGATCAGAGTTAGTCATGAGCAGTATTAGTTAAAAAGTTATTTAGTGATAAATAATTGCAATAATTCTAAACTAATTTGTTTTCTGAACAATACACAGGCTCCAAAGCATGCCGTGTGCAGAGAAAATAAGTTTTATGACTCAGACAAAGAACATTTTTGTAAATATTCTCTATGAAAATGCTCTCAAAAGGCTTCTCTTTAGCTTCATCCTAGTAACATCTAAACAACTAATTGATTAAATCGAAAGAATAACCAGACTAATCGACTACCAAAACAATCGTTAGTTGCGGCCCACTGCAACTTTGTGCACTTCCACAATGACCAACCACCTAACCAATGTTTATGGAGGTTTACCTTTTGCAGACATGGAAAGAACATGCAAATTCTACACAGTGTGATCTGTAGATACACTTTATTGCTATAACTAATGTATCTTTGTACCAATCCCAAACCGGGGTAAATTCAAGGAACAGCATTTGGTGTCAATTCTGTGCCAAATTATTTCTGAAATTCTTACTCAGTGCAGACAAGGAGTCGCGTGATTTGAATCCGAAGAGCGCTGAAAAGAAGATATGATGGTTACACACAACATGAGTCTTCATAAAACACTCAATTGTGCCAAAGAGACAAGTTCAAATAGACATTATGTGATCCCGGCGTAACAGCTCAGATACTTTTGAAAGGCAAAATTGCTTCTCCCGGCTCACATAATAAGAAAAGAAGAGGGTATTTTCAGCCGCTTTCATGGGATCAATGGTCATTTAAAGATCATTACCTGCTAGAGGTTATTTTGCCATTGGGGTAAAGATTAGGCCCACAACACAAACTCCTGAATTATCTGCCTGAAGTTAGCGTAATTACAAAACAATAATCAAGACGATAAGAAAGCAGAGAGAGATATCGAGAATCATAAGAAGAAAGTTTAAAAAAATGCACAGGTTAAATTGTATGACGTCCAATAGTCGGTCTAGAATTGATCTGGTTTAACTGGATAACTGGACATTTATAGATGACAATTCAATACGCGGCTTACTGATCACCCAATAAAGCATGCAAAAACCACAAACCAGACCCAATGTGGAGGATTTGAACAGAAAAGACATAATAAATCAATGTGTGATAGAAGTGCATGATAGAAGACCTATTACATGATTTATTGGTCAATCTATTAAAAGATTCTCATATTTACTTGACCTAGAGTAATGCTGGGAGATCAAAATGAAATCGTGATCTGATCCCTGTGGCGACATGCCAAGACAAATTTGATAAAGTCTGTGTTTTACAGAGCCATATTTCATTGGAATCAGCTCCCCAGCTCCGCACGTACAACTGAAGTTAAACAGAAACTTAAAAGTGCCAAAGACAGGTTTGAAGAAACATTGAACTAAAATGCAGTTAAGATTTATATATGGAAATTTTTGCTCAAAATTATGAAAATGTTATCACAGAATAACACATTTTTTAGGTTTATAATTTCACTTCCTGTTTTTTGTCGATAACACTAGGAAATTACCCTACAAACACTGGCGAAAATAGTATCTAATGTCACCATTTTTATTATTTTTTGACAAATAAAAAAATATTAGCGCACCTTTATTTTGTTGAATTCATTTTTTTAAAATTTTTTTTTAAAGTTGTTTCTTTTGTGTAAATTATGCATAAACTTTGAACTGGAATGAGTTTCCCTAGTGTGATGTCACTTCCTGTCATTTTCTACAGATTGTTTTACTTTTCTCCACAAATACTAACTTGATTGGTGTCAAACTCTCATTTATATGTGCAACAGGTATAAATACAACAAAATAAAGCCAATATTAGTCAATATTCATACGCAATTTAAGAAGACGTTACAATTACTGCAGAAGACCAAATGACCAAATGAACATGTTACAAAGTAAGACTGGTTTGATATACTTTAGGCAACTATAACCCTTTTTATTACGGTATGCTTTTGATATATTTTGAAAGGTATTGCTTATTTTATTTATGTCATGGCATTTTTAAAGGAGGAAGACAACTAGCGGGCATTAAGTCCCTAAAATTTTAACATTTGGCACTGAGAAAACCATAATACATCTTTTGTAGCATATCGTCCACCCCAAATAGAGCAACCAGTCATCTCCTGATTGTATAGTCTGACAACATAAGGGATGAATATTAACAAATGAGTCATTATACCATGCTATTTTTATTATAATTTGTGTTATTTTGCCCAGGTTCAAGTGGTATTTAACTTGAATACATTTAGAAACAGGGTTTTAGTTCAAATATAATGGGTTTTACAGCATTATAAAATGGTCTTCAACAGGTGGAAGTATCCACAATTGTTATTGTGACTGGATACGAACGCAGGTAAATTTGCTACAACTAAAGCAGATAAAAATGAATCGGGCTGTAGGCTTTTAACTCTTTAGTCAATTCCGTCTTACTCAACAAAGATTTTTATTAGTTGACAAATACCTTTATTGGTAATATATGGATGGATATGGACCACAGCAGAGAGGAGAACACATTGAATAAGCAGGACTTTTGAGAGTTTATTCTTCTTTTTACAAATACATGTGCTGCTTACTTCTTTACTACTTAAATTTTTCTGTATTAAAAAAAACATTGTCTTCTCTTGAGCTTTTGCCAAGAATTTCTTTCAGGCCCAGAGATTTAAAAGCCAGGACAACCTCGCCCACGAAATGTTTTTTCCTACAATATGCTAAGTGCTTGTTGTCAGTGAAATGTCACTTAAGTTATGCCTGAGCAGCGTCCGTGTGCACACATTTGTCATAATGTAACCTAAATTTCACAACAGGAAAACAGCTAAGTTCCTTCCTCAACAAATCAGGCCATAAATGAGTGCACTTCTGCTGCTAGACCATGTTAGCAAGAGAAATCACAACCCATCAAAATTAATTGTGTTGTGAAGGGAAAAAACAGGCTTAATCCATTTAACAGGGCACTCTTTTTTAGCAGTTTTTTGCTTTTTTTTACCAGTGAATACTGACAGTCAAGAAATGGGATTAAGGAAAATTCAATAAATGTAAGGAGGCTTATCGAAATTGGTGATGCTCAAGGGCTCTGGGGTGAACAGTCCAGCGCGAGGATTAAGGATATTATAACATAAGTGCTTAGTGATCAGGGTCGTGACTCAAAGTCCACGAAGAAAAAAAAAAAAAAAAGGCAGAGGAACAAGTCTATTAGATGCAAAATTTGAACAAGAAGTAGTGACAAAGAGGCCAAGGCTGGTTTTAAGTTCAATGCGGTTGAGTGAGTCCAGTTAGTGCAGGGCAAAGTGGCATTTTTGGACACTGTAAGCAACAATTACCCAACAGAAGCATGCAAGGTTGGTTATTACAGCTAAGGAAGATCCAATATGGAAAATAGTCGGCAACTTTGAACGCATTTTACATCATTTGTATCTTTTTTTTATATATAATAAATAACTACAAATGTGCATCGGGGTAAAAAGTAGTGAAAAGGTACAGAGGTTAAAGAAAATGTCATTCTGTCAATTGGACAAAAGTTTTACGAGCGAAGATGTTTCGCCACTCATCCAAGTAGCTTCTTCAGTTCCTCTGACTAGAAAGATATGAAGTTTTTTTGTTTCTTTTTTTTTTTAAGTCTTGATATCACTGCAAAATAAAATATTACAAATGCAAAAATGTTGTGAGTAGACAAGGGAGACATATAAAAAAAAAAGTATAAATGTTGAAATTTTTGCTTTGGAGAAATGCAAAATTAGAACATGAAGTGTGTCATAGATAATAACTATTAATAACTATCAAAAATGACATCAAAAAGAGACAGAAACAAGGGTATAAAGTGACATTACTGCACTTTAGTGGTTAATGTTATGGCCCATTTACGTTTTTGCAAGATGCTTTTTAACATATTCTTACATGAACGCATTGTTAAAATTGTCTAAATATCGTTATCAAGATTCTAAAAACATATACAGGCTGTTGAGATGTTCATTTGTATCAATATTGCCCGCTCCTAGGACTACTGGAGCCAGCGTGGTGCACACAGAGAAGAGAGTAGACCCATCATCCTCCGGGGAATATTATTAGGAGACATTTAAACGCCTCTTCTCAGCTTCAGCATCTCAATGAGCTCTTTTCATTGCTTAAGACTGACAACCACACAAGAAGTAGCCATTTCTATTAAAACAGGAGTGCGTTTGTGCGCTTTGGGATATATCTCTAGGCTATATTATGGCTCGTTGTTGTCTTACAATGATGCTTATGGTCTCTCCAGTCTGGAACAATGCACTGTATATTACACACATTTACAGGACCCCCGTTTTCTCCTCTCTATCTCAGGTAGACGGCGAGACTGAGGTTGTCAAGCTTTTTTCCCCTCTTTATAATTAAATATGTCTTGAGGGGGGGGGGGGGGGAATTGAGATAATTGCAGATGGAGCTTAATCATTTTGAAGTCTAACATGTTTTTCCCATTCGAAAACACGTGAATAAACCGCAACTAAATATGTTCACAAAGACGAATCATATGGTATACGTCAGTAAGCAATAATTGAAAACTAAAATATGACGTTTTGCGAGAAACCTACAGCATCCCATCCCATCACGGACTGCTCGAAAAAGACATGCTACTCCGGGGAAAAATAAAAAATAAATAAAAAGCACACTGGCACGTTTTACGCACAATTTCAAAAGGCACCGCACAGATCATCAACAATCCACAATGATTATGTCCTACAAAAGCGTAAAGCGAGACAAGACAGGAGCAGTAGCAGCCGCCGTCAGAAGAAGGAAAAAAAAAAAAATAGCAGCAGCAATAAACTTACCGACGCCGTATTTTTCGTGTTCCGTAGGTATCCACATGTTTACGCAGGGCACATTTAAGTGATCGGGCGGAAAAGCGGTGAAAAGCAGAGGTTATGTGTCCGGGAAATCATTCTATTGGTGAGCTCCTCTTCTCCGGTGTGTAGCAGCAGGCATTGTTTAGGTTAGACAGGGAGAAAGCAGCGCCGCTACTGCCTCTTCTGCCGCTGTGCTGCCGCTGCCGGAGGAGCGAAGCGCGGACCGAGCGGAGAGAGTGAAACAGACACGAGCGGCGTTCAAGGGCTGTGGGAAATACGAGCGTCGCAAAGGTCAAATCTGTGCGGACGACACAAAATCGTCTTTTTTTTTTTCAAACGATGTTCTACATTTAGACAACCTGTCTCAAAATCCTAACCTTAATCTAACCGTAACGGTATTGTGACAACAACAAAAGAAACAGTCCTAGTATAGCCATTTAAGGCAAAGTAGTTGTGGCATAATTGGGTAATTTAGCCACAAATTAATTGGGTAATTTAGCCACAAAATTTCACCTAGAAACATTTAATGTACGCTCACTTTAAGAGCAATATTATGAAGCTCAGGATGGAACGTCAAAAACGTCCGTTACCGTGGAAATGGTTGTTGCTTCTGTGCTAGTGCATAGAGCTACATTTGCCAAAAACAATGTCAAAAGTAAACTAAAGAGCCATGGAACAACCTGATGAATGTATTTGCCAGTAGTGGCTCAGCCGTTAATCAATCGTGTTCGAATATTTTTTAATGAACACACTAATTTCAGCTATTAGCTAGCATCTCCTCCATTTATTTTACTTTAGGCTAACTGAAAATGCTATGATAACTGCTGTCACAATCCCGGACTCTATATAGTTCATCTATTTTATCTAGGTGTAGCCTTTTTTTTTTTTTTAACTTGTTTTGCACTTTTGCCTTACTACCAGTAACATTACATAGCTAATTCGCTATAGCTAATACGGGTATAACTACTCATTCCGTACATTTACGCTCTCTTTTCTGACCCATCAGTGCGTAAAAGTGGAATGCCATCACGTCAACAAACCCCATGGGATAGCTGTTTAGCTTTATCCAAAGTAGTGAAGGCACTCTACTCACTGATCTGCATGAAAAGATTGCAGCTGTGCCTGAACGCAGCACCATTGACAGCGTGAAGAGGGAAAAAAAATTAAAAACCAACAAAGCATTCTGGGTAACGTAGTTTGTGCAGGACGTCAGTATAGCTGTAAATTATTGTCATGATGTAGCCTAGAAGCAAATATAAAATATATACTATCCATCTATCGATCATAAAAATCAATGATCATGATAAGAGCATCTCTAAGAGTTTGATTAGAGGGAACAAAACATATAATACAAAATTTATTTGAATAATCTCTTAACCTTATAACAATATTTCCTCACCATTAGTTTCGCAAAGTGGTATTTTTCCCCCCCTGAATTATGCCCTATTTATTGTATCCATAGTAGGAACTCAAAGATGTATTTTGATTGATTCCTTCATGTTTGAGTAATCCTTTATAGTCCTGCAACTGAGCCCCTATCCCCGCACCCCTGTACTTAGTTGCGATTATATGGGACAAATTTGACTCCAAGTGATACATGTGAGGTTGTAAAATGTCACATAGTCACTTAAAAAAAACAAGTTTGCTATGGCTGTTTACAGGAAGTCAATGACCCTGTTTCTATTATTAATCCGTTTTAGGTCAATATTGTGGTTTTCAAAGAACAAAATGTAAAATGGTGATCTACTTAAGTTCTATTTTAATATTAGTTACCTGAAAAACACATAATATGTCTCCTTTAAGTGAACTGACAGCAGTGCCCTTGGCTTATTGCAAAACATGACCTTGTACTAAGAAGACTTTCCTGAACAATGGTCCATGCTGGGAGTGGATGAAAAATGCATGAGGCCAGATGCGAGACCAGTGAAGACCAGTGAAGACCAGTGAAGACCAGTGAAGGCCAGTGAAGACCAGTGAAGACCAGTTGCTGCTGCAGCTTTGCCTCTGTCTGCTTTGAGCGAGTCTGCTTGCTGCTGTGGGTGAGTCTCCACAAATGTCACACATTTTTTATGAGCTGACTGTCATCACTATTTAATACGTCCATTGCACACATACAATTTCTAAATAGTGCAGTGGCAACTCGAGCTTTGGGGCGACAGTTCACTTCCATTTACCAGATGCATTATCAAATATGTCACTCCCTCTCTCTAATTTTTCTGACTGGTGTAGCGTACCTGAGTACAAAGCTATCTGGTAAAGGCTTATTTTATCAAGGTCTTTTCCTCTGTGGCAAAAACATTATCGCTTTGAAGTGTCAAATGTGCCCTTTTTTCTTTCTCATTGCGTGACTTTAAACCATACACCTTTGTAGTTTATATGGTGAATTATAAATGGACATTCCCTGAAAAGTAATGCTAGGGTGGGGTTGTCTTGCCTGTGTATCTAGGCCATGTTTCCCCCATGCAAATACAATTCAAAACATACATATGAGGGCTCTAAATGTAACGCTAGTTTAGATTTAACAATATTTTGATATTTGTGATCAGAGGTTGATGGGGGTTGGGGGTGCATTGTAAGCTATAGGGGAATGTTCTCTACATATGAATAAATCATGAGGCGGGGCACAAAGTGAGAGAAAAACCCCATGGATTGGTCCCATTGAGGAGAGGAAATTGTGTGTGTTTCGAGAAAGGGTAAATTTTAGAGATGTACCCTCAACCAACAGTGGCTACCAAAATAGCATAGATAAATTAGGTGTAATCTAGTATTGTAAACGACAATATTTTCCTTTAATTGTGAGTCATAAAACATTACATTTGTGGAAAACCCCATAGTTCCCACTTCTATTCCACCCTATTTTTTGGGATTTAATGGAATCACTATCAAAAAGATTCAAATAGGATTCATACTTTTCATTTGCCTGCCAGGACGACGCAGTTTTACAGTACTTTTCAAAGACGTATGGTCTGGAACTATGTCCACAAGTTCTGACGGGCATGATTTCCAGGTGGATTGATTGTATCTGTAGAACACAACAATAACCGAATAATGTATAGTAAAAGCACTCACAATAATAGTATTGTGGGCTGTCACAATGTATGAAGTATACGCTCCTTTATTGAATACATTGTTTTTTTGAAGCAACAGCTACAAAAAACAGAGGGAACTACATAGATAGACCATGAACCTTTGCTCCACTTCAGTGCAGACGACATAAAGATATAACTGTACTTTTATATTTTAGTTCTTTAGAATATGACAGTAATGATACATACCAAAGGCTTGCCAAGACCGTTTTAAAATTAATTTAAAATGTATTAATTTATTCTCTTAACCGCTTCGAAATATTGCAATAAATATTGTACTGTGAGATTTATATCTGCATAATATTGTACTGAGAGATTTGGATATTGTTATATTCCTGCAAATAACATTGATTGGAGAAACAAAAATTAAAGAGCAAAGCAATAAACTTGAGGCAAAAGAAGTTCAGAGACTCGTACCACAAATAAACAGCAATGATTGACACACAACCCAAAATTGGACAGTTGTTTGATGCACTCAGATCCTCCTGCGTTTGACCAGAAAGTAGGCGGGGCAAACTCCTCATATCAAACTACACAAGACTAAACTCAGCCAGGTAAAACTCAGGACTAAACCAGTATTGTAAATAACCATCTCTGGACTAGGTCAAACTAGACTGGACTAAATCAGGTTTTAGAACAAAACAAAACTGCACCAAAAAGTAGAACCAATGCTTTGAGCTTCTAAATTGAAATGTAGCCTGCAATTTGACAACATTCTTCTTCTACCTTCCGTGTATTAAAAGTGTTGTTACACAGTATAGTTTGGCCCATCTGTCTTGAGATATTAATAGCAAATGTTATGTTGCAGTGAGCATGTTGTGTCTTCCTGTGTCTAGTCACCAGGACTAATATAGAGTGATGGAGCGCCTGCTGAGCTCCTGCTGAGTGAGTGCAGAGTGAGTGGAGAGTGGCAGAGGTCATGCATACGTTCTACGAGCCGGCCGGGACGTGCTTATTCCAATGTAATATCTTCTCCTTCCTTTCATCTCTTCTCCTACTTTCCCCCTATCCTTACAGGCAGAGACATTTCCTGTGTGTTTCATCAGCGTGACAGCATGCTCCTTCTGAATATGAAGAAGCCAAGATGGAGATGGTCGTTGTCACCGAGGCTCCACAGCTCCAGATGGGTTACCAAGATTACCCAGCACTTCCGCATCCCAAACCACCAAAAGCGTTTCATCTTCTGCCCCATTACCACAAATAAGCCAAACAGCTGTGGTGCATCAATCAAAATGTCCCGGGTCAAAGGAGAGAAGGAGTAAAGAGGTTTGTAAGATTTTTCATATACTTTCATTCATTTTTTTCAACCTTCTAATGGTTTTCCAGCAAATATGACTTCAAGGTGGACTGTTCAGTACTCTTTGTTTGTTAAAAACACTACAAAAGTCTCAAACTCTTTTTCAATCAGCAAATTAGACATATTTGTATCATTTGTATTTTTGAGTATCATATATGCATGTTTTTAAAGTGTTAACAACAGCTATTTGGCATCACTTAAATAATATACTTTCCAAATCCTATTCCTATGGGCCAACATTTACACAACTATTCAGACATATTCACAATATACAGAGAAAATGAATTGTCAGTGGATTAATTTGCCTAACATTAAAACAGATATAGATAAAAAAGAAAGAAACTCCAAATAAAAATCTGCCATGACTAAAAGTGCAGACTTATAAGGCATTAAAAGAAGGGAGGAGAAAATAGATCCATTACATTCCAAATTTAGATTTTACTTTTGGCAAATTCATCACATCAACATTTGGACTAAGCCAGGACTAAACCAGAAACTAAACCAGTAACTAAACCTGGACTAAATCCGAACTAAACAAGGACTAAACCAAGTCCATATAAGGGCTAAAATGGACTGGATTTAGAACCAGATAACGACAATGTGAATGCGCCCTTACTTGACTACATTAGCGTGGCATTTCATCAACAGATATAGACTGAAAGATATACACTGTTTTACAAATAAAAGTCTGCTCCTTTGGCGAAGTGGTCCAACTCATCAAGTGACAATAACACTCGACTTTGCTTGTCGAAAGTATTGCTATACCCCAGACTTTGTCCTGATCGGTGTCTGGAGATTATCTAGAGAGAGCGCAGCCTTTCACCTCGCTTCTGCACTTCTCAGCTTTGATTGAATCAGATGATGAACAGCATATGCCTCGTATAGCTCTCTCACAGCAGGCAGCATCTTCACATTCAACGCCTCTCTAAATATAGACACGCGGTTTATGAGGAATACAATAAAGCTGTGATTTCACACTGCCACAATCTAAACTATAGCACTTTTTAGAGTTGTCAATTCCAAGTATTAAAACAGGAACCAAGTGTTAATGCAAGACTAAATCCAGACAAAGATCTATACCACCACTATTTGAATTGTGTAATAATCTAAGAAATGTGTAATCCAGGTCTAATTTAGGAATAGGAATGTCAAGATTATTTGGTTAATTGATCAAATAAAATTAAATTCCATTTATTTTTGTAACGCCCAAAATCACAACAGCAGTTGCCTCGAGGGGCGACAGTGAGAACAGATTAAACAATGTTTATAGTGACTTGGTAATGTCCCAGGGGAGTACAGTCCCCTGTACTTAGACCCTCCTTCTCGGCCAGGAAAACCTACCAAAAACCTGGAGAAGTTCCACAGTGAAGGAGAGATCAGACTCCCTCGAACGGACAGGCGGACGCGCTTCAATTTGCAGATAGACGGTGGAGCTAGACCCACTCAGGAGGAGAACCAGTTCTTCGAGGCTGAGAACCGTTCATATGGAGCAGAAACTGTTTCTAGAGGCAGTTGAGGAGCATCTGGATCCACAGGTCATCGACGTGCATGTTCTATGGGAGAAGAAGAAAAAGATGTGAACAGATCACATGTGAAATTGAATATTAAATCTTGTTTTATAGGAAAAGTAGTCAGAAGCAGAGGATAGTGCTCAAGCTGACATACTTCCCCAAGCATAGTTGCTCCTAGGGCAGCATAGCTGGGAACTGTAGGTGTTTATTTCTGTTCCTAACTGGCCTGACCATAAGCGATTTCAAATAGGAATGTTTTAAGCCTGTTCTTAAATGAAGAGACTGTGTTGGCTTCTTTGACAGGATGGACAGGCACTGATTCCATAACACAGGATCTTGGTGGCTAAAAGCTCTACCTCCTACTGTGCTTTTAGAGACTCTTGGGACCACCAGAAGTCCAGCATTTTGAGTGCTCTGTTTAGATAATATGGTACTATAGCATGAAGATAAAGACAAGATACGATAATTGTAAGAACAAAAACATAATAATCGGGAAAATCATAGGCAGCAATGAGTAATTTCAGTTCAATTTATGCCAATTCATCATTAAGTTTTATTTCATAAAGCTACTGAGAAAAAGTGATCCGTTAAACTTGGAATAAAAAAACAAACCAAAATCAAAACCAAGATCAAACCAGTGTGAAACCAACTCATCTAGTAGTAGTAGTAATAAAACTAATCTAGACTATATCAGGGCTAAATCAAAATCATTCTAGTACCAATCCAGGACAATCCCTAAACCAGGAAATAAACTCAGGACTAACCAACCCCCAGTCATAAAACGGGACTAAACCAGCTTCACCAGGTCTGAAACAAGTAGCATAAATATTGACTACCAGTAATTGGGACAAAACCAGGACTAAACCATGATCAAACCAATGCTTAACCAGGACAAACCCAGGACAAACCCAGGACAAAACCAGGACAAAACCAGGACAAAACCAGGACAAAACCAGGACAAAACCAGGACAAAACCAGAGCTAAACAAGTAATAAACCAAGACTTAACCTGCTCTTAACCATCAACTTTAAGGAAATAAGGACTAATAGGGTCTAGTACATTAACTGTGAAAGACAAACTGAATTGTACCATGTATTTTGGCGACATTGAACTATAATAATGAAAACGTATTAATCCCTCTATAATGAATTTTCCTATAGGAAATGAGGTCTTAATTGCTTTGCTTTTTTCATACAGTTTTGGAGCAGGAGCTTTCGGTATAGAGGGATATTCCACTCGCTTACTCTACTTCATGTAATTCCTTTAAGGATATAATCTGCCCATAAAAGCCTATTCACAATCAACCAACCATGTGAATCGATGCACAATGGTACACAGTCATACAGTATTAGAAACACAGTTTGAATGGCGATTAGGGTGTTTTAAAATGTTGAAATGCAAGATTTATGAAGACTATCGTCGAGCAACAATAGTGAAGAAGAAAACACTCAAGGTTGGTGTGTTCTGATGAGACACTTCACTCGAGTGGAAATGTATCTGGCATAAAAAAGTGCATATAGCAGGTTTTTTTTCTTACGACTTTATTTGATATTATTATTGACCAGTGGTAAATATTTATAATCATTTGCTGTTCTAAAAAGGATATTAATTAAAAGGTCCTCCACGCATCCATACACAAAATGCTCAAATAATTTACACCCAGTCACACGGTTTAAATATTATTTAAGTAAATTTTTAAGTGTCCATTATTACTTTTGTGTTTCAAGTGAGGGAAGGATGGAGCGTGAGATTGACAGGTGGACCGGTGCAGCGTCTGCAGTGATGCTGTCGCTGCATCGGACTGTTCTGGTGAAGAAGGAGCTGAGTCGAAAGACAAAGCTCTCGATTTACCGGTCAATCTACGTTCCTACCCTCACCTATGGTCATGAGCTTTGGGTAGTAACCGAAAGGACAAGATCGCGGATACAAGCGGTCAAAATGAGTTTCCTCCGCTGGGTGGCTGGGCGCTCCCTTAGAGATAGGGTGAGGAGCTCAGTCCCACGGGAGGAGCTCGGAGTAGAGCCGCTGCCCCTCCACGTCGAGAGGAGCCAGCTGAGGTGGCTCGAGCATCTGGTCCAGATGCCTCCCTGGGGAGTTTTTCCGGGGATGTCCCACCGGGAAGAGACCCCGGGGAAGACACAGGACATTCTGGAGGGACTATGTCTCTCAGCTGGCCTGAGAACGCCTCGGGATCAGTTGGTCCTTGTTTACATTATGGAGTTGCCTCTAAATTTGTCCAACCAGGAAGTAAAATTATACACTTATCCAAAATTGTCAAACAAGGAACATTAGGCAAGAGTTTTTTGTAAAATCTGTCACATGCACTTTTTTGTATGAAATTCTCATTAATATTTGTAGTATTTACTGTATATGAATACTTAATATGGAATTCACTGGATTTTTCTACACATTTGGTAAATGTCTTTCAGTTCCGACTCTGATAGTAAATAGAGAATAAGAGAGAACAAAATAAACAACAAATAGGCTCAGAGACTTTTCTACTTGATTCAAAGCCACACAGAGTGTATAAAGTCTTTTCTCTCTCCACTAGACCTTCTCTTTAACTGTGTTGTGGCTGGATGTAAAAATAGACCACCCTTCTCCATTTTTATCCTCTGCTCACACTGCTGCATGCTGGATGACTTTTCTGGTTTTGATATTCCGAGCTGCAGACAAAAGCATCGAGACGTGAATTGTTGAACAAGAAACGGGCCCTGTCAACTTTCAGTGTTCGCTCTGGGAATCAAACGGCTGAAAAACTGTGAGATTCTCGCTGCTACGTCTCTTCTATTTAAACACACGCAAATGAAAATGTACAATTAAAACACAAATTCAGTTGCTTTTTCAGGTGAGGCTTACTTTTAATACCTGTGAAGCTTCTGCAAGTCTTCAAAGGCAAACATTTTACATCGACAAGTGGATCTTCCTTCAATAAACGGCCTGTCCAGAGTCGGGCACAGGAACATTCATGGTGCCTGGGCTGGTGGAAGTTTATATGGCCCTTGCTTTCAATGATTGTCCAGCTCAAGATAAGCCCGCTTCAATGAACAGAAAGGGTGGCAGAATTCTAAAATCACCCAGCCAGACTATCAAGCTTTCAGAGTTACCGGTAAATGTAATAATCTAAAAAGTCATCATCTAAAATTAATTTCTGTTTTATTTTTGTGCCCGTAGCAAAGTGGTGTGAAATGGGGGATGAGAGAGAGAGCGGAGGACATGCGGTAAATGTCAGAGTTGGAAATCGAACTCACGACACTGCGGCCGGCTGCACGTGGGGCCTGGCATACGTGTGCTGTGCCTTAATCACTCAAGCACCGGGCAGCACCACGAATTTCTGTTTTAAATTATGAAAAATTGTAGGATTAGATGTAAAAGTAGTTTCTGGTAGGGCTACACAATTCTGGAATTTTTTTAATTCTGACCAGTTTTGCGATTAGATTTCCGATTTATGTTTAAACAATAGGGTTCTGTTCAAAGTTCACATTTTTGACGCATTGACAAAAAGACAGAAATGACAAGCTGAAAAAATAATGCTTTTTTAAAATTTAAATGCAGAATAAAACAGGATATTTTATTGTTTGTGGGGGAAAGATTTGCTAATTACATCCATTAAAATTTCTGTTTCGATTTGAATTTGAGTAATTGTGCAGCCATTTTGTGGGTCTTCTATCATGCAAGATCAATTATATTTATACTAGAAAATGTGGGAAAAGGGTCCCCCTAACCCTCGGGACACAATGACAGAACTTGCTCAGAGCAGCAGAAGATGATACTTGAACCTCAGACAAGACATTTTACACGCATATTTTAGCACATTTCTGATGGATTGCCATTATATTGTCTGAATATTGCCATTGAGATGATGAAAATATATAAATAAAATAATGAATGTTGGCCCCGCCACTTCTCCCGACTCTAAATCAGTGTGACATACAGTATTTGGTTCAGGACTGTGGTCTGTGGTTCAGGACTTCAAAAACTTTGGACTCTCCGTACAGGGCCGGCTGTGGTTCTTTTCATCCCGCTGCAGACCAACCGTTTGTCACCTCAAGCCCCCAGCATCCTCTACAACAGAATGTATCATGTTCAAAAAGCCTCTCTGACACGTGAAGATGCTTTGGTATGGGGTAAACAAGATCAGACGCTACTGAGTGTGGGTCACTGCGTCCTACTGTACGGGTTCTCAAACAGCTGCTATGGATTTGACTGAATTTTTTTGTGGCCGATGCGAATAGTTTAGCGACCAGATCAACCAATGGCTGCTAATCTCCGATATGTAGGGCATGTTTTGATCATTTTAACCAATTGATGTGTTTGCAAAAAAATTTGCAATGCAACAACATCAACAACAGCAACAACAACAACCGTATCTATGAGAGAACTATAGTCATATTTTGTGTAGTACCCACTTTACACTAAAGATTTAAGATAAAATGAAAGGTAATTACTTTAGTCAGGTGCTCAGCTGAATCAACATGGAGATAGCCAATAAGGTAAAAAGTGTAAATATCGGCACAATATCGGCCAGCAAATAATTTTTTTCCTAGCTCTAATTTAGGGTATTACTTCATGGCACAATAAAGCATGGTAATAAGAGAGAAATGGCTTGGTAAGTAATAGCGCAATTATGGTTATTAGTGTTTACTCATATAGAATCACGACATTCTACACTAGAATTTGATGGAAATATGATTAATCCATTCCCTACCCCAGTATGAAGACTAAAAACGACCATTGTTATTGGTAACAATATAGAAACGGGGCCCTTTTCCCTCATTACCAGTTACTGTGCTTATTCAATTACCATTACATTAATGGACTGTATAGTGCAACAAATTCAGAATTTTACTGAATAAACTAGACAAGCCCACTTATATTCTGCAGAGTCAAAAACTAAATCTCTCTAAATAAAGGTCTTAGAATTTGCCTTTTTTTTTTCTCCATTACAATTACTATTCAAATGTGTTACTATTTTTTAACTACATCAAATTTAACTGAATTTATGTGGATGTATACATTTTCAACCGGACACTGCTTTGCACACTGGCAGAATGCTCTCCATGTCAGAGTATTGGTGTGTGGCCACAGCCGGTGTGGAGCTTCTTTGACAATGTTCCTTATGACTAACAGGCTCCCAGTGCCCCCACAGCCCCCGTGTTGTTACTCTCTGTGGGTGAAATATTACTGTATGCAGCCACCTGGACCCCAACACCCACCAGCACCTCCAGCAGCGGCATAACTTCAAGATACGCGCACACATACACACACACACACACACACACACACACACACAAACATGGTGGACAGATGGTTGTCATAAATGGCTGTATGTTAGCCACTTGAAAGAAATGCCAGTGTGCTCCTACAGCCACCTACTCCCTGTTCACCTCTCAGCTTACAAAACACTCATATATGGAGCGATATATTTAATTAAATACAATTAAATGACAAATGAATGCTTTTACAACACACTCTTTGGAGAAAGACTAAAGTCAAGTAGCTCACCTTTTAAAGGTAATAGACGTGGCTTAAAAATGTATGGATTTAGAAGCTTCTTTCTCCATTTCTTCCCATTTACGAGCAAGGCCACCTTCGTTTTCAGAGATAGAAATGAGGAGACATGACTCTACTTTAATGCCATAGTATTGTAGAAAAAGATTCAGTTTTTGTCTGGACACTTGTTTTTGTTTTTTAAACAAGACGTTTCAACTCTCATCCAAGAGTCATTCTCAATCTGCAGATCTAGTCCGAGAACTCGAATATTTATCCTCCTCTGAGCTGTGTAAGCCCTGCCCACTGGGCGGAGACTCTTCTCCTGATAATAGCCTGTCCTGTTTATCCATCTGTTTGCACTGTTTTACGTTTCCCTGTAATTGGCCTCAAACATTGTATTGTTAGGTGACTGCAGCCCCCCCCATCACTGATGTGTACCTGATTAAAATAATGTGCAGTTGTGGGTAGGGGAGGAAGGCATGGTGGGCCATGACTTAGTGTAAACATTAGATGATTCAATCAGCTCATGGTGTGAAATAAAACCATAATGCACTGTTACAGGTAGAATCTACTTCATGTTAGACAAGTGCTGATGCACCCTTGGTGGGTGACGGTTTATTGGCTGGACCTATATCCGGCTACAACACATGGGGCGGCCAGACGCAAAGCACAGAACAACAAGGCGCCATCTTGAAGCGGTGACTCGCGGAGCAGCCACACATTAGAAAACTGCTTATTGCATTCAAACATTTAGTTTAGAAGGAAAGACTTGGAGCAACAGAGGGCGGGGGCAACAGAGGGTGCCTACCGGAGGAGGAGTGCATGGGTCAGAGGACGAGTAAGAGAGGGGGGGGGGTGTCAGAGGGACCGAGAGTAGAGGGGGGGGGAATTTAAGGCACCACCTTCTTCTATAGCAGAAACCCATATTGCCACATAATGCTGTTTAATGTTTAATCTTGTGTCTGACTCACATGTGTCAAAAGCACAGACTGGCCCCATGCTGACCATTACTAAATACTGTTTGCCTCTTTTAATGTTTTTGCTCTCTTTCACTCGCACTCTTTCGTTCTCTCATTCTCTTCTCTGAACTCCCTCCTTTCCCTCTTCTCCTCCTCTCTTCTCTCTCTCTCTCTCTCTCTCTCTCTCTCTCTCTCTCTCACTCACTCACTCTCTCTGCTAGTTTGTGGGTGTATGTGCTGTGCTGACTCTAGCCTCTCCTCCTACATCCTTTAATCTGAACAAAAAGGTGGTACAGAAGATTCACTGGCTGTTGAGCTGGTAATTTTGGCTCTCCCCTGGCATTTGCTAAGGTTGTTATTATCTTGGTTATCAACATCCAAACATGCTGACACATTTGTAACTACCGCTTATGATACCTAGGACGTGATTCAATTTGGTCAGCACTTTCTCTTGCTTTAAGATCCAGGCCAGATGCTAGTTTATATGCAAGGACATTGTGTATAAGGGACATTCGAATTTCAGTCTCCATCTGCTTACCCAAGATTATTATTATTCAGCGTAATTGCAGTAAATATGCGCTGTAGGAGCTGGTACATGTGTGAAAGTCTGAAGATAGCCTTTATAGATTTTTCTGTCGTTTCTACTGAGGATGATGCATGGCTGCCATCCCTGATATCTGGGTTTGGAGGCCGTCTCCAATGACAACAATATTAGTCTGCGGATTTTGATGTTATTAAAAGAAGACATCTGATAACGGCACCCGGGTCAAAGCATGTGGTAATTGAATTTTGCTGGTGATTGGGATCAAGGAGTTCCGACATTATATCTGATTAAATGATCAAATGTGATAATATTGTTGTTCAGTCAGAGAAGTGAACACTTGTCAACGATAAGAAGGAAAAGGAACATTTAAAACATATTAGTTATTCATTTGGTGACAATGTAGGCAAATGGTTAATGCTGTAGGAACAAACACTCCACTCAAGAGGTGGGCTTGCTGTATTGTAGCACAAATTAAACGTATTCCAGGCTATTGATAGATCAGTTATTTCCCTGAACGTTACGAGTTCCGACCTCTAATTTTAAACCATAAATAAATATAAACCATAAACAAATGTCTCTAATATGTTAGAAAACAAAATATTGTCAGATTTAACCTATAACAAATGTTTACATTGTTTATGTGGCGGTTAACCATTCAGATCCTCATGTGTGAGGTAGGAGTCCCTTGACCATCTCCTAGTTCACGTAGCAATTACAAGTTTGAGCGGTTTTCTAGCGCATTGTTTTAAGTTTGAGCTGGGAAAAATCCCAGTTACACCATAAACCAGGACTAAGGAGAAACAAACCATATCAAGAAAAATCCTGGCTCAAACCAGGACCAAAACAGAACAAGTGTGATAGAACATCACATTCATTGACTGTTAACTGTCAACCCAAACACAGGGAGGACAAGGAAAGAGAGGATCAGGAGAGCAGCTCAGATCCACTGCTTACAGAGAATCTGGTCAGCAAAACCAGAAACAGGAAGTCAGATCTAGACAGATAAGTCAACTGCATTAGAGGCACTGCAGGATATGAAATTGCCTCTTAAAACCCCAGGCAAACTGTCTCCACTGCCCCGCTGTTAAATTACAAACATAATAGTGTCACATGATGTCCTCATATGGCTTTTGATCAAGCAGTTTTGTTATCAGAATGTTGTTGTTGTTGTTGTTGTTGTTGTTGTTGTGTTATGGCCCTCGTCTATAGAACAGTCTCCCGGAGGACCTGAGGGCCGCAGAGAATGTCCAAGTTTTTAAGAGTAGGCTCAAGACCCATCTTTTTAGCTTAGCTATTGAGTCACATTTATTGTTTAATTCATACATATTTACTTTATTCATTCTATCTATTTACTTATTTTAAGCACATTATTTTATATGTATGTCCTATTTTTATTCCATTGCCATCCACATTTTTATTGAGGATATTCTATAGTTCTTAGCTTCTACGTATATATTTAGTTTGTACTTATTTTAACACTTTTATCCATTTTAGGATCTCCAATGTTTCCTCTGAGGAAACCATACCAGGAGTGGTGGTCGGCTGGGGTTGCTGGGGCCTGTTCTTGTGGGTCCCTGGTGGAGGTTTGGTGTTTCATCTCTCCTCTGGCCCTTGTGTCTCTGTCCTCCTGGTGCTGACGGCTCCTCTGATAGTGTTTCCTCTACTGGTACATTTGTAATTAACCTCATCAGAGTGTGTGAATGAGTGCGTGCATACGTCCGTGTGTGTGTTGTATGTGTGTGTGCATGTGACTGTCTGTGGGTGGGTTGTTTGGTTGTGTGGGTCAGGCCGGGGTGGTTGGGTGCACTGTAAAGCAATATGCGTTTCAGTTTTATGTATAAAAAGTGCTTTATATTCCATGCTCCGCCGCTGCCAACGTGTTTTCTTGAAATGTGCCGTTTGACCCACAAAACTCCAAGAAACGATAAGCAAGAGAAGACAAAACCAGGAAAACAAAAGACTGGTAACGCTACGGGAACTAAACAAAGAAAGCTGATGGTCCACGGCTTCGGTGAAAAACAGCCTGCCTCACAAGATAACGACGCTAACATGTCTAGTGGGTCCAAGGCTAGCATGGACAATAGGTCAAACGTAGCAGCTAGCTGATCGATCTCGGCTGAAAAGCAAAGCTCCGTCCCCAAACTCGGGTCTCCAGGCTCGCACTTGTCTGAAGGCGGAGCGGAGATCACCTTAGACCAACTGGCCACTGTGATACATGAAGTTAAAAGTGAAATGCGTATACGTATTTCAGACAATACGGACGAACTGCAGACTATGAGGGCCAAGATGGAGGCGCTGCAGGCCAAAGTAATGACTATGCAGACGGTGTAGGGGTCACGGAGAGAGAAGAAGGAGAAGAAGGACAGGATACTGAAAGATTTTGGGAGAAAATGATCCCTGAGTTCCTTGACAGCTCGGGAGTTGAAGTCCCTCCCATCACAATCGAAAGAGCACATTGCCTGGGCAAACGAAGACCAGCTTCTGATAAACCACGAGGCCTGATTATGAGGTTTCTTAACAATCGTGTGAAGGAACGTGTCATGAAGGCTGCAAACGCTAAAGGAGACCTCCAGTACAAAGGCAAGCGTGTCTTCTTTGCCCCAGATATCCCATCATTCATCAACAGTTAGGAAAGTTCCACCACATCTGTGAAGAGTTCAGGAGGAGACAACTGAGACATGGTTTCTCTTTCTCTGCGACTCGTCTGGTCACATACAAAGGTAAAATGCACTTACTCAGAACACCAGGAGAAGCAGAGGTACTCATCAGGAGGATGCAAAGCACAGAGAACTAATCAGTGACAAGAGACGAAGCCACCAGCATGGGGTATGTGAGTTCAGATTATAGTCACATGGTGATACATTACTATTGATTTGAAGAGACTGAGAAGAGAGATGTGATTTATTTGTTTTTTACATCAGACGTCATGCTTTATACTGGAGTGGCCGGGGAGCTTTTGGAGGCCCTTCATTAGGAACGGACTTCCCTGCACTTTTTGATTATTTGTAGGGTAAGGTTTTGGGTTTGGTGCACGTTTTCAGCATGAACCCTTTTTTTTTGTTTTCTATGTTACCTTTTTATCTGATTCCTGTTTCTGTGGTACTTATGTTCTTTTGTTGTGTTCAAACAGAACGTCTAAAAGCATTTAGAATCTCTCAATGGCAAAATCAATACGATCAATCCAATGGCATCAGATTTTTTACAAGTAACATCCTTTAACGTTAATGGCATACTGAACTCAATCAAATGGTAAAACATTTTTACAAAAATGAGAAAAGAAAGAATAGAATATTTTTAATTAAAAAAAATCATACTATTCATCATACAAAGGCAGGGCAACATAAGAAGGGAGTTGCAATACTGATTTCAAACCAAATAGCTTTTGAACAGAGTTTTGAATGCAAAGACAAAGAGAGCAGATATGTACTGATTAAAGGAAGTATTAATGGAAAGGTTTTTACTCTGCTGATTGTGTATGCTCCACCAAGGAGCGATATCACCTTCTATACAGATATTATGGACCTATTATGGATTGTAAACCACTCTGAGGGAAACCTAATTTGTGCCGGTGATTGGAATTTTTGCATTCAACCTACATTGGACATGTAAAATTCGAGAGGCACTGGAGGAACAATAAATAAGAAGTTGTGTAAATTAATGAAAAATATATTGATATCTGGAGGGAGATGAACCCTAAGCGCCAATGTACCAATTTTTCTAATCTGCATGCAATTTATTCTCCGGTGGTTGAGAGGTTAAGGCACAGCAAATGTATACTAGGCTGTAGTGCAGCTGGCCACAGTGTTGTGAGTTCGAATCCCGACTTTGACAATTTACTGCATGTCCTCCCCTCTCTCTCTTTCCACTGTTATCTCCTGTCTAATAAAGCCTGTGGGCAACAAAATCTTTAAAAATAAAAGACACACTTGCTCCTTTCCTCTTGGCAACTTCTAACTGGGCATAAGACAATTCAGACCCCTCCTAGTTGGAAAAAAGTCATTATATCTTTGATACCAAAAGAAAGGAAAGACCGCTTTGATTGTGCCTCATATAAACCCATTTCTATTCTGAATGTGTTACGTAAGTGACCTTCAGTTGGCTGAATGAGCTTCAGGTATGATTTGGATTGTTATTTATTAAGAAAACACAGAATAGAGAATACACTGTATAGAGTAAACAATTCAACCTCACATTCACTTCTTATTCTCAAGTGTAAAACTATAACGAGCAAAATCCTCTCACATAACAGTAATCTTCTGCGTGTTTGTAAGTGATAGTCATCATCCATTACAGCTCATATTAAAGAGAGAGGAGAGGTGCTATGTTTTTTTTTTTTACACAGTGGGAGCCGCAGCAGGCTTTCTGCAAATAATGTCCTTTCAGAGGTGAATGCCCTCCCCACAGACACACACACTCGCACACATACGGATCCACGACAGGCGTGTCATTCACAGCAGAAAGGCCATTCCTGGAGGAAAGCTGAATTACTGCAGGATGGTGAAAGCGTGGGGGAAAAGAGATGAAGAGATGACAGAGGATTGTGATGGACCAAGAGGCTTTATGTAAGCACGACAGGTCCATTGTATGAATAAATGTATGGGAAAACATTGGTATCAAAAGCTGGTACCAAAAAGTTTGCTGTGATGTTTTTTGTTGTTTTTCATCTGTGATGGGTCCTGGCACATGTACTTGAGTCACATGTCTTTTCCATTTATTATGGATGCCATTTTGAGGACTTTTCACTATTCAAAAGATGACCATGCTTAGGAACAACAGCTCTTAAGACATGCCACACCAACCATCATGTGACGTTTCTGATGAAGGCTGAAGTTTCTGTCAAAACATGTCAAGGTAATTACATAATATTTTATCTATTGTCTGATATAGAAGAAACAAAAAGTAAAAGTTGTTTGAGCTGGGGAGGGGCATAGAGTGGTTCAGCAGTAGAACCTTTGATGAAATATGAAATGTCGAAGCTCAAAATAATGTTTTTCTTGTTGCAGCTCTTAAGTGCAAGAACAAACTTCTTGCTTCTTATTAAGTATGAATTGACCTTAAAGTTTTGAATGGTTAACAATCCTAATTTTACATCACTTTAAACCTTCGAATACACATTTATTCGGCAGTCCTAATATAAATTAACAATAAAAAACATTGAACTTGTTCAAATAATTATTTTGTATGGAATTTTGGAATATTACAAATCTTTTATAATTCTAGATTTGAATTGATGCAACATACATGAAGGAAAAAACATAAACCAAGTATCGTCAAAGTGCTGTTACCAAAATGATCAGACCATTTTCCAGCCAACAACTTTTACTCAGCCTTAATCGGTGATGTCTGTGCGCCTTCAAGACTATCTCTCTGCTCGCTCCTCTCATGGAAAGAGGAGGCCCATGTCCTTCCCAGCATGACCCCTGCAGAGCTGATTCCTGGAGGCGTCAGCTTCGTCGACGCGGACATACAGCCCCATCTCAGCTGAATCACACAGCTCCATCTTCTGGTTGTATAAACGCACATTTTTCACAATTTGCTGATAAAACCATCTTAATATCATCTTTAACTCTAACACACAACTATATAAATCTAGACCAACCATATCTAGTCTCTAAACCTGTTAATTGCTAATTTGCATATTCCATATACATATTTCTCTGTTTATTTATAGATCAAAAAAGCTTCATAAACCACAGTTGGTAAAGTGTTCTTTCATTTCCAGGCAAGGGGTCACTGTCACGGTTACGTTCTCATAACCTTCAGATTAACTGTCATTTTTAAACATTTATTAATGATTTTGCGAATTTATTTGATTTGTGAATTGTTAATTGCCTAATAAGGCTGATGCCCCACATAACTCTTAAACTATTAAATAAGCATACCCATTTGAAATCTTGATCCAATTCTTTAATCAATATCAACTTTGAATGTCACCCTCTTTTGTGGGAGGACACGAAAACAATACAGTACTTAGACTAATAGTAATATTACAGTAACATATTTTTATCATGGTTGGGTGTGCTTTGATTCCTGATTTTCAAAAAACTGTGTGTTTGCTGAGTAGTTAATGTCTGGCAGCACATTAAGACAGACACCTGCAGTTTTTAATTTCACACCTTACTTGAAGAGTGTGAACACCTACAAAAGCCAAGGAGGGACATCCTGCTGTCTTTTACGAAATTTGGAATAGGTCAAATGAGTTTAATTTAGTGTATTTAAAGGTGGACTACATAACTTTAACTCTGTTTTGCCTGGAATGTTCATCTTCATAGCACAAAATACAGTGACAGGGGGCGCTACAAAGACGCTACAAAGACGCAAAGTATGGATTTAGCAAAGAGGTTTCTCGAGCGAGATCACAGTACAATACGCGTCTGAAGCAGCAGTTCTCTGACAACAACCCCGCCTCCGTGTGGAGGGGGCTCCGGCTCCTCACCAACCACAAGCCCCGAGCCCCCCCTGCTGCAGACAATCGAAAACTGGCTGAGCAACTTAACACCTTCTACTCCAGGTTTGATGTGACCACCCCCTCCCCCACGGTGGCCACCTCCGCCAACCCAAACCTGGTCCCCCCCTCCCCCCACCACCCTCTCAGTTCAGGAACAGGATGTTCACAGGCTATTTCGGAAATCCAACCCCCGAAAAGCTGCTGGACCAGACGGCGTCTCTGCCGCTACATTAAGACATTGCGCACGAGAGTTAACCCCCGTCTTCACAGACATTTTTAACACCTCCCTGGGGTCATGCCATGTCCCAGCCTGCTTCAAGTCTGCCATCATTGTCCCTGTCCCCAAGAAACCCCGGATCACTGGACTTAATGACTACAGGCCTGTGGCGCTGACGTCTGTAGTCATGAAGTCATTTGAACGCCTGGTCCTGCCCCACCTCAAGTCCTTCACCTCCTCCCTGCTGGACCCCCTGCAGTTCGCCTACAGAGCCAACAGGTCTGTGGACGACACCATCAACCTGGCACTCCACTTCATCCTGCAGCATCTGGACTCCCCGGGAACCTACGCCAGGATCCTGTTTGTGGACTTCAGCTCTGCGTTCAACACCATCCTCCCTGCTCTGCTCCAGGACAAGCTCTCCCAGCTCAACGTGCCTGACTCCACCTGCAGGTGGATCACTGACTTCCTGACGGATCGGAGGCAGTGCGTGCGGCTGGGGAAGAATGTCTCAGACACTCGGACTATCAGCACAGGAGCTCCACAGGGCTGTGTACTTTCTCCTCTGCTCTTCTCCCTGTACACAAACTGCTGCACCTCCAGCCACGACTCCGTAAAACTCATCAAGTTTGCGGACGACACCACCCTCATCGGGCTCATCTCGGACGGGGATGAGTCCGTCTACAGGAGGGAGGTGGACCGGCTGGTGTCCTGGTGCAGCGGGTAACAATCTGGAGTTCAACGCCCAGAAGACAGTGGAGATGATCGTGGACTTCAGGAAAGCCACAGCCCCCCAGCCCCCCCTCATCATGACAGACTCCCCCATCACCACCGTGGACTCCTTCCGCTTCCTGGGCACCACCATCACCCAGGACCTCAAGTGGGAGCCCTCCATCAGCTCCCTCATCAAGAAGGCCCAGCAGAGGATGTACTTTCTGCGGCAGCTGAGGAAAGCCAAGCTGCCAGTGCAGATGATGGTGCAGTTCTACACGGCCATCATTGAGTCCATCCTCACCTCCTCCATCACCGTGTGGTACGCTGGAGCCACAGCCAGGGACAAACAGAGACTACAGCGCATTGTGCGCTCTGCTGAGAAGGTGATCGGCTGCAGACTTCCATCTCTGCAGGACCTGTACGTCTCCAGGGCTCTGGGACGAGCAGGTCGGATCACAGCTGACCCTTCTCACCCTGGACATGGTCTGTTTGAACCACTCCCCTCAGGCAGGAGGCTACGGTCCATCCGGACCAGAACCTCCCGCCACAAGAACAGTTTCTTTCCCTCTGCTGTTGGACTCATGAACACTTCAAAACACCTGTCACTTTAACTGCAATATTCAACCACTCACTGCACTGTCACTTTCTGCACTATAACTTTAAACATAACTGTAAACTTGTGTACATAGAAATGCCTATTTTATTTTTTATTGTATAGTAATTTTAAATTGTTTCCTAATGCATGCCCTTTTTTGATTGAATATATGTTGTTTTATTATTACTCAGTGTTTTATGTTGCACCTTAAGGCCGAGACAAGTTCCTATGTTTTTGAATTTTGTTCATTGACAATGGCAATAAACTCTTTCTGATTCTGATTCTGATTCTGATACATCAATCTTCAATGTGACACCAACAGGCCAAGTTACTGATCAGATCTGTGGAGAGAATCCGTCTTTAAACTAGGGCCAGGAAAACTAACGCGTTAATACAATGTGTACACGCTGATCGCTGATCGTTGTTGAACAGCATACGATAGCACGCCTTACATCTGCTATAGAAATACACAGGGGAATAATGGTGTGTTATGCTGTGTGCTATGGGTACGTCGTTCAGCGCAGAAAAACTTTCAACATTCCCAGCGCTGCTTGGATTTTAACTTGAAGGTTTTTTTTACAGCAAGCAATCCCCCACTAAACGAGTTGTTCTGTGAGTCAGTCAAATGCAACATGAAGCAGATGAGCCTCTGTTAAAGGCTTCACTGTGAATGATCTGTTATGACTTCATGACTGAAACGCAGCACTTCACAGCGCCAGCTCATGTTGAACAGATAGGCCTATGTTAAAGGACTTCAGCGTATTTCCATGTAATTAAACCTAAAACATAACCTACTAGCACTACGCCGGTGCCTGAGTCTCTTCACTGGCTCGAGTTTAGAATCAAATTCAAAATCCTCCTCCCGATTTACAAAGCCATAAATGACCTGGCCCCATCCTACCTCAAAGATGCTATAGTACCTTATCATCCAAACAGAGCACTTCACTTCTCAAAATTCTGGACTTTTGGTGGTCTCTAAAAGCACAGTAGGAGGTAGAGCGTTTAGCTACCAAGCTCCTGGTTATGGAATCAGCTCCCTGTCCATGTTAAATAGGCCACACACTCTTTTCATTTAAGACCAGGCTTAAAATGTTCCTCTTTGAAATAGCTCATGGTCAAGCCAGTTAGGAACAGAAAACCTACAGTTTCCCAGCTATGCTGCCCTTGGAGCAACTATGCTGGGAGAAGTATGGCAGCTTGAGCACTATCCTCTGCTGCTGACTACTTTTTCTATCAAACAATATTTAATATTTAATTTCACTTGCAATTTGTTCATCGCTTTTCCTTCTTCTTTTCCCACTTCCCCGCCTGGAGTGAAACAGGCACACCGATGACCTGTGGATCCAGATGCTCGTCAACTGCCTGGAGAAATGGTTTGCCAAGAGCAGAAGTGTCCAAACTTTTTTCACAGAGGGCCGCATTTTGAAACTTATACGGAGCAGAGGGCCACAGACAACCCAATAATGATGTGAATCATTCAAAATTTTACATTTGACATAGTTTCGATGATCCTCCACACCTTTAATAAGACTTGGAACATTATTATTAGGTTGTTATAACATCAAAATGTTTGAATGTTTCCAATTTTACGGTAAAAAGAACTACTTTTTGTTGTCTGGGCCAACTTAGCTGGAAGCCTGAGGGCCAACAAAAATTGGTTTGAGGGCCGCATTTGGCCCCCAGGCCATAGTTTGGACACCCCTGGCCTAGAGAAACAATCTCTACTCCAGATGAATGCTTCTTCATCTGCTTCGAAGAACTGGTTCTCCTCCTGAGTGGTTCCAGCTCCACCGTCTTATCTGCAAATTAAAGCGCGTCCGCCTGTCCGTCCGAGGGAGTCGGATCTCTCCTTCACTGTGGAACTCCTCGAGGGTTCAACTTTTCCGCAAAGAGGTTTGGTAGTTTTTCCTGGCTGAGAAGGAGGGTCTAAGGACAGGGGAGCTTGGGACATCCGTCTAAGGACATGGGATGCTGGGACATTTCCAAGTCCCTATGAACATTGTTCATTCTGTTTTTCACTGTCGCCCCTCGAGGCAACCGCTGTTGTGATTTTGGGCGTCACAAAAATAAATGGAATTGAATTGAATAGATTATTTAAATAGGCTGGAATAAAATATTAATACTTATTTATTCAAAGGCCTGTCAAACTGAATGAACAAACACACAGAATATTATGAATTGCTCAATCAATGAAGACATGTCAAAGTGTTAACCTCTAATTCAATGTTAACATATGCACTGTCTAAATTTAATATTTAATATTAAGAAAATCATGTGATTCTTAGGTATCTGTTTACTTGAGTAAAATTAGCAGGTTTCATTCTCTCTGCTTCACTACAGTTTTAACTGGAATGGAAAGTATTTTTCCTGATGTTTTTAAGCATGTTCATGGCTACATCCTGCCAAACGTTTTTGAGTTCAAGTCCTGGCTTTTAGCAAACAAAAATATATACATAAAAATAAATGGAAAATTTAGTTGACAAATAATCTTCACAAAGTCTGTGTGAAATACTTTTTCTTTTTCTCTAAAAGTACTTTTTAAACATGATACTTTTACTTAGAGGAACAGTATGTTTTATGTCATACTGTGTCATATATAAACGGAAACTCGAGGCTATAGCAGTGAATAGTATGTTTCAACATTTCATACAATGCACCTGTTTATGCATCTACAGAACAGGATGTGAGCAGACTATACCTATTTCCTGCTAGATGGATGAGGTCATGTGACGTGAGATGAGTGTCGAGTGTTACCCAGAGTGCACCTGGACAGAGGGAGTGGGAAAAAGAGACGGCCAGATTTCCCATGGTCCTGATTTATCATCCTCAGCTCCTGTTTAAAGGTTCACTGTGCTGTTACTCCTCACACAATGCACCAGGTGAGCTTTGATTTATTTCAGGAGGTGAACATTTGTCAAGGTGCACAATGTGTGAAGCAAGTGCAGAGGTGTAAACTGCCATCACATGGAAAACTATGGGTTTTACAAAGAGCTTGTCATGCATTTAGTCCTTAAAATCTCCCTTGAAATGTATGTTTTAGAATGAGTTATGACTAATGTGGCACTAAAGGGGATATTTCCTCGTCATTAGTTTCCTCAACGTTATTTATTGATTCATGCATGTTTGAGTAATCTTGTATTGTCCTACAATTAGGGATAATCTATTATTCAGGTCAAAATATAATTGTAAGAGCTAAAAAATAATAACCGTGACTATTTTATAAGTAATAGTAAGTATGTTTTATTTCAGTCGTCAGCATCTAAATGTAGAGTGCTTTTATTGTTTGGCTGTTGTTGTCACATTTACTTAATTTTGTAATTCAGAAAATGTAATTGAATTAGAATGGTCAAAAACTTGAGGAATAGTAATGTGTTAGACAATGAAAATGAAGGAAAACGAATCATTTCTCTGTTGTTTTGATATTATGACATCCCTACCACCTACCCCCTATCCCATATCCCGTTACTTAGTTGTGATTATTAAGAAAATTAAGACCCAGAGTAATACATGTAGGGTTCTAAAATGCCACATTGCCACTTTTCAAAAATAAAAACTTGTAAATGAAAATCCACTGCTTTTTACAGTGATGTCAATGTCACTATGACATTTCAATTCTGGTTTTGACCAGGAATTCAATGGACCTGTTTCTATTTCCAAGCCATTTTAGATCAATATTGCAGTTTACAATGAACAAAATGTTAGCTGAGTCTACTTATGTCGTCTACTTAAGTACCTGAAAAAAGCACAATATGTCTCAAAAAACTGAATACTGTACTTGAATTTAATATAAATTTCACCAAAGAAAACTTGTTTCTCCTGATCACTCAATAAGGGCACACAGAACACATAACATTTTAATGTAGAAGATTTTGTGCACATTTTTGTTGCAGTATATATATATATATATATATATTAAAAAAAATCTGGATTCTTATTGCTTAATAAGATAATGCTAAATCCTTATTTCTAAGGATGATCCCTTGTTTCAGTTAACTGTGAAAAATATAGTAATCTCAAGCACAATCATCCAATTTAAAATCTTTTATATTAGCTTACATGTATTTATCTCGCAGACAAACTATACTTTAATACAATTAAAATAGTCTCAGTCAGTACAAAAGACACTAGCTGAGATTCCTTTATGCTATTGTCCTCATCTTATATATCTTTATATATTCTATTTAAACACATCTCAACATCTGGAGACTCATCTTTGTTCAGAAATGACATGAAGGTCAGTTGTCACAAGCGGCAACATAACCTTTAAAAACATATTGGCTCTTTATTGTGCAATTTCCAAGAAGCTCGCCGTTTGATTGCAGCAGTATTTCACTCTCTATTATTCACTCTACAGACACAGAGCATAGAAATAAAAGACCTAATCAATAATGGTCTGCAGCAAGAAATGATATGGTACAATGTGTTTAATAGTACCAGCAGCACTATTCAACTAGAAATGGTCCTAAATAGCTTGACAACACATTAAAGCATACTGTTTTACATGCCTAATCAGAAGTAGTTTCCTGTCTTCCAGTGTATATGGTTCAATATGCAAAGGATGTCCGTTTGTTCACCGTGCACTCGAGCCAAACTCAGACGGAAACGTGCAATCAGGTTTGCTCATTTCAATGACACATGCGTGGGAAACAGACAAGCTCATTGGTCGCATATCATTTATTTCAAAATCAGACTTCTGATTTGCCCTTTATTTCTTCTTTTCAGTAATTTATTAGATGTTATGTTTTAATTTTTTTACTTGCAAGATGCCATGTTTGCTTTGACCTGGACCACGTGTTTCTCTGTTTATTTAATGTCATTCTAAATCAGGGAAAAGAATCTAGTCAATTTTTTATGTACTTTATTTAAGGAAAGTTTTGAGAGCATTAGTTAAAAAAAAAACTCGACGAAGTAGCTGCATTCAAGTTGAATCCAGGTTTTTGCATGATAATACTTTCTCATTAACTTGAACCCAGATGCGCACAAACCCTCTCCATTTATTGTTTGGATTGACAGAAATGTTGTGCTGAAAATTTCAATGAGTTGCTCTCATCAGTGTTTAGTTTGTTTTTTAAGAAGGGCTGCAAAATATCTTGCAATTAAGGCTGCAACTAATGATTATTTTTGTAATCGATTAATCTGCCAGTTATTTCTTACAATTAATTGATTAGTTGTTTGGATTGCTAAAGACCTGTAACAATAAATGTTGTGACCAAAATAAAGCTAAAGAGAGAATGTCTTAATAGAGTATATTTCAAAATAATAATAATAATTAAAAACACTACTTTTACAGCTCTGTCTAAACCTCTTTGGAGTGTGTATAGTTCAGAAAATGATTATTATATGATGTAATAAGTTGCTATTACTAACTTTCTTCAGCTCTAATTGCAAACACTGTAATTATTTATCTAACACAATGTCCTCTACTGTACGAGCAAGAAAAAGTCCCTTGTAAATATGCATTAAACTCTGTAGTTAAACCTCTACAAACATGTTCTGAGCGACAATGGGATTCTTGTATTATTGCGGTTCAAATTTCCATCTTCTCTTGAACATCCCGGACGTGTTCGACATGTGCTCCGAATGGAATTATCACTTCAAAACATATGCATTTAAAAATTCAGTCGCAGCAAAATCGCAAACAGATTTTTTTCCCCCCAAAATCGTTCAGTCTTTATTTTTAGTATCTTCTTCATGGTTAGCCTGGTTTCACCGCATGTTTTCGCCGCATGTTTTCCCCGCGGCCCGCTCTCCCTCTCCTTCCTCTGGGGCTTTTGGAGTGAGAAAAACTCCCAAACGCATCAGCCATCAAGCTACAATATCGTAAGGTCAGTAAGCACAAACGTGGACGCTCTCGGCTGTGATTCACCTTCATACCGCGCCTGTAAAATGTGACGGCATATTAAGAAGAGGCTGCAAATCCTGGTAAAGTATGTGACATCAAGACACATATCCCAGCATGCACCTCTCACCCCAGGCCTCCTCCGCTGCTTTTGAAGATATGCCTACATGCCTGTTAGCTGCTCACATACATGTAGCAAGCCGCGCACCAAAATATCACCCGTGTATCTTTGATCTCGGCGCCGGCTGAATACATTATCGGGGTTCGGCGATGGTAAAAGCACCTTGAAGGAGGAGAAAGCAAGAAAATTATGAATTCAAAACCAATTCTCCAGAGAGGCGACGTTATTATACATGAGCTGCGTGCGGAGTGGATTCAATTTGTGTTTGTCATTACTCTGTGAAATATGTATATTTTCACTTTAAACAAAATAGTGAGACTTTGATGTCATTCATCGGAAGCAAATCTCTCAAACTAATGCAGAACCTGTTATTTTAATAAGGTGTAAAATTATAGTAAGAAGGGTGCAGAAAGATTTTACAGCATAGAGGGAGAAAACAATTTGTGTTGCATTTGGAAGTTACAAAACCTCAGTTTTTTATTTGCTTTGTGCTGGTTTAATCCCCACTTCCTGTCCATAACAATAGACTTTGAAACATTCTTGAACCTTTAACTTAAATACACAGTAAAATTTGACATGTAAAGGTGACAAAAAAAATATGCAAACTTATTGCCTTAACTAAATCAAGTAGCTTCGCTTCAAAGAAAGGAGTAAAGGTATACTGCCCTTTACTCATTTCTCCTGTACTTCTTATTACCAAGTAAAGGTTACAAGTCATCACTACTCTCTCATTTCCTTCATTTATTTAAAAGCATTTTAAAAAAGTTACAATGTTCTAAGAGTACAATAATGAAAAAACAATGTTACATGCATAGATATATTTATTTTTAGTCTAACAATTCTGTTTTAGTCCAAATCAAGAAACAAATGTTCAGACATAAGAAACAAATAAGGATCACGCAGCAGACTCTGTACAGAAAAGAAACCCCGTAAAGTGAAGTTGCTCTGAGCTCAGACGAGCTTGTGTTTAAGTGCAGGTCGTTTCTGTGTGAGTCCAGTCTAGTCCAGTCTAGTGTCCATAGGTGTCCACACAGCAGCAGCAGGTGAGAGGCTGGAGGTCCAGGGCTCTTCAGACAGTGACCAGAGTGATCTTCTCCTGAACAAACACAAAGAAACATAAACACTTACATAAACAGTCACAAAGAATGTTTTACTGTTGTATCTGATGTAGAGCAGCGTTTTGAACTTACAATGAGACACGAGGATTCCGCTGAGCCCATGTTTCTACAGTGCAAAGAGGACTGGGACAGGACTGGGACAGGACTGGGGCAGGACTGGGACAGGACTGGGACAGGACTGGGACAGGACTGGGACAGGACTGGGACAGGACTGGGACAGGACTGGACTCTTCAGACATTACTGGGACAGCACAGGGCTGTGACGGGATTGGGACAGGACTGGGACTGGACTGGGATAGGACTGGGCTGGGACCGGACTGGGACAGGACTGGGACAGGGCTGGGACAGGGCTGGGACAGGGCTGGGACAGGGCTGGGACAGGGCTGGGACAGGGCTGGGACAGGCCTTTGACAGGACTGGGACAGGACTGGGAGGGGCCTTTGACAGGACTGGGAGACGCCTTTGACAGGACTGGGACAGGGCCGGGACGGGACACGATATCACAGGCATCCAAAATATGACTCACCATGTTTAGTGTCCCATGTTTTGGTGTTCAGAGGGTCATGGAGGGACACGATGTAAGCTTCACAATTTAGTTATTTATATTCCTGACTAACAAACATAGTTAGTCTAAAATGTTATCTTACCTGTGTGAGAGATGGTGGTCTTCAATACCTTAGCAAAATAAATGCACAAAAGGTTACATTTTGAAAAGCATAGTTCTTACCTGATCATACAACAGAAAGAGCTAACTGTGAAATAAATAAATAAATAAATAACTTTTTACTAACTATTTTGTTAATGTACATTTTACTGGAAAAAGGTTGACAAGCAAACCACAAATTCAAAAGCCATTTTGCCAAACTGTCATTTCCCAAAACCATAAATTGATGACGATCAGCCATTATTAATTAAATATTTGCAACAATACAACAGTTCTTATGCAGGTATCTCACACATTCAAACACACGTTCTTAAAAATTGTTTGTGCAATTCAAATATTTGAGTAAATACATCGTTTACTTACCAGATGACCAGGCTGCATCATTCAAACTGCACTTGTCCAGACAGAAGTGACTTTAGGCTTACTAAACCATTGTGAGTAAAGGTAAATCAACTATTCCAAGTAAGGTGAACATTATTGCACATATTGCGTTCAATATGTGGGGCAGATGCTTCACGCAGCAACAGCCACATCAAGCTTTATGACCAACACAAATAAAAGTGATTGTAAGTGACTTAGCCCTCTCAAATTCACATTTAAAACAACAGAATAAATTGGGTTTTAGTCATCGACACTTAATACTATTTAGGCAGGAGGCTATTTTGCTTTGGTTGTGGTTCAGACGCTTATGTTTGAATGAGATGTGCATGAGGTTTGACCATGACTTTGTTCACGCACATTAATACGTGCACGTGGAGGTTTGAATGGTCAGTGGCATGGTGGACACAGATGCCCTTCCTGACAGAGGGTGAGAGATATGGATGGATGGATCAGCAGCAGAGGCACAAACACTTTTGCTGCTGAGACAAGTGCAGGTATAGAACAAAAAAAAACAGAAGCATGTGACACACGAATCTTATTCTACCAATCAAACTGTGTGTGGAACTCCTGTGAGTGCGCCCCTGAGTCTGGCTCAGACTATTTCAGTTATTTAAACAGGTGGAGCCTAAAGAGCAAGCTGTTACAAAATAATGAAGGGAATTCAGACACTGGGCTACATGTCTTACACAGGGTTGGGTCGGCTCATTTGAGTCGATCCAAACTCCAGCGCGCAGAGCGTAAAGTCAAATGAACGTGTTGGATCTGTGTCTCGTCTCAGAGCTTCATTAAACCAAACCCCGCTCACGTGCTCCGTCTGAAGGAAGAGTTTTCTCCCAGGTTCCGATCGTTGTTTCATAAATCCATTTACAGATTCAGAGGGATCTTCTCTGTAGGTTCACAGACACCGACTGACCGGACCGTCTCCATGCCAAATCTTTTAAATCAGGAATGAATTCTTATGCCTGAAACCCATGAATCGAATACGTTCATTTGTAGATCACACATGCTTTATAGAACAAGAAAAGATGCATTGAAATCACAACACAAACAAATAAAAACATAAATCATCATTACAAAATTTCAGATAAAATGCTTCAGTTATATACACAGCCAAATACTCTACTATAAATTAAGTTGCTTAAAGCCCCAGTGCACAACAGTTTGTCCAGTAAAGTAAAAATACAAGCTTTTATGTAGTTTGTTTGTAGGTCACTTCTACATGTTCTTCAAGTTGTTTTTTTAATTTATTTATTTTCTTTTGGAAATTTAAACACCCAGAATTAAAGATGTTTTTATTTTAGTATATTTGATGGTTTTCATGTTGCACACAGGGGCTGTAACACTCACAAACATCCCTAACTGCATTGTAAGTTAACTAATGTAACAATAAATAACAATATAGTCATTTTTCTAGTGCGAGCCAGATAAACAAAGAGAAGGGGGCCGACCGGCAGTAAACCCACAAACAAACAGCCAGCCGCCTCAGCATGAAGCATCTCTCCTCTTAAACGCTATTAGTGCCAAGAACGCAATCGATACGAGGAGAAAGGAAAAACTGAAGAGAAAACACTGAGCCGAACACCAGTGAAGATCTGAAAACGCCGTATTGAATTAGTAAATAGTTTGTGGACAAGTCTGCAATAGCCGATAGAGCGCACAAGATACAAGATAGTTTACAGAGGCTACAGCCGAGTTTGTGCCAAGAGCTTTTAGTCTCTGTAGCTGGTGAAGACAGTGCAGACAGTGTACAATGTATCCAGGTGGGAAAAGGATTGTCAGCCAGCTGTTTACGCTCCAGCAAATACACGCGCCCATTATTCAGCTTAAATACACATCAGTAAACAGAGCAGAAAATACACGCCTGAGACCTCGAAACGTTATTACAATTCACAGGGAGAAGATAGGAACATTATGCCGCTGTGTCACAGTGTCAAAACAAATTCAATTTTTTCTGCGTATTAAAGATGCACTGTGTAACTTTTCTGGTGACGGCCGCTAACTCCTTGTCGTATTCGTTTGCCTGTAATGGCATTTATTCAATTTAACGTTTCCTTTTGCTGAAACGTACGTTGAAGTCATGCTCTGTAAGCGGGGGTCACGGATCTTACTTGATCTTACTTACCGCTCATGGTGATACATTTAATTACCTACTGTGGAAAATTCCAAGCAAAGCAGCAACATCTCTAGCAGAAAAGTTGCACCTTTTAAAGTGTCATCAAGCGTGCCTTACTTCTACTTTTCACAATAGATAAACCAGATTATGTAATTCCTTTTTAGATTTTGGAGCATATTTTGAGAATGGTAAACGTTAGTAAGTCACAGTCAAATCTGGCAATTAAGTCAGACATCGTAAAAAAAGTAAATAGTCATTGCTTATTGTTTGTTATGACATTTAAGTACATTTAAGGGATGGACATGTATCTAAACATTTATATATTTAAATATATATATCATTTTTGTAATGATAAAGATACGATGCACTTTGGCCAACACCGGTTTGAATGATTTGATGAATGTCCGCCAACTCGTCAGCCCCATTGCATGCATTTTATTGTCCTATAAATTCAAGTCTACGAGGGTCTAAAATATAACTACATAAATACATAAAAATTGCACACATAGCTTTATTCCACGGGTTTCAGAATGATAAGACAGTTCCCATCGCGATTAACAATTTAAAGCAAAAAGTGGAAAGCATCTTTTGAACGCGAAAAAGTCCTCAAAATGTTGAAAGCTGTGCCGCTAAGCTTTTTTTTTTTTTTTAACTAACTTTGAGCCACTATCTAACAGTAAATAAGAGCATGTTGGTAATGCAAGTTCGATCAAACAAGAAAAGTAAAGTTCCAAAAGTACACGTCTCCTGCTCCCCTCACATCACAAAATAATGGCGGCTCATTATTGTTTTAGAGACTAATGCTAGCAACTAAACAATATCAAACACTTTTGATCAAGTGTTTGTTTATATCATTTCATTATTTATTGAACTACCATTATACATTTCAATCCCCCCCACAGATATTGCAGCCCCTCAGGTCGTGCAGCCACTGAAACCGCTGCTTTTATTCCCGTTATTGTTGTCAAAAGCATATGTTAAATTTGCTTTATTTTCCACGAGGTTGTGTTGGAGCCAAGCCACAATAATTGGGCTGATAAATGTCCCCATAAAATGTCCCTGGGCCTTTAGCTTCTCCTCTCGTCCCCTTTTTATGAGTTAAATCTAGTCACCTTTTGTTCTCAGCAACTTTGGTGAAAATGTCTCGTCTCTTGGTAGAGCCCTGAAAGTGAGCGTGGACAACTGAATTCATGAGTCTTATTTTTATCCGTGTGCAGGTTCCCTAAGGTGCAGGAGCATGTGTGGTGCAGCAGTGAAGAGGCCCACTGTCCTCCTGCTTCTGCCCATGGCCTTTCAGCGCTTTGCTTTGGCAGATCTAAGCATTTTTACACTTACAGTATACTCCTGCTCACTGAGGGAAGAAGAAGGCTTCGAGGTGGAACATATTTTTTACGCTGTCTTGGTTTTTACTTCATACTCCAGTCGTGTTTGACCTGAAATTTTGATTTATGACTTGCTTATTGACTGCTAAAGAATATGTATCTTCTTAACCAGCAACAATGTAAGTGTAAGGACATGAGAGTATTTAAAGGTTCACTGTAACTGTGTGTTTTTATTGCTAAAAAAAGTCACCAAATGTTGCATGTGGGAACCTTTAAGTGAAAAGTAATGCTGCGTTCCATTTGTCCTCGAAGTTCTGAACGCGGACCACGGACTGATGTTTTCTCCTGGTTTCTCTGTTCCAGTTTTGGAAGTTGGAAAAAGAATGAGCCGTTCGTCACAGTTTCTGATCCTGATTCTTCTGATTCTTTATGTACAGTAACGATTCCAATGAGTAAAACCAATCGGGAAAGTTCTGAAATCAGCCAAAAATGTGGATTTGAGTTCATTTATTAACCCAGACGTTGTTACATTTACAGTTTATGATGCTCTAGTTGTCAGCTCCAGCAGAAGAACTATCCATATTTTAAACGTTCACATATCAAACTTTACCCAAACGCAGGGTGCAGCCGTGTTGGTCTTACTCGGATCAACTCATAGTTCGGAAATGATGCCCGAATTTACAAGTCTGAACTCGGAAAATCCAACCTTGGTGAACAGGTGGAACCGTGTTATAAAAAAATGCTGTTAAGTTTCTCCTGCCAAGTTTCAAAATGAGTTTGGAATATACAAGCAACGCCTGTACAGCATAAGCCTTTGTCTTTTGTTACAGAAATATACCTATTTCCATCTCATATTATTGTGGAGGAAGACTATATAACACAGCACAAAAGCATGGAGCAGGTGTGTGTACGACCTCTCGGTTCTGCTATATAAATATGTTATCATCTTAATGGAAGGAGTGCACTAGATCTTTAGTACTGTGTCCATAGTAAGTGAGTATCGCTGTTTCTCCTTCTCTCCCTCCGCCATCTCTCTCCATCTCTCCTTTCTCTTGTCGCCATATCTCTCTCTCTCTGCCACTTTTTTATTCTTCATCTCCCTCTCTCCTTCTCTTATCTTCTTCTTTCCCTCCGCTCACAGGAGAATTGGAGCATACAGCGACGTAACCTGGGAGTCATAATCACCCAGCTGCTGCCTGCCCAACCACCACCTCTCTCCATTTTATCTATTTCTCCTCCGTTCCCAACTTATACTCCCTCCTTTTTTTCCATCCATCTTCTCCATAGACGTCTGCTGTAATCCTCCCTACAGATGCAGCCCGCGAGTTTACCCAGAATACCCCTGGGCAGGTGTTGATCCCGGTATAGAGAGGTTGGAGAGGCTGCAGTGAGATGTGGATCTAGATTTGAGTTCACGGAAGGTTCTTCGGGCTTAAGGCGGTGCCACCCTGCAGAGCACAGCGAGGGGTTGACCCACGGAAAAGGAAGCATTAACACCAGTTGTAATAATTTAAACTATGAAAGTGAATTTAAAGATAGCATTTATCACGGTGACAGAATGGGGGTAGTAAGGTTTTGGTGGTTTATGGTTGCACATGATTAATCTAGCATGCAAAATGAGATAAGAAAAAAAGTGTACGTGTGAATATTATTGTAATTTATGTATTTACTCAGAAAGATAGACCCTTGAGATGCAAAATCTTGTTAAAACATAACAAGACAACTAGACAGAAAGAAAAAAACAAGATAACATTCACAAGAACATACAAGATCCCACGGCTCCCTAAACTTAACATCCTTAAACCTAATTTACATTTTAGTAAGATTAATGCAATTGATCGGATTGAAGAGTGCGAATGGTTCCGATCATTAAAGGACTGAAATTAAAATGCTCTGTGGCCAACTTACTTTTATATTGCAGGAATGTTTTTAACATCTAAATGGAATCAAGAACTGTTTTCATACTTGTGTACAAAGTGGAGAAAATATAGCTGCCTTCTAACTGAGATAAATAAATGGTAAATGGTCACATTTCTATAACGCTTTTCTACCTTCAATGCACTCAAAATGTTGTACATCAAGGGCCCACCGCTAACCTCTACCGACAATATTTTTTGTCAGGAGAGTTCGAACCGTCGAGCTTTGGATCAAAGGTTGAGCACTCTACCAACTGAGCTACTGTAGCCTGACTAGTTCAGTGATGTATACGTTTGACAATGATGGACATTTTAATACAAACCTGCATGCATTATTATAAATAACATCTAACACCAAAAGAGTATTTGTTGTTAGATAGATGGTGTTCTGATCAACTGATTGCAGTTTTAGTAAATGTTGATTTGATTTTCAATCATTTCCACTAGCCAAAAATAATGACCAATTAAATGCACAGTAGGTTTTCTGGAAAGGATCTGTCACCTTCTTTTTCCCTCTTATTTTATTCAGTATGGAATAAAACATCTGTAATGCATTTATTCCAGTACTGATGTTTTTATTGCTCGAAAACACCTTGAAAAACAGCCACTAAATGATCATCACTGCACTGGTTCAACGGCACCAGACAAGAAACAGTATACATACACGGTATATATAATTATTCGACATCTGTTTGGACGTGTTTTCACTCGTTTTAGATCAGCAGAAATGACAAAATACGGTCCTTCCACCGCAGATGAGCTCACTTGGTTTTGGGCCACTGCGTTAAAATGAAAGTAAAAACTACCAGAGCTTCAATGAGTCTATCTGCGCCGTTTACGCCTACCTGCTGTAGACTGTGGAGAGTGGTCTGGGGCAACTTTGACTTTGGAATCAAATGCATGTAAACATAGTGACGTAAAATCACTTATAATACTTGTTTTGAGTTTTGGCAAGTTTAGATTTCGATGGATAAGAAATAAGATAAAGATAGACATTTCTTACTATCCTCAAGATTTTGTTTTTAAAATTAGTGCAAAAACAAAAAGAACACATCTAAAATAATTGAAACCATTTTCACCATTTCCCCTTTTTCTTAATTATCATCAACATTTTACAACTGACATACATTTATTTTGTGTGTGATAACCAACCAGCACACTGTACACGGGAATCATCACAAATGTAATGATTTTTTGTTTTGTTTTCTGTTTTATATCCATATAATTAAAAAAGAAAAGTTCCAGTGTAGCCTATCAATAAGTGTATTTTTCGTTTTCTCACTAAGAAGCTGACACGCCACACTTCCTCAGGCTGAACAGAACGTTTCCAAGCAACTCCGACAGCCTTTTGTAACACTCTAAGACCTATACATACACTGTACAATGCTCTCTAAGCTATACAAGCTTTTACAGTATGTTAATTGTGACTGTCTTGTGCATATTTTTCAGAACTAGTGATTACACCAAAAAAGGAACTATGACAAAGGAGAACAGATACTTCGTTGGACATCGGCTGAGTTAACTGGAGTTCCCCCACCGACTTCCTGAACAATGACCTCAAATGTGGCCAACTAAAAGCCAAAAATAATAATCACTAACCTTTCATTGCAATGTAGCTAAGTTGTGACACACTAAATGAGCATTTTTCAGTCACTGGACTGATTACATGTTACAGAGAGTTCATATTATTTGAGTGCTTGGCCATCATGCATCCCAATTACTACTTGTGGAGTGTGCAGATTTGGCGGACGTTTTGATTCAGCGTCTGGGAACTTTGACTCATACAAATGTGACTAAAGTAATAATAGACCTGTCCTGTTCCTCAAGTTAAACTCTGAGCCTTCTGTTTTGCCTTGCACTTGTTTTTTCAAGTTGTGGAGACTTAGATAAGGTACTAAAGCCGAAGACTTTACTTGCGTTGACACTGAGCGATTTTTGGGCAGATTTTGACACAGATTTTAATTGCACGACCATTTCTAAATTGTGCCATACTTCGGCTCCTCCGTGCGTCTGTGGCATAGGGTCCGAGTGCTGCTGAAGCCAAGTGAGAGCAGTGCAGACATGGTAAAATACAGCTGCAGGTGGCAGTAAACACCTCTCTGAGGGGCTGGAGTAGCGCCGGAGACACAGAAGTGAAACCCGGCGGCTTCTGACCTACTTCTGAACAAATCACCGCACACGCGAAAGCCAGAAAAGATTTTGGCAAAAACCTCTGACTTTAAACAAAGCAGTGCTAAAGTTAACATGTTTGTATGATGTTTCAGGAGTTAAAAAAAAGCTGTTTGAGAAGATGGTGGGACTACAAACATGTCCACAGTGCTGCACATAGACGTCTCTTCTGTCTCATGTCCCTCGTACTGTGTGAGCAGGTACACATATCTATTCATTGCTCTGTACAGTGCACACACTGCTGTCATGAGCTCGGGCCCTCCTTTAATGAGTTTAATCGCACAGTGTGAGTTTGGGAGTCATTTGGAATGACTTAAAATCTTACACAGTGTAAGCCCATCTTGAAAAGGAGTTCAACATTCTCTGACCTAATTATTTCTGTCTCCAATAGTGTAAACTAAGTTGGTCTATAACAGCAAGTTTCATGCAATGCTTGTCTGTAAATTAAAGAGGGAGGTCAGGCAGTGCATACAGTTGCAAATGCAATATGTGAACCCTTTGCCATTATTGGGATTTCTGCATAAATTGGTCATAAAATGTATTCTGATCGTCATCTGAGTCACAACAATCGAAGTATTGCCTGATGTGAACCATGCCTTGCACAAAAGACCTCTCAGAAGACTTACGATCAAGAATTGTTGACATGAAGCTGGAAAGGATAACACTGTTAAGCACTTTTGCTACTTTAGGCTTGGCCGTGCTCTAAAGATGACTGCAAGAACACAACGCAGAATGCTCAATAAAGTGAAGAAAAATCCTTGAATGTCAGCTAAAGACTTACAGAAATGTTTGGCACATGCTAACATTCTAGTTGACAAATCTACAATAAGGCAAACAATAAACAAGAATGGAGTTCATGGGAGGACACCATGGAGGAAGCCACTGCTGTCCAAAAAAAACATTGCAGCACATTTGAAGTTTGCAAAACAGCACCTGGATGTTCCACATCACTACTAACTATTCACTGGACAGATGAAACCAAAATTGAGTTGAGAAAAAAAGGCACAGCACACTAACATCAAAACCTCAACTCGACTGTGAAATATGGTGGAGGGGGTATCATGGTTTGGGGCTGCTTTGCTGCCTTTGGGCCTGGACGGCTTGCTGCCATCAACGGAAAAATGAACTTTTGCAGGACCTCTTAAGGCCATCTGTCTGCCTCAACAGAGGATGGGTGATGTAACAGAACAACAATCCTATGCATAGAAGTAAATCAACAACAGAATGGCTTCAACAGAATAAAATACACCTTCTGGAGTGGCTCAGTCAGAGTAATGACCTCAACCCAACTGAGATGCTGTGGCATGACCTCAAGAGAGCACATCACTTTTAGATTTATTCTTTCCCATGTTGGACCATCCCTGGACATCTGCCTCTGCACACGTCTGAGTAAGGAGCCTGGACACTTATTTCTTGAACATAAAACCAAAGAAGAACAACAACAATAACACAGAGAAACGGGCTAGCAATGCTCCTGCGAGTGTTCAAGAAACGCAAAACTTTTGACCTAGTGAAATCTCCTGTTGTAAAAAGATTTACTACACAAGAGGAGGCACTGGCGTTTGCGGACTCCTTACCGAATCCTTGAACAGTCTGACATTCTCTCCGGTTATCTCTTCGTTTTAATGAAAGGGTCCTGGACTTTACTGGAGACATGTGAGTATTTGCCTATAGTGGGACAGTGTGTCCCAACTTAAGTTTGTAAATACCCAGTTGAAAATGTTATATCTACTTTACCGGAGGGCCTTTTTTTAACCTAGAAAATGGTTTTCGCTCCATCTTCTGATCCCTTTTTGGATCGGTCTGTGGGCTCTTTGCATGTTTTTAGCATGAGCTCTTTTTTTGCACTCTGTTTGTTCTTTTGTGTTCTGTGGTTGTGGTTCCTGTGTTTGTGTGTGTTGCGTTGTGTTGTGTTGTTGAGAGCTGTGTAACAAAAGCAAATTTACTAGAATGATTTCAACATGGTTAATACAATGACATGAGTGCAACTTTTAAATGGATTTGAGGGCTCTTAACAGGAAAGAAGAGGGCTTGACCATCTTCGGGGAGAACATGTACACCCAAAAGGAAGAAACTTTATTTATTGCTCGATATATTGATTTGACAGGGACAGTACAATTAAACATGGCATCAAACAGGTAACCAATGTCCATGTACAGCCTCCATTCAGATGTATTCAATATTTGTGGCATTAAAACAAAATTACAGGCTTCAAATACCAAATATCAAATTAATCTCTCTCTCTCTCTCTATTATTTTTGCATTTTACATTTGCCACAATAAGGTGCCATCTCCTCTCTTGCTTTGAAGCCTAAACTGTAGCTGAATATGCACCGAATATTAATCCTCTCAGAAATGACTGATAATGGACTTTGAATCTTGCAGTACATTAGCCACTGCTTTGTTTTTAATGTTTTATTTATTTTTGTATTGTCTTGTTTAACTGTTTTAACAAGTTTTGTAAGGTGACTTTGAGAGCTTTGAACGGCTAGACTATAGAAATAAAATTATATAATTATTAATATAGCAAAAAACACATGCTCTGTGAACGCACACAGCATCATTCAGAAAATCTTGGGTTGACAACACCAGGACTAAAGCAACAATAAAACAAAACTAAAACAGGAACAACACCAGAACTAAAGCAACAATAAAACAAAATTAAAACAGGAGCAACATCAGGAATAAAGCAACAATAAAACAAAATTGAAACAGGAACAACACCAGAACTAAAGCAACAATAAAACAAAACTAAAACAGGAACAACACCAGAACTAAAGCAACAATAAAACAACACTAAAACAGGGAAAACCTGGAGTTCAACGCCCAGAAGACAGTGGAGATGATCGTGGACTTCAGGAAAGTCACAGCCCCCCAGCCCCCCCTCATCATGACAGACTCCCCCATCACCACCGTGGACTCCTTCCGCTTCCTTGGCACCACCATCACCACAGGACCTCAAGTGGGAGCGCTCCATCAGCTCCCTCATCAAGAAGGCCCAGCAGAAGATGTACTTCCTGTGGCGTGTAAGTACGCTGGAGCCACAGCCAGGGACAAACAGAGACTACAGCGCATCGTGCGTTCTGCTGAGAAGGTGATCGGCTGCAGACTTCCATCTCTGCAGGACCTGTACGTCTCCAGGGCTCTGGGACGAGCAGGTCGGATCACCGCTGACCCTTCTCACCTTGGACATGGTCTATTTGAACCACTCCCTTCAGGCAGGAGGCTACGGTCCATCCGGACCAGAACCTCCCGCCACAAGAATAGTTTCTTTCCCTCTGCCGTTGGACTCATGAACACTTCTAAACACTTGCCACTTTCTGCACTCACAACTGTAAATTTAACTGTAATTCTTGTGCACATAGTATGCCTATTTCTATTTTATACATCGTAATTTTAAATTGTTCTTAATGCATGCCCTTTTGATTTCAAATATGTTATTTTTATTATTGATCAGTGTTTTATGTTGCACCTTAATGCCAAAACAAGTTCCTATGTTACCTTTTCTGATTCTGATTGACATTTTCTTGCTTAGAGGCACATGATAACTAGGTTAATAGATACCATGATACACAGATTTTTACTGTAGCTCGGGGCACTTAACAATGGTTGGAAACGCATGAGATAAAGTGATAAAGATGAGCAAGTAAATGCGAAATCATGAAATCAAAATGAAAAGAGCTGGGAGAAAACTGAATTCTTTGAGAAACTGTGATGTGGTGTGGATGGGGAAAAGAGCTGGAGTGTCCTGTAACAGATTGCCGGCCATATTTAATAGCCCACGGGTGTAATGTCCTCTTCAGATGAAAAACTGTTGTGTCCGGGCCCCTGGCAGCACAGAGTGTACAGAAGCATGTATGATCATTGAACAGGGAAGCGAGATTCTCTAATAACATTTTCAGCTCGGTAAAATTGTAGCTGCAAAAATTAAAATAAAACAGTAGAAAATGTCCACAGTCGGGGGATTATGTAAGAACTCACCACACTAAATGGAGATAAAAGTCATCTAATATTATTTCCGAACCAAATCTATTTTCATCATTTTACCTGCTGGTACCAGAGTCAGGACTAAACATGGAGCTCAGGGACCGACCTCCTGCTGGTGCCAGAGTCAGGACTAAACATGGAGCTCAGGGACCGGCCTCCTGCTGGTGCCAGAGTCAGGACTAGACATGGACTGGCCTCCTGCTGGCACCAGAGTCAGAACTAAACATGGAGCTCAGGGACCGGCCTCCTGCTGGTGCCAGAGTCAGGACTAAACATGGAGCTCAGGACCGACCTCCTGCTGGTGCCAGAGTCAGGCTAAACATGGAGCTCAGGGACCGGCCTCCTGCTGGCACCAGAGTCAGAACTAAACATGGAGCTCAGGGACCGGCCTCCTGCTGGTGCCAGAGTCAGAACTAAAACTGGAGCTCAGGGACCGGCCTCCTGCTGGTGCCAGAGTCAGGACTAAACATGGAGCTCAGGGACCGGCCTCCTGCTGGTGCCAGAGTCAGGACTAAACATGGAGCTCAGGGACCGGCCTCTTGCAGGTACCAGCGTCAGGACTAAACATGGACTGGCCTCCTGAACATGAAGCTCAGGGACCGGCCTCCTGCTGGTGCCAGGCTCAGTATTGCCTCTGCTGGCAGGCAAGAACCTCTACTGTTCGTGAATGTTTTTGTCTTCTTTAGGCAATAATCCTTCTTTAGAACTACACTATCTATGGATTAGTCTAAATAAAGGGCTGGTTTAGTTTAATTTTAGACCATATTTAGCCCTATTTTAGTCCGAGTTTAAATCTGGTGGAAAATCCAAATATTATGTGGAAGACATTAGAAAACCACTTGAATAGCATTTATGCCTGAAATATCCCTGGTCCAAGATGTGCAGTAACATGTTTTACAATGTGAAAGAGGAAAGTCTAAACTTCCTCAATAGCACCAATATAACTTTGTTGCACTATATGAGCCAAATGATTTACATAGTTATTGACTTTTAGAGTAATATTGTCATATTGGCACCATTTTCCACAGTGCAGCAGTGGTATGTATAGAGGTAGAGAGAAAATAGAGAAATCCCCATTATAGGAAAGGGGCTTTTCAGAGGAAATGGAATTAAACAAGTCATCGAGAAGCACGGCATTGCATTGATCCCACTGTTGGTTCTACACGTGACAATGGTGAACTGGAAAATAGATCGACTTCCTTCTGCTGTCTGTTCCCTAAATGAGAGTAAGAAAACGCACTTGCACCCAAACAAACGCACAGCTAAGTGGGGGGATATTAGAAGTCACTGAGTCAAAGACAGATACAGGACACTCTTTTTAGTGAAGTCTACGAATTATGGTGATATTTAAAAAGGAGATGCAATAGTTGAATTTAGTTTTGTGTAGATTAAGACATTCAGCGTGTCAGAGAGATGAGATTATACCTTTTTGAGATTGTGTATGTTTTGTTTAGCTGTGATGATTAGATTTAATTGATGATTTGCTTTTTTTTTTTTTTATTTGAACATTTTCATTATCATTTTGTCCTGTCCTGTGCAGGAATGACACAACTCAGTTTTTCTGATCGCACCAACGTTAATGATTCCTATCCATTGATGTTCTCTGTCCATATTAATCGCGGGCTCCTTGTGCCTTTGCTGCTATCCTACAATCCGAGGACTCCTAGCGAAGGCGTTGTTATGGGCAATGTGGCCAAAATATCTTTTTACATTCATTTTTGTTGAATAGGTTGCGTTAATGTGACATCACTACATTAGAGAATCCCTAGAGTTTAACATTGAGCTGGACAAAGGTCAGAATTCTCCGGTAGAATTCTCTGTTAAACTGTCAGATTGCAGATTTGTTTATCTGGCTGAAGTTATGATTCTGCAATTACTGGGCCGGTCCACATGAACAAAAAACTGGCTCAAAGTTCAGCATCTTCTCTGTCAGTATAAATTAACAAAAGTGAAACTATATTCTTTACACTAACTTAAAAAGTGTTTAAAAAAAACAAAAAAACAAAAAAAAAACATTATTCAGCTACAAGGACATGATTGTTGTCAATTGAAAGGACTTTAAGTCATATGATTAATATTACAAGCCCAATCCCAAACAAAAATGATTTGGTTCAGTGTTGGTGGATTTCTATTTTGGATATTTCTTTCAAAAACGGCTAAATTACATAACCCAACTTCTGAGATTTGGTTATCATCAAATTCTAGAACAAACTCAACCTATTTTTGTTTTCTTTTGGGTTCATCCTCACTTAGAATAACATAGTTCTTAGACCTGGTTTAGTCTTTGTTTTAGACTTAGCATTCTTTTATAGACCTGGTTTGGATCCGGTGGTCCTCAGGAAGTCGTTGTGGATTGAACAGCATGTGAACCTGGAACCAAAGAAAAGATATGGACAAAAATTTACACCGCAAAATAGCCAAGTCCAGGCATGTTGACATTCATAGTGGGACGCAAATCTCTATGGTAACACTTGGAGGTCACTACTCTACATTTAAGCTAAAAAAAAAGTTTCAGAAAAAAACAAACATTTTGTGCAGGGGAAAACAAGGACAAAGCAAGTGTGCATACAATGGACCAACCTCAAAGCCAGGAGCCAAATGTGTTTTTAATCTACTTAATCAGGTGGCCACATGACAATGACATTACCTTATCATTCTGCACATGTGTGTGTGTGTGTGTGTGTGTGTGTGTGTGTGTGTGTGTGTGTGTATGCTTCTTTCTCTGTGTGAGTGGGACATAAAGGGTTTTAGCCTGGCTCTGATAAGCCTGTAAATCTGGCAAAATGCTTTCTTTGCAGATTGTTTTTCAGATCGAGCTGAAACTTGATGATGACGTCTTTGAGTAAGTTGGGGTCAGAACAACCTTCACAAGTAAACAAGTAGTTAGTTTTGAGCTAGAAGATATACTCAAAACTAAAATGTTATTAAACACAAGTAAAAGTTGAAATGTATGCTTAAAATTCGGATATTAATCGAGATTGAAAATCAGTCGTATCACATAATCAGCAATAAGTTTGGGTCTTTTTAATCAAGAGGTCAACAGTAAAAGCATGTGGTTTGGAATGAACATGAGTAAACAAACAAAAGCTAGCTTGCACCCTGACATGCTAATACAAGCACGCGGTTGTAATGGTCGTGATTTGCCGGTAGAAATGCTCAGAGCGAGTCAAACAATGATTTATGGACTTAAAAACAGAAGATCTGGAGCTCTATGACGTCGCAATCTGAAAAAAAAATTATTGTTTTTGTGAGGCTCAGAAGGAGCAGAGAAAATGATCTCGCAAACAGGATTAATTAAACAAGCATGAATGAAGCGAAATACAAATCCAGGTATCTTTTTGATGAGGGAACAATGTTATGACATGGTTAAATTTTCAATCAAGCTTGCCTTTAAGCCTCAGTGTTCATGAGTAGGTTTGAAGTTGAAATAAAAGCGGGGCCTTTTGCACTGACCTTCCTCGAGTTTTTTTTTCCCTCTTTAGTTTCTTTGATCAAGAAGCCTCCATGTTGTGGGAGTCTCTGCGAGGGAGCACAGCGGCACAGCAAACACCAGAACAAAGGCGTATTCTCGCTCTCAGGGGCCTCTTAAAAAGGTTAATGGATTGAGATTGAAGTTGTAAAATATGAGCCACAAAGACATAGAGGGAAGATGAGGTAATTACCCTGACAGAAGCTTAGCCTGTCTGTCACTGAGCTCATGTGATAACCACTAAACCCCGCTAAAAATTAGAAAATAAGGGGAAATGATGCAGCATTCAGCCAGAGACTAACAGACTGTAATTAAGAGTTGCACGCTCCAATTTTAGCATCTGTCATAAGTTATTTATATTGTCAAGCAGGGCAGCCTTTTTGAGAAATAAATACTATGTTTCAAAAGGCAATAATAGCAGAATTAAGCAGAAAGAAGTTTGAAATGTAATAGTTATTGACAATAAGGTTTGAAGGAGCATCAAGCAGGACAACATCAGCAATACTGTTCACGTACCATTAAAGGTGCACTATGTAAGGGTCCACCTCCTGCTTGTCTCCATGGAGATGTCATTGTTGTATCTGGAATGTTCCAAAGTATGGCATGAAACTCACCCATGTCCATGTTAAGTTACAAAACAGTTTATTAAGAATGACTCAGGATTACTTAATTAATACCTCTCAATCCAAACCGCTTAAACTTTTTGTTCATTATGAATTAAGTGTAGTTATTCAAACGGTACCAAATTATGCAAAATATAGAACATAAATATTATTCTGCATTACAGGAAAAAACAATGATATCTCCATGGAGACAAGAAATCAAAAAGGTTACATAATGCCTCTTTCAATTCAATTAAGATGCAACAAATATTGGAGTAACACAATAAAAGTGAGATAAAGAAGAATAAATGAATATAACTTAATTCATTGTGATTTGTTCCATCACAGAGCCCACAAAAAGCATTGTTAATTGAGTCCCACTGAAGTTAAATTCTGCTATTTTCTTCCTTATTCTTTTGCTTAAATTCTCATTTTTATGTACTTTTAAAGTGAATTGTGAATTAATGGCATTTAAAAAGTGAATTCCCACAAAATAGTCATTTTAAATTATTTTATATATCATATTCTTGGTTTATGCAAATTACGGGAGGTAAATGCGTACAACCATTTTATCTAGTACTTTGATGGATTTCTTTGACGGCTCACCTGTGCTGGGTCTTTGATGCTGCTGTGATTGAAGCTTAACAGAGGGCTACCTTACACCTCGCCTTGCAGCCTCTACTACTTGGCTCCGGGCAATGTAGTGCATGAATTATTTAGAAACAGTTGCGATGCATGAGAAATTAATATTCAGAAATGTATTATTATGTGCCATCAGCCCTCCCTGCCTCTCCTGCTAAAATGAATCATTTGTATTCCTCTGGCATTAGTTTGGTCAGGGTTGGAGCCCACGTGTCATGCATTTAGAGTCACTTCTGACTAGGCTGCTCTGTTTTGCATGGAATTGGCATGTGATTTATTATTTCCTGCTTATAAGCTTAAGTTGTACGACTAATCTCCCAGGTCATAGACTCTTGTATTAGATAAAAAACTTTAAATCACAGCATACTATTACCATAACGGAAGCGGTTAAGCTATTTGACATGTGCATGGCACTCTCCAGCCCATTAGATGCTTAAATCAAGGTGCAGTCCAGTGGTGAGCACACTTCACTGGTTCAATAAATAATGCATCAAAACATGAGTGAGGATTTCACTTAGGGTGTGCTTGTTACGATTTTAAACAGAATGGCTCCCCCTAGTGCTCAAATCAGTTTTACTACATTAACAGCACACATGGAGGCTTCTGCAGAGGTCACATTAGAATTAGAATTTAATATTTTAATAATAATTAACCAAGATTATTTGATTTAATATTTTGAGTGATAATTAAGGCTGTGCAATGAATTCCATTTTATAGATCCAGTCATTTCTAATTGTTGATTATATGCTTGGGTCTCGGTTGAGGGTCATGTATCGCACAAGACGCTCTCGTTTTGGACATTATACAAGACGTTTATGTCTTTATTTGAGGTCATTTTAAATAGTTTTAATTACAGACAATATAATCTATATTCTAAACTTGCATATCTCCAAAACAACTATTGCCATATTATAACTTGTTTGATGCTTGTGGTTTGCAGCACAGATCAGACCAGACCAGAACTTCCCGCCGCAAGAACAGCTTCTTCTTTTCTGCCACTGGACTCATGAACACTTCATAGCACCTTGATAACGCCTGTCACTTTAAAAATTCATGTAAATAATACTTAACTTTAATAATCCATGTAAATAATCCCTCCAATTCCACCGTTTTGCACTGGTCCTGTTGTTGTCTGCATCTTATATTTAAATCACTTTTATTCTACACATTTTATTTTGCATGCCCTTATTTTATTTTATCTTATTTTAGCATAGTCTATACTTTTTACTATTATTATTACTATGCATTGTTTTATGTTGCACCTTAATGCCCGTTCCTAGTTTGTGAATTGTTCACTGACGATGGCAATAAAACTAATTCTGATTAAAAGTCTGTCTTGTTTATGATCAGGAAACTAATATTGAAAGGTTTTTTTTGTTTTAATCAGTTTTTAAAAGAAAACATAAATAAAATAAAGATTGCTCAATACATGGAGAAAAAAAAAAGAAAAATCTGAATTTTGATGTTGTATTGCTCAGCCCTAATTTGTGCTACAGTTTTATTGAGTACATGTATTTGTACTTTCTCAGACCTATGTGCCATGAGCATTGTTATTGATAAAAGTGGCTAGCACTCTCACAGCAAGGAGGTCCTGGTTCGACCCCTGGACCAGGCCTTTCTGTGTGGAGTTTTCACGTTTCTCCTGGGTGGATTTCCTCCGGACTAGAGTCCCCCATCAACCATGAACATGTCCCATAGGTAAAATCTTGCAGCTAAGGCCAAGCTCAAGACCAAGCCTAACTAAAGATCTGGAGCTGGGTCTACTGCTCCTGACAGGTTGCCCCAGCAGCATTGTTTTCTCTCTCTCTTTCTCTCTCCTTTTTATTCCTTTTTTCTTTACCATATATAGCGTAAAACACATACTTTGAAGACTTAAAACTACAGTAGGTAAATGCACCTTTTCAGTGCCAAATTTCAGTGCCATTAAAGGCAACATAACAACAACAACAACAACAACAACAACAACACCCAGCGGCTTTGAAGGATGGGTCAAATGCAGAGGGACAATAAAGTGTACCTTAGCATTATTATTTCATGTTGAATGAAGGTGCTGAACGCTGTATAATAAATGCATTATGGCAAGGGAACTTTCAGAAAAAAAACCCATAATCCAAAATGAAACTTGAACAAAATAAGACAGTGCTACTTTGTAAGTCCAAATGCATGATTGAAAATGCATTGAAATTCAAAGGGATTTAGCATTATCAGTTTGTTGTGCTGGAGCAGAGCTGTAATTAATTTTCAGCCTGAAAAACAATCTGTGATCGCGCCTTCTAATTCCAGACTCAAGGCTCAGTTCAAACCAAATTACCTTTGTTTACGATGCAAAACCAACAGCTGCCGGCCCTTTGTGCAAAATTGTGCTTTGTCATAATATGCTTTTATACTCAATGAAACAAAATTGTATTTGACCAGACCAGAAATTTCCATACCCAATGTAATGCTTTTTCCTCAAGAAGTTGGTCCAATGTCTGGATACAAATGAAATGTACAAAAGACTGAAATCCTCTCTTACTGGCGTCCCCCGCTGACCTTTAAAAAGACTTACCCATTTAAATGGCAAACGGAATCCCTTAGATATTTAGGTGTGGCACTCCATATAGACCTAACAACAATTATGGAGAAAAATTATACCCCCCTTTTCACTACTATAAAAAAAGATCTTGAGAAATGTAATCTTGTCCCATGCTTAAATCTAAGTCAAAGGATTCAAACTATAAAAATGAATGTTTTGTTCAGATTTCTCTGTCTGTTCCAGGCTCTTCTGGTTTCCATCCCCAAGTGGATGAGTGGAATAAAGCAATCTCAAGATTCTTATTCTTATGTCAAGGGGTAAAAAAAACCTGTATCTGATTCAAATCTTTACAGTTATCAAAAGAAAAAAGAGGCTAGTGTTTGCCTTGTTTGAAGAATATTGAGATTGGATTCCTGTACAGGCCTTACTGGCAGATGGCGGGCGGTTGAGTCATTTGGGGGAGGTGGAGAACCTTTGGGTGAAGTCTGTTCTTACAACATGGACGGAGCTGATCAAAACATACAAACTAAACAAGGATGTTAAAATCTTAAACTGGTTGGCTAAAGATCAAAATGTCACACCTGACAACACAGACTCAATATCTAAAGTTTGGACAACAAATGGTATAAAGGTCTTTTACCAGATTGTAAAGCAGAATCATCTGAAGAGCTTTGAGGAGTTGAAAGAATAATTTGACTTAGAGAAACAGGACTTTTATAGGTACTTACAAATAAGGAGTTATTATAACCAAGAAATCAAAAAGAATGATGACCATCATAGCCCTTTGACCGAAATATTAACTAAAGCATATAAATCGGAACTTTCAAGGGGATTAATATCTAAATTGTACAAATGTATTAACAATACAATACAATTAATTACATTAAGGGTAAATGGGAAAGAGAGGGTCACTTTGTTCTTGCTGATGAAGAGTGGGAAATTCATTCATTGGATCTCATTGGAAAACCACAAATTCACATGTTTGGAGGGAATTCAGTTGGAAAAATGTGTCTCGCTTCTTTATAACGCCATGTCAAAGTGCCCATTACTCACAGGGAAATGCTCCTTTGTTGGAGAGGATGTGGCAGCCAGGAGGCAAATCACTATCACGTGTTTTGAGATTGTCCTGTTGTTCACAAGTTTTGCACTGAGATCAACAAAGCCTTACAGACAATTTATGACATCACCATCCCAATGGACTTCAGAACTATGTATCTGGGCCTAACTACTCCTGCCATTGACACAATTGGCAGCTATCTCTGGAGCATCCTTCCTCCTGGGTGCAGGGAAAAAGGCTCTAACAAAAAGACAAAAAATTACATGTATTATATATATGTATTATATATTATATTATATTATACATTATAATGGACATTCATAAATGGAAAAGATCACATTTGGACTTGATTTGAAAATGGACAAACTTGACAGACTTTGGACAAAATGGGAGGCGTACTCTGGGCTCAGTGTGCCATGAGTTCTCCGTTTTCTTCATATATGGCAGTTGTTGGATGTCTGTTTATTTTGGTTTATGTCTCTCTCTGGTCGTGTTTTGTTCAATTTTGTGTTTTTTCGTCTGCTTTAAATTTGAAAAAATCAAAAAATAAATAATGAAATATTTTTTAAAAATGGGCCTATTGATTTAGCTGGATATTGCTTAATAGCAATGTTAGCTATAACAGGCGAGCTGCAAATAATAATTTTTGAAAACATATTTTTGGAATCAGGTATGTCTACTCTGGCTGTAAAACTGGACCATGGGAACCCCTGCATGTGCTGGAAATGTCTGTGCATCTTAAAACAAGCCGTGCACATTTATTGGACTTTTATAATATATTTTAATTATTGCAACTCTGATTCCTTTGTGTGCTCATGAATCCATAAGGTGAGGACATCTACACATCTGTTTCAAAAATGTTACTATACCCAGAGGCTGTTTTAGTGACGCTACATCCTCAATAATAAGGGACTAGGGAATAGCGTAATAGAGGACTTCTTTGGGCATTTCTTCTTCTGAATTGGTGCTATGGAATGTTAAGAGTCATTCTCTTGTGAACAACTATTTGATAGAGTAAAATGTTGTCATCTGATGTATGGGTTAATAACCTATAATAATCTGCAACATCACTCTGCTTTTTGAACTTGGACAGTCTGGTTTTACTCTTTATGTGAGCGTGAAAAGTTCCAAAGGTTAGCGCCTTTCACTGAAAAGGCATGTGTGAAGGAGGTTTTGCAGAAAGTAGTCTATTCACTGAGTGAGGCGCCAGCTAGTCCATTTAAAGTTTTACATAATCAAAGTTACAAGAATTCAAAAAGTGTAATACTTTCTGTTTGGAAGAAATTAGACAATGGTGAAATTGACGACATTTTATTAATGATTGTAGAGCTGCTGGAGAGGTTGGGTCTGAGACCAGAAAATGGTGCAGTACGACATCTGAGACAGAATCACTGTATTGACAAAGTCACAGACAATCGCAAATCCGCCTGAAACAGTTAATTTCCTTGCAATAAATGGTGCACACAGTAAGGACTAATAGTCAGTATTGCTTTATAAGGCTTATGTAATAAACAAGTTACTACACCTGTTGCACTTGTGTTTGGGTGCCGGGTGTGGAATGTGTTTTTCATTGATTGGCATATATGAGATTAAATAAAACAAAAAGCTTTTTAACAAGGCTACACTATTGACCTTATACAACCTAAAGCAGAGCTATTCAACATAAGGCCCGGGGGGGCCAAATCAGGGCCCCCAAGTGATGGATCCGGCCCACGACCCATCTTCCAAATAATAAAAATAATAATAATACATCTTGTTTACTGGTTTAATTTTGGGTTAGCACTAGTTTAGACCTGATTTGGTCTTGGTTTAGTCCTTGTTTAATTCTGCTTTAAACCTGTTTTGATTCTGGATTAGTTCAGACTTGGTTAGTGCTAGTCTAGTCCTAGTTTATTTCTGGTTCAGTACTGTTGGAAAAGCATTTTGTATGTTATTTCTCGACCAAAATTTAATCTATCAGCAGTTATTTTATTGTATTCACTAATTTTATTGAAACAGTGTTGGGGATATTTTGTGCGACCCAAAATTTAGTTGCAGTAGTCTCCAGCCCAGAGGTCTTGACCCTCCAAAAATCTGGCCCTCGGGAAAATGAAGTTGAACAGCCCTGACCTAAAGCCTTGAATTTAGTTATGAATCTAAATTCTCCATACTAGGGGTAAAAGCAATTTCAACTGACTTATAGGCAATATTCGGGCAATGGTCCTAATTTTTCAGAATTCTGAAACCCATAGATAAAGCTGTGGACCGTGTCATCATAGAATTGGCATCACCAGTATCAGCCAATATTTGCTTAAAGGAAACCTAAAGCTTTATTTTAAAAGAGACTACGCTCTTTTCAGTTAGTAATGATCTACACCATGAAGCCTGGATCATTCATTTTACATTTAGTTCATTGTAAACTGCAATATGGATCTAAAATGGATCTAAAAGTCCGTTGACTTCCTGTCCAAAGCTGCAGAACAAGCAGCAGATTGTCATTGACATATTTTTATTTTTGAAAAGTGGCTATGTGACATTTTTGAACAGAAGGCAATCACTCGGACTCTTCATTTTTCAAATAATCGCAACTCAGAGCTGGGGATGTGGGTGGAGAGAGGGGGTAGGTGAAAATCGTAATTTTCTGAGCCCTCCAACCTCAGCTGCAGACAATACGAGATCACTCAAACAGGCATGAATCAGTCAAAATACAACTTTGAGTAAACTATATTAATGAGGAATAACTGTTGTAACCAGGTTAAAAGCGGGTGTCCAATTGTCCCCTTTAACACACAAATATGACTACACAGCTCCATTATATGTTGTTAGTAAAACCGGGATGTATCAGCAGCAATGTGAAATATATGTAAAATAAAAGCTTAATATAATACAACCATGAATAAAACTCGTCGCATATCATAGATTGCCGTAAATTCTCACGTTTCCGATAACTGCGGCACGAGCGGAGACATGAGACGTACGTTCCCGTCCCCTGATTGGCCACGCTTACCGGGAAACCACCTCGTGACATGCCGCCGGTATAAATACTGCGAGGCGCGCTGTTCCTAAGCAGCCCCGGTTTCTGAGGGAAAATGTATCGTCTCGGCCCACAGGTTTTTTCCAAGATCGCTCTCATTTCCTTTTTGCCTGCTGTGCCACGGGAATATTTTCATTTTACAAGACAATACAATAAAGGCTGGTCGTGTATTGGCTGATTTTGGATCAACTTTGTACTTGTAAACTGCGCAAAAATGCCACGGACCAAGAAAAGGAGCAACAAGGGTGAGTGTGAGCGGCTAACAACGCTTACGGCCTAGTTTAGCTTCCACTCAGCGGCTGACGGGAGTTGTAGTTCTTTCGGAGTTGCTCTGTCATCGAGTGACGTGGAATGTGCGTGCAGCGTGGACTACAAACGTAAGCGCTCGGCATGTTGTAAAAAAAAAAAAAGAGCAAACCTAGCTAGCTGTTATTTACACAAAGCACTGCAGTTTGTTGGAAAACACGTTACATGATATTGAGATATTTGTCATTCAATGCTAAATACAGTAATTTATTGCGATAAACTGATTCTAACCGTTTTGTTAATAATAATGGTAGGAACGATGCTCAATGCAAATTTAAACCTTGTATTAACCCAAATGTTCCCACCAACCAGTGTACACCTGCATTTACAGCTTATTAACGTATGGCTATCTAATATTATTGGATATAGTAATGCTTGAAAACCAAATAAACAGTCTGCGCTTTCATTTAACGATCGACGTTTGTGTTTTTCTTTTTTTACGCACGATTTAAGCTGCTGCTGACGTCAAATGGGGACCAAGTTATTGAGATTGGTTAATCCACTTTTGACATGGATTGTATTGTTTTTTATGATTACAAAAAACGTTCTTCTTAGAATATGGATACTAGTGGCTATTTAGGTAGTCGGAATGTGAGAAAGGAGGAAGAAAAAGGCGGCGCCCTGGTTCTTCGAAATCAGCTGGCGGAAAAACGGTCCACGTCAACACATGACAGAAGAGCGTAAGGAAAGCTCTCTGTATGGACTGAAAGAAAGGGCCATGTCAAATTGGAGGGTGTTTTTTTTTGTGTGTGACTCTAATACCTTTTTTGGATAGACTCACCATAGCTGTGCTCCAAAAGCCATTTGAGAACAAGATTCATTTAAGGACATGAGCACCAGCTATCCATGGGTTTTCGGCTTCTGTTTTTAGGCAAGATGTGGGAGTGAAATGGGGGAAATATGATTGTAATTATACAGTCAATAAAAAAAACTGGCTACAATGCTTAACCTTTTGAAACTTAAAATGTTACAACTACTTGTAATTGCTTGTAATAGTTTCTCCGCTCCCTATTTAAATTTTTGATACACAATGTCTATATATTGTTTAAAATGTGTATTACACCTGTTATTATGTATATCAATGACTCCAAAAAAGGCACGATAAATATTAATTACTTAATAAAATATGTCATTGCTCTGTCAACAGTGCTAGCTTTTCATCACTTTTGAAAGTCATGTATTCATGGACCACAGCATTAACAATCAAAACAAAATGCTATATTATGTTTGGTTTTCTTGTTTTACTGGTTAGCGGCTATACAAAACACTCCTGTTTGACAAAACAAACTGTTTACAATGGAAGACATATTTTCTTCCTTCAATCTCATCTCAAATTTCACCTTTTCATGAGTTTCGACTTCCTCTTATTAAACATTTTGAGGACTCTACAAGATAACAAAGCTGAGAGCCATGAATGCACAGGAGGAGGTTTGAGCTGCAACAAACAAAAGACTTTGCCCAGCCCCCATCTTCCACTGGACTTTGAGCCATGCTGCCCTTACTGCTAAACAAACCTTTTTCTTTAGCTTTTGTACAGTAATAACTAATCAACTAATCGTTACTAGTCAACTATAAGAGATACTATTTGACGGTTATGATGATCAAACTACAATTATTTGTACAATTAAAACACACATAAAGAACTTTTTTGTAATGAAGACAGTGGCATAATTTAAATACAAAATTATTATTTTTTAAAAATATTTTGATCAATAATACACTTTTAATCATTCAGTAATACTTAAGTCACCATATTACAGCCTTTTATTCATTTGAGGTAGAAAAGTAAATGATCGTTGACAAATGCAGAATGTATCACTGACTTTACCACTACTAAAATAATTGTTTGTTACTTACTATGGCTATTAAACATTTTTCACTATAGCTTTCTTGTGTCTGTAATGAATGCCTTAGTTGCTGTCACGTCATCAATATTATTTGTATTAAAAAAACAACATTATTAGGAAAAAGTGTGTAGTCTTGTGTAACATTTTTGGTTAAAGAGGCTTTCCATGATTCTGATAATAATCAGAAGGATGTGCTTTGGTGATTCAGTGCAACACATAAAAATCCTATTAATAAAATTAAATGAATGTATAATGGCTGTCGTATAACTAACTAATAAGGGAGCATGTCATTCTGCTTTGGTAGTCGTCTTTTTTATTTTACTGATAAAACATTTGTCACATTGACTTGTTTGACCGTGCCTCTGCAAACTGATGTTGTGTTTGCAAATCCCACATGTGTTCGGCCTTGACTCTTCTGACTTGAAACATGGCGTCGTTCACATCAGATAATAAAGGTACCAGCTGTATTCGTTGTGCAAAGTTTACAGTTTGGTTATCTAATCTTGTGTTCCTGCAGCAGCTGTGAGGCTCTGCTTACATAATGCACAGAACCACTGCTCTTGACGCTTTTTGTATTAAATGTAGTTTTTTCTTGTCTGTGCAGGAGGGCAGCATGGACATGTGCAGCCCTTCAGCGACGAGGACGCCTCCATAGAGACGCTCAGTCATTGCAGCAGCTTAAGTGATGGCGCCAGTGTTGCAGATGAAGGTATTTATCATCAACCTAAAGTAAAGCTTGTCCTCTTCCTTGTGGGCATTTCTTTTTTCTTTTCCTGTGTCCTTTTCTAATGTTTGAAGAGTTTTTGTTGTGTTGCCAGGCGCTGAGGTCAGTGAGGACACAGCCCAGGAAGACTTCCAGTACAAGTTGAAGGGGTTCATAGACAGCACTGTGGACAAGAGGTAAAAATCGCAATGGTTCAAAGTGTCAGTCTGTTTAATCTACTTTTATTTTAGAAGTCTATTGAATATACATTACTTAACAGTAATAGAGTGTGGTGACTTTTATGGATGGGCAAGCAGACTTTGGGTGTTCATCAAAATTCTGTGCTGAACATTTGCACATTTGTGGGGGAAAAAAGAACCTTAATCAGAATCAGAATCAGAATCAGAATCAGAAAGAGTTTATTGCCATTGTCAATGAACAAAATTCAAAAACGTAGGAACTTGTCTCGGCCTTAAGGTGCAACATAAAACACTGAGTAATAATAAAACAACATAAACATTAAAGAGTAAGTTTCAAACCCTAGTCTCCCACATGAAGGTTGAACGCCTATCCTACTGGAAATAGGCTCACTTCACCGATCAATTCATTACACAAATTAGCGCTCTGTTATTAAAATACAGGGAGTCTCGCTACGTACATACATACTCAACTTCATCATATTTTAGGTAGCGCCATACGCACGTGCGATTACGGCGATCTGCCGCTTTGAAGTGAAACTTTCTTGGCCAGACCTGACTCAACCTTCTAATGTTTAGTCTAGTCATTTTATTTTCAAAATAGTCATCTGTATGAATGAGTCAAGTTAATTGACAGTTTTCTCTTCCCTGCTTTATATTGCACGTCGATACATAATAAAATATTATTAGGCACTATATAGGCTTATTATATAGGCCTATAGTGTTAATAGTATGTTTAGGGGGCATGTACCTTTTTGACTGTACATTAAACCATCCTTGGAGGAAAATGCCACCCCATATGAGACATATTTACCATCCCTTTTAAAAGATTCTGGGGAGAGCACTGAAATACTGCTTGTATTTCTAAGTATCATTAGCCACAAACAAAGACTTGTCTCTAAGTTTTTAAGTCTGTCTTGCGGTTGCTTTACTTTCCCACCGAGGTTTATTCAGCGTGGTTTGAGGCTGTGTTGTCGCCAGCACATGCACAGACCTCCAGAAGAAGCTGCTTTGCGCGCTGGTTCTAAAAGCTCACGTTAGAGAGCAGAACATTAACAGGCCTCTGAACACGGTCACGAAATGAAAAGGGGCGGGAGAAGAAGAATCAAGCTTCCCCGCAGTATTGCTTAAAGGCCACTAAAAGACACCGTGACTTCCAGCCAAGCTTCCGCTGCAGAAGTGAAGGGAAAACGGGCTTATTTGGATATACTTCGGACCAATTTAAATGGTTGTGACACACTGCAGTCTTAGATCAATCACTGCTTGCCTTGAATGCCCTGACCGCACGCCGCTGCTTAATAAATAAATGTGTGTAGCATTTGGGTATAGTTAAAATGGTCTGCTTAAATGCTACTGTGCGCTGGGACACAGGTCAACAATGTACTTGACACATTAATTATTGATATCTTGTTTTAGTGCCAAGACCAGACAGGGGGCGCTGGACGGGCTGAAGACTGCTATGGCCAACCGCATCCTGTACGAGTTCATCTCCGAGAGAAGAATGACCATCACAGACAGCATTGAGCGATGCCTCAAGAAAGGTAACGCAGTCAGTTGTTACATAAATGTTTTGGCGGTACACTCTTTACAAAGGAAAGCCCGCGCTTCGCTGGTGGCACAGTGGATAAGGGCGTGGCACGTGTGGTCGCTGCCACTGCTGCGTCGTGGGTTTGAGTCCAGCCCTCAACATTTGCCGACTGTCTATATCCCCTCTCTTCCCCTTTCACACAACTGTCCTGTCAAGTAAAGCCTTTGGGCTAGAAATAAACACAACAAAACTATTACAGTATTTAATAGTAACATTTTTATGGCTCACTGCTAAGCAAGTCTTAAGTGGTATACTGTAGTTTTAAGTACTGCTAATGTCTCGTTCTCAGGGAAAGGCGAAGAGCAGCGGGCCGCAGCTTCTTTGGCATGCCTGCTCTGTATCCAGTTGGGCTCGGGTATCGAGAGTGAGGAGGTGTTGAAAGCCCTTAAACCTGTCTTCAAGAACATTTTGGCAGATGGTTCAGCCAACATCCAGGCCAGGCAGGCTGTGAGTACCGGGGGGGGGAAGGGAGGGTTCAAAATGACTGCATCATATGATGTTAAAAGTACTTGAAAACCCAACACACTTTTATGCTTATAGGTGGCGACAAGCTTGGGTCTATGTACTTTGGTCGCAGAAGATGACATTTTGGTGAGTTCCTGCTCTCCTCCATGTGCAGTTTGTGGTTGACACTTCTGGGCTTCAGGGTAACTGGCTGTTCAGTATTTCGTATTCCTTGCCTGTCGGATGGTTGTCCTCATCAGCTGCGACAGTCTTCCTCGGTCTTAACATTTATGACTGCAACAGCACTGGCAGCTGAAGTTACATTAAAAGTCCAACACATCACTAGCGGTTATAAGGACTTAGCTGTTTTTTGGGACTTTGAGGAATGCACATTGAATTGCTCTATCATGTGCTCCTGGTTAAAAAGTGCCAGACTGAACCTGTATTATCACTAGTTGACATATCTGGGGACACGTGATGCCCATATAACATAGTGAAAGGTTCCTGTTTTGCTTTTAGGATGTGTTTTCCACTATGGAGTGCTTCGAGAGCCTGTTCACCCGGTCGTATGCGAAAGGAGACGGCACCTTTCCATTAGTGAATCCTCAGACGAGCCAACTCCACACCAACGCTCTGCTGTCCTGGGCTCTTCTGCTCACCATCTGCTCGGGCAGCCAACTCAAGGAAGTCCTTCGCAAGTAAGACCAGAAGACTTACTGAAAAGGTTGTGTTCATGACATTTTATTAGGGCATTGGCCTATATACAGTAACTCTGAAAAATTACGTTTGGATGGATTTCTGTTGATTTCAGTCTACAACCATTGTGCCTGTGTTTATAAATAAGTCCACCACTTTTTAATACTATACCGTAGTCAATTTGTGCAGTAATTTGAGATATTAACTATAAACCAGGTTTCAACATCGGCAAGTTGACAGTTAATCGAATTCTCTCATTGAATTCTGCAGTGAAATGGGCTACAGTATTGTTGTGCTGTTGCCTGGACCCTACCTATTTATCGAAATGTAAAATGAACACTGAGAATGCTTACTAGACGTGCATGTGTTTTCACAGACACATGCTCAAACTCCCTGGACTGTTGGAGAGTGAAGACGTCAACATGAGGATAGCCGCTGGGGAGACCATTGCTTTGCTTTTTGAATTGGCCCGAGATCTGGATGCTGTAAGTGATGTTTAAAATGTTCTCCTGAAAGACTAAAGTTGTTTATTTTTGTGTTTATGCCTGTAATTTTAGCTTTTGCTTCTTCAAAATTGCCCGTTATCCCTCAATGCTTTCATGCTAAATGTGTTTTTTCTTGCAGGATTTTGAGGTTGACAACTACAACGAACTGTGTGATAAATTGTCTGCACTGGCCACTGACTGCAACAAACACCGGGCTAAAAATGACAAGAGGAAGCAGCGCTCTGTATTTAGAGATGTACTGAAAGCTGTTGAGGTGAGTCCTGGTTTCACTTGAAGGTGTACTATAGCCATGTTCCCACTGGTTGGCTTTGGAGCGGATCGGGACTGTCCCGACAGCGTCTTCACTGTCTTAAGTGAACAGTACAGGTCCACTGTGGAACCTGCTAGGAAGAGGGAATGCAGCGCGGGGGAAAACGAATAAAAAGCAGACCTAAATAGAAAATTATAATTTCTCACCAAACGCTGACTTGAACTTGTTGCTAAACCACTGTATTTCTAGTGATAGTACTTTATATACTGAACCTACAGACTAGACAGGCTTGCACACTAATGATGCAGGAGTTGTTTGTTTTCCAACCTGTGGGTCCTGCAGTTTTAGCGTTCTCGCACCATCTATTTTTCCACCTTCCCCAACATTGTGTCTTGAAATGTAATGTGGACTAGGTTTTGATTCAGTCTGGAAAAGCACCTCAACGCTCTTAACTAGTGACAAAATGTAGAATCTGCACCTGAGCAATGAGGCATTTTAACAAAGGAATCAGTCTAAGATGAAACATTTTTTAAAATGAGTACGCATGTTGTTTTTGAGCAATACAAATGTTACAGTGCACCTTAAATTGAAGTCTCAATGCACCATTCACTTTTTCTCATTTCAGGATGGAGACTTTCAGATGGAGACCATTCGTTTTGGGACGGAGCGCATGACCATCGACAGCTGGGTCAGGAAGAGGACCTATGACACCTTCAGGGAGTTTGTGGGCTCTGGAATGAACTACCATCTACAGGTCAGTCATCTATGCTGAAATTAATCTCAATCTGCTCAAAATGTGCTTGACACAGCTTTTTTTTTTTTCCAGGCAAATGAATTTATCCGTGACGTATTTGAATTGGGACCACCCATTTTGGTCGATTCTGAAACGATGAAGGCCATGAAAATCTCTCGCTTTGAAAGGGTACGTAGCGGGTTTTGCTCTCGTCACATTCATTCAATAGACTTGACTAATGCTGTCCGTCTGTGTCTACCCTGCTAGCATCTGCACAACTCTGCGGCATTCAAAGCTCGGACCAAGGCTAGAAGCAAGTTCAGGGACAAGAGGGTTGACGTGGGGGAATTTTAATGTATTTTTCTTTTTATGTCTCTAGTAACCTATTTATAAATCTAACAAACTGTCGCCGCTTACTATTTAGCTCTGCCTTAGACTACCGTATTTTCCGGACTTTTAGCCGCTCCCCTATATAAGCCGCATTTGCTCTATTTTTAAAAAAACGATAATAAAACAATACATAGGCCGCACCTTTTGTATAGGCCGCAGAACTCTTTCCTTGACTTTTGGCATCGCATGAGCTCGTCCCGCTGTCCCCCCTCCAGCGTGCTCTCCCCGCCAGCGTCTCACCGTACATTCATTGATGTTAAGCTTGCGTGCAGCCGCGCGGTTTCCTGGCAAGATCGATGGCCTTCAGCTTAAAACTTGCTTCGTACGAACTTCTTCGTTTGGGTTCCATAATGATGCGGCAAGAATTTGAAAATAATTTATAGTTGGTAATTTGTCGTCCGTGTTCTATTTGCTAGCTGAATAAAAAAGCAACATCTGCTTCTTTGCTTAACTTTTCTGTAGTTTTGATTCTAATTCCGGTTAGTTCGCCCCTAGCGGTGAAAGAAAAAAACCACAGAAAAGCCGCAGCCTCTAAATAAGCCGCATGGCTCAAAACATCTGACAAAAGTAGCGGCTAATAGTCCGCAAAATACGGTAAATGTTTTTGGTTGCCAAACAATAGTCGTGTTGGTGACATTTCGCAGGCAGCAAAAGTTCGGCAACCAACAAGTAGTTTTGGTGGCGTCCAATTTTAAATGTAGCTTAAAAAAGTGGTGTAATGTACATATTGCATGTTTGTTTCCATAATTATTATAATTTTTTACTATTGTATAATTTGGCAGCACAAGAGAACGATTTAATTTCACAGTTGTCGACCACATGGCTAAGATGATTTTGCACTACGTGGTATAAGTATAAGCTGCTTCTTCCTGTAAAACCTTGATCCATATTATTTGTGACGTATTATGAGCTAAACTATATCATTTGAAACGTTGTAGTAATAAACACTGTGTCGTCTCAGTTTCGAGTTTTTAACGTGGAATGGTGGAGATTTTTGGTTCATGGACAAGATGCCGTTAGGTGTCTCTGGTCAATACAGTAAAATCTCTGGGTGCATTGATCAGCATATTTCTTTTTTTTTGCGTACATACTGTTGACATAGATTATATTGTGTATGTGGTTATAAAAGGTTGTCTTAGAATCAGGCTAATTTAGTTTTCAGCTCAATAGGAAATATTTCTGTATTTTCTATTGGAAGGTCTGTAGTCCCCATTGAATCTACATTTAATCCACTCAATCACAAAAATTGCATAGTCCATCTTTTTAAATGCTTCCTTTTAAGATCCAGTTGGACAGAATCCCTGGGAGAGCAACACATCTCGCTTTATCAATAGCCCTGGTCTGTTTTAGCCTGATGATTTACATTACCTTGTGTTGGACTGGTGTGCCTATATCTTTCATGGCTGTCGCTTTGAGATGGAAATTCCTGCCTCATTTGTCCTCCTGAGCGTATTATTTTTATCCTTAAGTTTTTTACATGGACAAACCAAGGTGACTTCAAGCTCTGGGACGAGGTTTTTACTGTTCGATTGAGAAGAGGACGCGGTTGTGAAATCCTAAATTCAGACTTCAATCATCAGTTTAAACTTGTGTGCAGTATACTGGTCACAAATTCATGGGATACAGTCTAATCCTGATTGTCCGAGTCGGAAGGGCACATTTCATAGATTTTAAAAGATGCCATCTACATTTTTACCATCACTGCAAGAACTATTTTAAATTGTAAATCTTGAGTGAGTCATGTGTTTTCTAAATTACAAGATGATAGATGCACTGCATATTAAGAAGCTAAGCACGCCCGAGCTGGAGTGTCATTTATAAAGCATGCGTACGTACAAAAATGTTGTGTACATGATTTTCCACGTTAAAGTTTGTGATCTATAAAAAGGAAAATTTGGACATGGAAATGTGTCAAAAATGGTCAGAAAAAAAAGGAGCCAGAAAGTGATCGAAACAAAACTGAAAGTTTGAACAAATTTGTGTTTCGTCCATGCTTACATTTTTAATAAGAACTCCACGTCAAGTTTTATGAATTTGATTCTTGGTTAGTACATGGATGGAAGACTGTTTGCAATACCAGCTGCCACAGTAGGGGGCAGCAGTGGCACTAGTACACACTGTTGTCTTTTAGCACCACACTTGACCCACCTTGCCTGGTGTGACGTTTGCGTGAAGGATTGGTGATTGGCAGCCTCACTTACACTACATTTCATTACAGTGGTAGAATAAAGCAGGACACGCCAATTACTGGGGCTCGATAAGGATCGCAAAAATCTGAGGTTTCTTGGCTTTAATCAATAATTAGCTTCATTTGTGCGCCCAAAACAATCACACAAGTTTCAGTGGCATGCAATTAAAACTGGAAAGTCAACAGTCCTTTCTTGTTTGTTGTGCCAATATCTTTTGACAAGTGGGTGTTTGCGGAGGAGACAAACAAGGAAAGTACTTTAAACGTTTTCGTGCTTGGATAGGTATGGAGATTAGTTTATCTTATGTGTTTTGAAGTTGCGTGTGGGAGCCAGACTGAAAAGCAGAGATGTTCAGGACAGTGATATAAGATGATAAGGGTGAATAACTTACACAGAGGTTTAGAATTTGATCCCAAACATTGAAGACTTTAGTGACCCACTGGTGCATACATGTGCTTTATACTAGAGCACAGCAGTAGTATGATATATGATGTCATGGTCACTAAAATTAAATGAATCTGCACTCTAGCCCTAACCCTAACTCAGTAAAAAGTTTGTAAATCAAATGGTTGGTGTTAATAATACAAAAACAGGGCTGTAAATACATGTATCCCTATGCTATTATATTATACAGTGTACACTTTAGTTACGCACTAGCCATTTTATTTTACAAACACTTTTTTTCAATTTAATTGTACACAAAACATATTAGCGGGGAACATGAACTGAGACTGAAGATAAATAATAATAATACAATTGATGAGAATAATAATAATAATGGCACAATGTGATAAAGCATAAATGAGGTAACGGCATAGTGAGTCCAACATAAACATCCCATCTCCCCCAAGATTTTTCCATATGTCTGATGTCTGTTATAATGTCAATCCAGTCCTTAATTGTCGGGGGGATTTGTGTCATCCATTTCCTTGTGATGGCTTTTTTTCCTGCTGCCAAAATTATATTCCAAAGACATTCGTTTATTGTGTCCGTGGCAGGGGTTCTGAGGCCCAAATACATTGTTATGAAATCTAATGGGATGGTAACATCAAATATAGTCTGTAACTCCTTGTTGATTTCAGTCCCATATTTTTGGGCAACAGGACAGTCCCAAAACACGTGATAGTGGTCTGCCTCCTGGCTGCCACAGTTTTTCCAACAGTTAGCGTGATTAGTGGGCACTTTGGCTTGGTGTTATGAAGAAACGTGACACATTTTTCCAACAGAATTCCCTCCAGACATATGATTTTGTAGCCCTCCACTGGGATGTACACACATTTTCCCATTCCTCGTCCGTCAGAACAAGGTTACCTTCCGTTTCCCATTTGTTTTTAATATATTCAGTAGAGTAGCTGTCAAGATAATAATGCATTGATATAGGTTGGACATTATTCCCTTTGAAAGTTCTGATTTATAAGCCTTGATAAATTCAGGCAGAGGGTTATAATGTTCATTACTTTGTTTAATTTCTTGGTTATAATAACTCCTTATTTGTAAATACCTAAAGAAGTCCTGTTTCTCCAAGTCAAAGGATTCTTTTAACATATCAAAGCTTTTAAGATGGTTATCTTTTACAATCTGGTAAAAAACTGTTATACTTTTTATAATCCAGACCTTGAATCTCAAATCTGTTCTATTTGGTACAAAGCCTTGGTCATAAGCCAACCAGTTTAAAAATGTAACATATTTGTTTAGTTTATATGTCTTGATTAGCTCCTTCCATGTTGTAAGCACAGATTTTACCCAGGGATTCTTAACTTCCTCCAGGTGACTCAACCGTTTGTCATCTGCCAGTAAGGCCTGTATAGAAACTCCTGGCACCACATTAATCTCATATTCTTCACACCAGTACAGCAACGCTCTGATTTGTGCAAAGATAAAGTAACTTTTCAGACAAGGTAAACCCCAGCCTCCTTTTTCTTTTGGTAATTGTAAAGTTTTCAATCGGATTCGGGGTTTCTTTCCTTGCAATACAAATTTTGAGATTGTTTTATTCCACTCATCAAACAGCCTGTTGGGAATGGAAATCGGGAGAGTCTGGAATAGATAGAGAAATCTGGGCAAGACATTCATTTCTATAGTTTCAATCCTTTGACTTAGACTTAAGTATGGGGTAAGATTCCATTTTTCAAGATCTTTCCTCATAGTGGAGAAAAGAGGAGTATAGTTTATCTCTAAAATTGTTGCTAGTTCTTTATGAAGGACCACACCCAAATATTTAAGGGATTCCGTTTGCCATTTAAATGGATAAGTCTTTCTGAAGGACAGAGGGGGGTGCCAGTAAGAGATAATTTCAGTTTTTTGTACGATCAATTTGTATCCAGACATTGGACCTATATCTTGGAGGAAATGCATCACATTGGGTATGGAAATTTCTGGTTTGGTCAGATATAGGAGGACATCATCTGCATAGCAGGCAATTTTATGTTCTGTCCCGTAAATTGAAACGCCATAAATTGTCTCCGATTGTCTAATATATTGGGCCAATGGTTCAAAGTACAAGGCGAACAACAGAGGGGACCAAGCACAACCTTGCCTCACCCCTCTTTCCAAAGTCAGTGGGTCTGTCAAGTGACCATTAATTTTGATTCTTGATGTTGGACGATCGTAGAGAGCCCAAATATTTTTTTGAATTAAATCATCTATTTTAAATTTACTCAGCACTTTAAATAAATATGGCCAGCTAACAGAGTCAAAAGCTTTCCACCGTCGAGACTGATCATTGTGAACTAAACCTGGGAGTATCTGTTCCATTCTTTTAGACATAATTGAGGTGTGTATACGATAGTCCACATTCTTCTAATTTGTCCTTTTTATTCCTGAGTTGAATGTATTGATTCTGTTATTCAAAGAGACCATCGGCTTAGAATGACAGTCAGTCATCTGGCACCATGGCAGACGTGACTTTGTTGGTATGAACATATTATTTTCCGGTCACTTTTGCTTTTGTGATATTGCTTTGTCTGAAATGTCCCACAGTATGGCATATTTAATCAATTACAAGTGTTGTAATTGCTCCAAAATCCTGAAAAAAAAAGCATTAATTACTGTGAGCATAATTGTCTCTCCACAGATCTGACTTGTGACTTGGCACACTTTTCCCCACATATTTAAGTAATGCCATACTGTGTGGAGCTTTCCAGGTAAAACAGAAAAAACAGAAAAATCATTGGCTGTGGTAACTCCTCGACCAGGGCTATTCAACTTAATTTGACCAGGGCCCAGATTTTTCTGCGGGCCAAGGCCTCTGGGCCGGAGGTGCACAACATAACAGTAACAACATTTTTGGTCGCGCAAAATATCTCCAACACTGTGTCAATAACAGATAGATTCGATTTTTGTGAGAAATATGAGAAATATTGTGAGTAAATACTTGACCAACATTGCTCTGCAAAATACCCATCCAGGACTGAACTAGAATTAAACTAGGACTAGACTAGAACCAACCAGGTCTGAACCAGGACTAATCCAGAATCAAAACAGTCAAAGGTTATTATTATGTCTGTGTCTCTGTGTTAGCCCTGCGATGAGTTGGCCACTGTCCAGGGTGTACCCCGCCTAAGGCCCAAAGGCACTGGGATAGGCTCCAGTCACCCGCGACCCCTAACGGGAACAAGCGGTAGAAAATGAATGAATGAATGATATTTGGAAGGGCCTGATTTGGCCTTTGGGCCTTATATTGAATAGCCCTGTCCTAGACTGCCAAAAGAAATGAAACCTTTTTATTGCAATTAACAACGCACATTAATTGGAGACTTGTATATACGTCTTGTGTGTGATTAGCTACAGCTTCTCATTGCTCTAGTAGCTTATGGCGCATCTCTACTCTATTGCTTCTAACTTTCATTTTCCATTCGTTGAGCACTGCATTGGGCAGTAGTTGGAGCCCAGAGACATAGCGTTTAGCATGTGGTGGCGCTGGCGGGGCACAGACGCTCGCTAACCAGGCTCATGAGGTGTTTATTCTCCTCCTTAGCTCGTAACATCTCGACAGCTGTTAGCGTGGCAATCGCCTCCTATAGATAAGCATTAAAATAAAGCCTCATTTATTCTCAAAAAACACCAGAGCGTATAGCTAGTGGCGACAGTAGAACACTGCCACTCTGTTTCCTTCTCCTTAGCTTTTCCAGAGCCTCCACTTCTCCCTATAGAGCCTCACACTTCATCTATAGGCGGGCGTGTACTAAAGCTGTGACAATGACAAATGAATGGGGATATTAGCAGCACTTTTTTCACCAAATGAGTTTTTCTGTGTCCGACCAAAGACAGAGGGGATTGTTGCTTAAGGGGTTGAGGTTAAGAATGGTGTAGTCTCGTCATTGTGAATGTAGCAAAGCCACTTAGGCTATATTTAAAGAGACTTAGCCCAATAAGAAATAAAATATATATAAGTTCAGATGAAGAGGTTTATCTTCGTCTTGATTCAAGTCATCCTCCACACCAGCCTTTGAGGGGACTCACCACATGAGTTTGGGCTGTGATTTACGTAGGATTATTGTTTTAACAATTTGCTGGAGAAACTGTGGTTGTGTTTTCAAGATTGTCCAACTGTTCAGAAATATTGGACTAAGATTAATTAAGACTTGCAGATTGTTTTCGGCATTGGCATCTCACTAGACTTCAGAACTTTGTATCTGGGCCTCAAAACTCCTGCCATGGACACAATAAATGTGTGTTTGCTTCGTGGGTTCGATTCCCATCTCTCCCTCCGATTCATGGTACTACGTCTTTCCTGTCTAATAAAGCCAAAAAAAAATTTATGAAATGACTTACTAATTAGAGAACCAATTAAATTGTTAATTTTGCGTGAGTGTACAAAATAAGATTGAAACATGTTTTGACAGTCTATCCAAATTAAAAATGTACTGATGCTAATTGTTTTCAAAAAGTGTGAATCCTTATTCTTGAAAATTGGCCTTACTTACTTTACTTGTGGCCCGAGCAGTGTTTTCTCACTCTTCGACAAGAGAAAGTATACATCAAATGAAAATTCAGTTTTATTTACACTAATGAGACTCCAAACCAGACTTTTTCAGCTGGAGAAGCTACGGGACCTACATGAAGATATTACCTTCAATATTACTGACGAAACAACTGAACATTTTGCACTTTTTTCTAAATATACTATAGGCTGGATTGGGCTAACTGTATTTTCATTAAATTTTTCCCTTCAAAGTTTTTACATGTAGGAGTCTTTGAAACAGACAATGTTAAGTGCATTCATTGTGTTTTGGTGTAGACTGTGCTGAATAGTTTCAGTAGCAGGTAGGGAATATGTGCAGGATATTGAATCATAAATCACTGGTCACTTGGCTATTCTTCTCTATATAATATGACATATATGGGCAGGGGAAGTGTTGAGGTCCACACTAATGACAGGTGGAGAATGACCCCGCAGGATAACTTAATTTCCACAACATGGCTGACCTTTAGAAAGTAGGTTTTCACAGATTTTACAGAGAAAATTGATCACAGTTGCGGTGGGAACAAGAGTGAGGAGTAGGCTCAAGCTCATGTCTATTTATGGATTGCAATAGTTTCCTGTTTATACATAAAGGCGCCATTTTGAGAACTTTTCACCATTTAAAAAGATGGATTATATAGTTTTCAATTATAATGGCCACTGCACAAATTTTCACTCGGTTTAAAAATTATGAAAAATTTGGACCGTTCCCATAACGATTAACAAAGAGAAAAAATTTAGTTGTTTCTTCTATTTCAGACAATAGTTAAGAGACCTGTCTGATATAGAAGAAACAACAAAAATGATTAAAGAAGACAAGATTATTTTGTTTTGCATACAACAGGAAGTTGAAACCCATGAATAAAGTGACCACAGTCCATATTGCATGTTTGCATTAAAAGTGCTAGTACGTAACTTTTCAGCCACAAAGATGGAGTCAAATAAAAGCATGATTTACTGATAAACAAAGTGGATGAGCCTCTCCCTATTTGTTTCCATGGAAATGCTGTTCCTTTGGCTATAATTAATCCACAGTAGTACAATCTGAAGTGTAGTTTTACATGTCTTTTTCCTTTCATCCAGGTGACTTGCCACCTCCCGAAAGTTAAAACTGTTGCTTTAAACAAATTCACTCAGTAGGTTATAGTTTTCTTTTCTGTTGTTCAGAAATGTTGGACTGAAATCAACAAAGAACTACAGACTGTATTTGACATCACATTTGATTTTAGACCTATGTATTTGGGCCTGCCATGGACATAGCCAGTGGATATCATTGGAATGTACTTTAGGCGGTGGGTAAAAAGGCCATCACAAAGAAATGGAAGACGCAAACCTCACCTCCACTCAAGAACTGGACTGACATTGGACATAGACGTACGGAAAATGAAAAAATAAAAAAAATAAAAAAAATAAATCACATTCGGACTCAATTTGGAACTGCAAAAATGTAACAGACATTGGACCACTTTTTTTTCGTTTAATGTGTCTGGATTTAATTTCTGTCCTGTGCCTTTTGGGTTCATTTATTCATTTGTCTACAGTTCTCTGGTCTTGTTCTATGTTCTTTTTGTTATGTGTTATATTTGAAAATGTTGAAAAAAAAGAGAGAAGAAAACGATTCAAAGCTGCAGTACCTTTATGACATCTTTCTTATAATCCATGTAAACTAATTCTCCATTTTCAACAAAAGGCTGTGACAAAGGTAAGCCAATTGAAAAACAACCATTCTGTCCACATTGTTGTTTTTTTTAACACAAAAGTCAACTAAATATTGCATGTATTTACTTTTTCAATGTAAGAATCTACTCACAAGCTACACTATATAATGAACATACCACCTGTTAATTTAGCCGCTGTCGGGGAATGGTTAGTGATATGACTGTAGTTTTCCCTCTCACCAGGAGAGGGCAGTTGTTCACCACTGTGATGATCTCCTCTTGTGACAATGGGCAGCACTGTCAAAACTGATTTGATTATGTCAGACTTCTGAGGACTGGATTACATCACACGCTCTCAAAAGTTATTATTACAATCAAAGCAGTCAGTTTGGCTTGACATAGAAGGCGTTTACCATGACAAAAGAATCAACCCATATTGTCCCATCCAAGCAGTACAGACAGATTTATAGGGACCTCCTTGACCTAAAAAGCACAAATCATATGACAGACAATTCAAAATAAGCACCGAATGAATTGAATTGAATCCTTTAAAAATGTGGCATGTGTTTTAAAAAAAAGAAAAATAGTCATACTTTTTTGTCATTATGTGTAGGTTTACATATTGTTTGTCGTCCTTTTATGTGTCCTCTGCATTTGACCTATCCTTTAATGCTGCTGGGCCAAGCTGTGGAGCAGAGCGCGACTGCAGTGGAGCGCCCAGGGACCGGTCTCCAGCTCTCAAGAGAAGCTAAATGCATTCATAGTCTGGAGTATTTAGTTTAGTTACGGAATACTGAGTACTCAGCATTAAAATGTAGTTTGTAATGTATTCTGTTACATGGTCAATTCAAAGTATTCTGAATACTTTAGTTGTATTATAGTTGTATTATATTACAGTGCAAAAATGTGAGAATTAAAACTTAAAACTTCATGTTTATTATACATTTTTTATCACTGATTGGAGAATGCTCATGGTCGTATACCTCAATGTATTCCTCTGATTTAACTGTATTCTGAATACCAGCAAATGAAAGAGTAAATGTAAAAGAATTACTCAAAATGAGTATTCTGAATACTTCATTGGTAGGGCTGGGTATTGCCAACCGTACAATACAATATGTTTCCTGGTGCAGGGTCCATGATATGATGCGTATCCCAATACAGGCATATCCCCCAAAATTGGTCAAAAAGTTGACTTAATTAAGGTTTTCCTTATGTTGAATAATAAAATACTTGGAATTTCCTGTCCATACTAACTTATTGAAGCTGGGGGTAAATCATTTTCAAAGAGTGAAATAAGGCAGTAGGTATTTAAACCTTCCTAACACATTCCTAGTTTTCACAAACCCTTTGGCACACCACTACTTTTTAGAAGCATCGGTTTTTTGGCCACTAGCACAGCTTTGGATCAGCTTTTTCAGACACAAAATTAAAGCAGGGGGATTCTCCTTGCACAGCCAATAAGCTCTCATCCCAGAGTGTCCAAAGCCTCATATAGTGACTCACATGGCTCTTTCTTACAAGTTTGAAAGATAAAATGTTTAATAATTAGAAAAGGACAACATGTGGATGTCTGACCTTTTCACAAAGTTCTGCTTTTACAATACATTTTCTGGTTTGGAAACAGAAAATTGGGTACACCATACCCCAGCTTTAATATCAGAACACAGCTTTAGTTCTACAGATTCAGTTTGAATGCAAAAGTCAGCAGACATTTAAGTGTATAACTCGTCAATTTAAGAAATATGGATAAAACCAACTCTAAATGAAGAAAATACTAGAACTTAACCATCAGTTTGAGAAACACTGCAGTAGGCTATTATTTTACTATAATTAAAACACTGAAATCAAAGTATATGCTGGTATATGCTGGTATAAATGTCTGTTTGAGAAAGCTGTAAAGAATACTGCCTGAACCTGGGACCATATGGATTGTGGTTGTGGACTTGAAAGCGAGTCAAGTGGTCCGCATTTGTCGTGCTGGGCGCAGATGTATCAGGCCCCCTCACTGTGACTCATATACAGTACACTGACTCACACGCTTACACACAGGCGCCGTGCACGTGTAGACAACCATTCAAAAAGGCTCAACCTCGCCTCTCTCTTTTCTCTTTGCTGCGTGGACGACTGATCTCCAAATATCTGCCCTTGTCTCTGCCTGTGCACGATCCATGACGTTTATGGGCATGAACTCCTGTCACCTAGGCAACTGTTGCCCAGACGATGACCTTAAAAGGAGGTTAAAAGTCATAGTGGCTTAGCAAGAAAGACAAAACAAAGTAGTGATGGGTTTTTGTTTCCGGTTGTAGTTGTTGTAATATTTCAGAATTGTTAAATGTTATAGTTCTAATTGGATGTTGGCGTTACAATAGGTTGGGTCGCTGTTATTACTTTCTGAATATCCACATCCATATCCACATGAAACGAAAACAGGCACAAAGTTCAATGTCGTTTATGTCAGCACAAATAAACAAATGTTAAATAATTTTTTTCTCAATAGCTTCAGGAAGGAAGGAAGGAAGGCGCCATTATTCATCTCTAAAGACGTGGTTGTCGCATAAAAGGACTTTGGCGCTAATTCCTAACAAATAAATTCAACATTTGGGAATTTTATTTTGGCTATTTCTTCTCTGAAACAGTAAATCTTCTATAGAGTCTACAGAGAGACTTGGACTAGTTTTTTGTGTGTAAATGGTGTAACTTTGAGCATATTTCATTCGTTCTTCTTAAAACTGTGCATCCATTTTTCCTCAAGATTTTTTATAATGACATTTTGGAAATGTAATCGTCCCCTTAGAATGATACTGTTCTATCTGACGTCTTAATATTTTTTAATTGAGGTATTCCCATATCTTGTTCCTTAATATCTTTTGTAAACTTCATTAACGTTTGGTAGGGTTCGGTGCTTTTTTTTATTTTAGGTTTATACAAGCAAAAACTCATTTCCATGTCCCATTGAGCTCTATCAGTGCAGAACTTAAACCTAATTATCTCAGAACTTCCCAGAACATAGATGTGGACCCATATAATTCTAAAGAGTGGAAATGTACAATTGAGCTTAAACACCCTTTGATAAACCTGCAGCATGCACGGTCCTCGTCTGCTCCTCATGACATCACTGTGTTGCCGGGCAAACACAGCTCCTCTCTGCATCAGACTTAATGGAAGGATTTGACCGAAATGTCAGCCTAAATTATACATAAGATGCCACGCCAAACCTGAAACTCTGATGCAACTGTCTGTAATTGGTAGAAATACAACATTCATTCAATTATAGAAACAAATGTATTGGGTTTAAAACCACGTGGTGATGATGATGACAGCTGCACAAGAGATTGAGACTGAACATTATTAACAAAATCCACTGTTTGTTAAGCAGTCTAAAACTTAAGTCAACATTAAGCAGAATTATATTCAAAAAGTAGAGCTGTGGATTAATTAATTCATTCAACTATACATTTGATTAAATGCTAACTTCATTTTATGATTTAAAATTCTCCATTACTTGAGGTATGACAAGTGCCACACACCTGTAGTTGTAGCTGGACAAGGGCGGCGGACACTTGGACAGACGCCAGACTACAACACGCCCGACAGCCAGCATAACGGGCGGCACACAGGGAGAGCGTCGCCGCGAAAAGGGTGGGCCCATGGCAGCAAGCACTAAATTAAAACGGTTGCAATCAGCGCTACAAATAACGCTAAAACCTTCACATAAAGCCGGAATTTGGAATACTACCTGAGAGCGGTGTGAGCGGCGTAAACACAGGGAGACCGGAAGTCAGAGCGAGAGGTCAGAGGGCGAAAGCTAAGAAAGGAAGCGCTTTTATGACTGGTTGACGTCACTGCCAACCAATAGAAAGTCTGTTGAAAAGTGATAGACCCCGCCTGCAAGCTATACTGCCACATATGCATTGAAAGGCCTTATTACTATCTATCAGTCATGCATTCTCTCTGGGATTCAGGATTTGGTGTTAGCGTGCCATCTACTGGCAGCTTGGAATTACCACAAAAGCTAACGACATGCAACGACATACAAACATGCAGGTGTAATAAACATGATTTAATGGCAGAAATGCTCAGAACTTGTTGGGCAATTGCGGACTTAAAAGACTTCAAGAGCCACAAGAGTTCCCCCTCTGACGTTTTCCCCTGAAAACATTGAAACTGAGTGTTTTCTGAGGCTCACAGGAATCTCAAAACAGGAATCATGAAACAAGCATGTAGAAGCTTAATACAAGTCCAGGTATGTTTTTGATGAGGGAACAATGTTGAAAGCTAAAAAAAAATATAGCACAATATTTATCCTTTAAAGCACAAGTATTTTTACATCTAGCTGATGGTTGTGACATAAAGCTGAACTCTGCGCCTCAGCTGCTACTGCTTTGCTTTGTTCACCCCTCAACAGCTGCTCAGTGAAGTTTAAAATGGTTTAAAGTATGCTGATTTGTAGGGTCTCTGTGTTATGGCTTAACACACAGCATGCAAGATGACATCCTTTCTATCTTTGAACATGGAAAAACGTCCCCATAATCCCACCACGGCAATCCAGTGCGGGCAGCTTGATCCAACTAGTCATGATTATTTGAAATGTCTCTGCTGACTGACTCGTGACATTGATCTTTGTGGTGAAAATCTTGCCCTTGTTTTGTTGCGATTTCATCATCTTTCTACTGTATATTGGGGAGCTGTTTTGTTTTTTCGTTTTTTTTTTTTTAGACTTAGATCGACTCCGGCTTGGCACAATCAATTTCAGCTTGAACCAGCCACGATAAATTTTGCACTTTTTATGCAGAAGCACACCTGGCTGCATTCGCTCAGAGTAGGAGAGAATGCAATCATAAATTGATGAAGCCATCAATTAATCTGCTTACCACTGGATACAAGCGCTGCATATACTGAATGAAATCTTCTGTAACCGCATGAAATTATGACCTATACCAGTGTTTTTTGACCTTGCGGCACCCTTTTTGGTTTGAAAAGATTCCACGGCACTCCACCTACTACTAAAACAATACCAAATCAGACCTTTTAGTTTAACAATATAGTATATAATGAAGTAAATAATGTCTGTGCCACAATCTGGTTCTGTAAATTAGGCGATAGCGATGGTTTTGCTTTTGTTTTCGGTGCAGAAATGGTTAATTTGTATGTTTCAGCCACGATCAAGTTTATTTTTATTTGTCCCAAAGGAAATTTGTCTTGGACACCAAGACAATGTCATGTCATGTCATTTTTTCAAGGCACACATGGCAATATCTCGAGGCACACTATGTTCCCTGGCGCACTGCTTGTTGGAAGTCAACAAGCAGTTTTGATAATACAATAGTTTCAATATATATATTCAACAAATGTACTTGCACCTGCTTCAGTTGCCTTTGTATTTTTCTCACTTCTGTAAATCTGTTGTAGTTTGTGTGCTGGACAGATAACTTGAGGCAACAAACAAGATTGTATTTTCAATGAATTTAAATACAATTTTAAGCCTTCTATACAAATCATCGTAGTTTAAGGTACACTTTATTGTCCCCGTTGGAAAAGTTGTCCTCCAGCATTTGACCCATCCTTCAATGCCACTGAGGCAACCTGTCAGGAGCAGTCGGGGGCCCATCTCCAGATCTTGGCCTCGGCTTGATCAGGCTACTGTAGCTGAAGGATGTTTTGGTTGATGGAGGAAACCGGAGTGCCCTGAGGAAACCCACCCGGATACAGGGAGACACGTACCCACCCGGATACAGGGAGACACGTGCGGACTCCACACAGAAAGACCCTGGCTCTGAACTCGCGACCGTCTTATTCGGGCATCATGGCGCTTCTTTGAAATGTGATCCCAGCTCCCAATGCATTCCATTGTGGTTCTCTCTGGCAAAACGCTCAATTCACGTTGATGTTAAATTTAAATGTGTGTTTGCTGTGTGTCTGTAATTGCAATGATTTACCTATTCTCTTAATATAATAATATACTTAGGAAAAGAAGCTTTACGCATGAAAAAGCTCTTGCATTACTTCTTGTTACAATTTATGGCAGACATTTGCAATTTTAATCGCCACAGTCATTGGTATTGGCATTTACATTATTTAACATTAGTATCCACAGCAGCCAAAGAACCCACAGTCCCTGAACACAGCACCAGGACACTGCAGGCTCTCTCAGTTCAGAGCCTAGTGGAGTTCACACATGGTCTCCGCACATATGCACAGACACAGCCGCGGCGCACACACATCCCTCTCACTTCACACCGCTGTTCGAGGAGGTTGTTGCCAAGGCTCCGATTGAGCCACGTGATTGGTCGACTGAGCTCATCACCAGAGGGACTCACCGTTTTGATTGGCTGCCCCCATGAAGGGAGCTTTTCAAGATGTTTCACCCCCAGCTCCACACATCCCTCATTATCACATATACCATTTAATTAGCTCGGGCAAACTACTGTTTTTCTCACCTAGGTGTGTGGTGAGGCAAGGTTACTCAAATGGGTAGCTAATAATATATCAGAATGGACCTTTTAACTGGCTGTTTTTTAATGCCATAATTGTCAGAGACACAATGAACAGGTGGGTGGGTTATGATCTGCAGCTTTACTATTGAGCCACACAGCAACACCAATATTATTAACAGAGCCTCTAAATGCCAACAAAATAATCCTTACATTTTATTATATATTTTCTATAGTTTACAAAATACTCTGTTTGTAATGATGTAAATTTTGCCATTTTGGTATCGGCTCCTTCTGCTCTGGGGTGAATTTATTGAACAGAAAGTGGATAATTAATCTGAAAGTTTGTCTTCTTTGGCCATCACAGTAAGTTGTAGACCCTTCCAAGAATGTGGTGCGCACACAGTCTGGTACTGACATGTTATTCTATACTATAACCATTCATTTTAATTGGACAGCAGAATAATAACATGATTTTTAACATTTGTATACAGTGCAGAATACCGTATGTTGTTATATTTGCCAGTGATTAATAGCAGTCAATATATCTTGTCCTTTGTAACATGTCAAATACGTCTTAAGAAAACAGTCGAACACCAACAACCAATCACCAGGAGAGGGAGCACCTCATCAGCAATCCAAAAGGTACAAATTTAAATATTTACAAATTCCATTATTTTTACAGAAGCCAGGTCACTAATGGCTATTGATTGTCTTCAAACCACTTAATAAATCACATTGAAACGTAAACAGATAAAAGTAAGGTGTTAAAGTAAGGTCCCTGCAGTTTTGTGTGGCTTGATGAAATAAAACAAAAATGTCCTTGTCAAACTGCTGCTACTTTTGTTGCGATTTTGTCCAGCACAACATTAGAAGCAAATGTTAATTAAGTGGTCGTTTGCAATTTTTATACGTCAATAAACTTTGCAAATCAGTGCTACACATGGTCATGTTTTTTTTAATGATTTTAATATCACTCATGTGCGCGATGTTTTGTGGCTAACGCTAACTCCGCCGTTAAAAATGCATTACAGCTAAGTAATGTGCGGAATCTATACCAGCCTTTAGAATTCCAAACAGTGGAAGGGTCTAAACAATAGTCTGTAAGGGTTTTGAATTAGTTTAATGCCACTATAGCTGTAAATGTGTAGAAAATCATATGTATTGATTGCATGATGTTCTGTGGAGCGGTTGGCTGTGCGGTGATGAATGCTGGATGCACTGGAGTCCACACGGGCAGCACAAGGACATTATCATAGGGCGCTATTGTGAGCCTCTGTCAGCCCGAGCCAGCATAAACAGCCCCTTCGTTGTCAGTGGTTTATATCCACCGATAAGCACCAATGACAAAATGTGTCCTCTGGCCTGGGGTGCGTGCGCGTCTGTGTGCGTTAATGTCCTCGTGTGTATTTCATGTGTGTCTATGGAACGACAGGCTGTCTGTTTGTGCTGTAGCGTACTCTACAGTCGAAGGATATATGTGCAGCTGACTTAAATAAGGTCGCCCAGTGCAAGGCTGACAGCTCACACACTCTCACACACGGCCCGTTGTACCAGGATGCATTGTGTCTTACTCACCTCCCGAGCTCAACATACTGTGTACAGGAGGGAAAGCGCAGTGGTCCATTTCATGCATCGTGGACAGTTTAGAACAGGGGTCTCCAATTATATTTTCCAGGGGGCCAGATTTTTCGAGGGGCTAAGGTCCGGGGGCCGGACAACAAAATCCCACCACAATTTTATGTTTTATCTCAATAAGTGGCACAGTGGCACAATTCAACAACAGAAATCAACACACTTTACTTTCAGAGAAGTAAAAGCAGGTCCAAAAAAGGACTAAAGCAGGACTAAAGCAGGACTAAAGCAGGACCAAAGCAGGACTAAAGCAGGACTAAAGCAGCTCTAAAGCAGGACTAAAGCAGGACTAAAGCAGGACTAAAGCAGGACTAAAGCAGGATTAAAGCAGGACTAAAACAGGTCCAAAACAGGTCCAAAGCAGGACTAAAGCAGGTCCAAAGCAGGACAAAAGCAGGACTAAAACAGCTCCAAAGCAGGTCCAAAGCAGGACCAAAGCAGGACTAAAGCAGGACAAAACCAGGACTAAAGCAGCTCTAAAGCAGGACTAAAACAGGACTAAAGCAGGTCTAAAGCCGTTCTAAAACAGGTCTACAGCAGGTCCAAAGCAAGACAAAAACAGGTCCAGAGCAGGTCCAAAGCAGATCCAAAGCAGGTCCAAAGCAGGTCCAAAGCAGGACCAAAGCAGGACTAAAGCAGGTCTAAACAAGTCTAAAGCAGGACTAAAACAGGTCCAAAGCAGGTCCAAAGCAGGACCAAAGCAGGACCACAGCAGGACTAAAGCCGGACTGAAGCAGGACTAAAGCAGGACTAAAGCAGCTCTAAAGCAGGGCTAAAGCAGGACTAAAACAGGACCAAAATAGGTCTAAAGCCGTTCTAAAACAGGTCTACAGCAGGACTAAAGCCGGGCCTAAGCAGGACTAAAACAGGACTACAGCAGGTCCAAAGCAGGACTAAAGCAGGACTAAAACAGGTCCAAAGTAGGACTAAAACAGGTCCAAAGCAGGTCCAAAGCAGGACTAAAGCAGGACTAAAGCAGGACTAAAGCAGGGCTAAAGCAGGACAAAAGCAGCTCTAAAGCAGGGCTAAAGCAGGACTAAAACAGGACTAAAGCAGGTCCAAAGCAGGACTAAAGCAGGACTAAAACAGGTCCAAAGTAGGACTAAAACAGGTCCAAAGCAGGTCCAAAGCAGGACTAAAGCAGGACTAAAACAGGTCCAAAGTAGGACTAAAACAGGTCCAAAGCAGGTCCAAAGCAGGACTAAAGCAGGACTAAAGCAGGACTAAAGCAGGACTAAAGCAGGACTAAGCAGGTAAAGCAGGACAAAGCAGCTCTAAAGCAGGGCTAAAGCAGGACTAAAATAGGACTAAAGCAGGTCTAAAGCCATTCTAAAACAGGTCTACAGCAGGACTAAAGCAGGTCTGAAGCAGGACTAAAGGACTAAAACAGGACTAAAGCAGGTCCAAAGCAGGACTAAAGCAGGACTAAAACAGGTCCAAAGTAGGACTAAAACAGGTCCAAAGCAGGTCCAAAGCAGGACTAAAGCAGGACTAAAGCAGGACTAAAGCAGAACTAAAGCAGCTCTAAAGCAGGACAAAAGCAGCTCTAAAGCAGGGCTAAAGCAGGACTAAAACAGGACTAAAGCAGGTCTAAAGCCGTTCTAAAACAGGTCTACAGCAGGTCCAAAGCAGGACAAAAACAGGTCCAAAGCAGGTCCAAAGCAGGTCCAAAGTAGGACCAAAGCAGGACTAAAGCAGGACTAAAGCAGGACTAAAGCAGCTCTAAAGCAGGGCTAAAACAGGTCCAAAGCACGACTAAAACAGGTCCAAAGCAGGTCCAAAGCAGGTCCAAAGCAGGACTAAAGCAGGACTAAAGCAGGTCTGAAGCAGGACTAAAGCAGGACTAAAGCAGGACTAAAACAGGTCTAAAGCTGGACTAAAACAGGACTATTTTATAATAAATGTAATTAGAACATTTGGTTCAAATGATATTAAACCCTACCCTACAGTAGCTGCCAAAAACCTGCCAATAACCCGACCCGTGAAGCAACACGCACATCACGCACTCACGCAGACCTTTCAATCCAACGACGAAGCCCGGAAAACACGTTGTCCTCCGGTGCCACGGCGCGCAATGTTCATCGTTAATGAGCAAACTTCCAAACACGCGGAGCACACGGTCCTCACGCATGTTACATTCACACCAAATCATCAGTCAAGCTGTTATTTACTGTGTCTGCAGCATCACACGTTTGTGCTTTGACGGAGCAATGTTTCAGTGTGTTTCGGCCGAGCTTCAGCAAAGTAGCTCAGAGTGCTGCAGATGTGCCTTGGGGAAAAAAATTTAATTATATATTTTTAATTATGGGAAACGGACCAAATTGCTTCGGGGTCCGGATCTGGCCCGCGGTCCGCCTTTTGGAGATCCCTAGCTTAGAACTACAAATATAGACAGGGTAGTTATAAATTTGTAGTTACTTAAAACCTGCGGTAGTACTGTTACATAAGTACCTACCTTTAATAACTTTTGAACAAAAATGTAAATATCAGATTCGTTTTCAAACATCATACTTTTACTCCTAAACTGAGGCATATATTTTACAGCACTTTTACGTAAAAGTTTAGGTTGTTCTTCCCATTGATTAAGTTCAAGATTTATTTTGACAATATCATTTGTGGACTAAGAAATTGCTGTTGCTTGCACGGCTACTTCAGACATGATTTAGTTATTCTCATTTTTGTGGGCTGTCCTTTGATAATAACAGATTTTGTACAATAACAAAACATACAACGTTTTCATTCTTACGTAGTCATAGTTGATTATAGTTTCCCCCATATCACATTTTTTTTGCTCTTACTTTATCTCTTAATTTCAAGGATTACTTCTACTTGAGTAATGATCTGAAGTAATGGTGCTCGTACTCGACTACAGAGTTTGGCTACACCACCTTTGCTTGTTAAGTTATTGAGAGATCTGTCTTGTTATGTGAAGTCAAAAGCCATTTATATCTTATTCATTGCAGTAAAAAATGTATTCTGGTACAGCATGTCTTTTGCTTCGAGCAACATTTGCATTTCACGCTTTCGCAGAATGTCAAACTACTGTTTATCATTTTTAGTTTTAGTCAAAACATTTTAGCCCACTAGATTTGGAAATATAACTTGATGGTTCTAAATTAAAATATTATGTTCAATCTTTCTTATGTTGAATTAAATTATTTATTTTGAATATATTGTTTTACATTCTAAGATTAATTGGATAAGCATAAATTCATACATAACATATTTATTTAGGGTCAACATTTCATCTTTTGAGTGTATTACTCTGTGGTCCTTAATTGTCCAGAGTGCTGCGGTATTAAATTAAATAAAAAGATTAAATCTTTTGATCTACAGTGTTTTCTAGAGCACAAATTACCTCGATGAACCATTCCTAACACTCTGCTTCTTCTCGAACCCAGACGTCTTTTTCACAAATTCAGCTTGATGTAATTCAGTGCAATCGCTGCATGTTGACATTGCTTCTCCTCCTCCCGTCCTATAGACAACCTCTATACCCATCTCCACTAAAACGAGCAGGCTGCACAAGCTCAGGACGGGCCAATTATTGTCAGTTAGCCACGCACATATATCTGTCAGTATTTTACTAGGCATTCAGGGTTCAAATGTATTCCATCATCATTTTTACAAGGCTCGCTGAATACGCTGCAGTTATTTATAGGCGGCTGTTTTCCTTTCCATCAGTTCCGTCACCTCGCGTTGTATACGGCACCACTCACCTTCGCTAAAATACATGACACTAAATCTTTTGGTGCATTTCTTGATTCCTGTAAATAATTTTGTAGACTTTTCTCAGATGTGTGCTTTTCAGGACAACACAAGGACACTCTGTACGGGAAGAGTTTCTATCATAAGAGGACACGGTAATAAAAACGACAGGATCTTGCCATGAGTTGAGTTATTGTCAATTTTGTCTTCTGTATCAAAAAAAGCAAAGAAATTCATTCTGGTATGGCCTTTCTGGAGAATTCTAACCAATCAGCCAATCAATTGAGGGATGAGGTTACAAATGAAAAGGAAATATTTTGTATTGTCAAAAGTGTATTATTTCTTTTGTCAAGGTTTTTGAGAAAATGGACAAAACGCTTTTTTCATTCAATGGTCGAACATGTTTTAAATTCTACTGTATCATTTTGTACAACAGGAGAAAAATGAATACGTTTTGTATTGTTGTGTACTCAAAAAATGATTGTCTCACTGGTGAAGAGCTGTTTACTTTACACTTAACACCAGCTTTAATCAGTGGGAGCACAGATGAGTCATGTCACCAAATAAAATTTTAACTTGAATAAATATTGGCAGAAGAAACATTGTGCATTTTTTTCATTGACATTTTTATTGTACTATACTTTATGATCTAGAAATACTATTTGTTGACACTGTCTAATAGAGTATCATGACCCCAATTTTATCAAATCAAACATTTCGATAAGAAATTGTAAATCTTTTTGTGTTGACGTCTAATCAAACAATATTTATATATGTATTTTTTATTTTTTTTAGAGATATACATTTTTTTTTTTACTCAACCACAGACTGATGGTGTGCGAAATGGAAGAAGACAAGTAAACAGTAGATGGCGTTAATGCGCACACAATGTAAGATTTGTCAGAAGAAACGTTTCTCGACATGATCCTGAATATGAAGGTAATCTGCAGCTGACTCCGCTCGTACAGCGAAGACAATCGATTCAAGATATTTCGTGGCAGCAGTTCAATGTTATGCAACGAAACCGAGCTAAACAATAATTATCAATATTGCAAGCTGTTGGGAAATAGAAGGAGAATATGCGTCAGCGTGCTCATCGTGACGAGGTTTCGTAACCAGTTGATCATGCCTCCATCTACGCAGAGTGTGGGTGTTTGTCAGTGTGACCTGAAATGATGCTGTGTTATTGCTCGGACACATTAGCTGAGCTCATTTCGATTGTTCATGGATGTCCTTAGATTGTAGATTACTGAAACCATTAATACCACAAATACTATCGGTAGTTGGTTCTATTCTAGGAGAGTGTGTGAAAAAAAAAAAAAAACGTTTTTAGACTGGCTCATGTTCATGGGCATCACAACTATTTCAAAAGTGAGGGGTCTGGACATTTTTGCAAAAATCAGCTTACGTTTCCTGATTTTTGGGGCATTTTTATAGGTTTATTACAACTGGATGAAGTGAAAATTGAAATAATGGGTTTTAGTTTTACCACAGTCTTTTGAATTAAACCACAGGGAATTGAACATTGAGTACTCCATTAAACTCCTATTCTTAAGCCTTTTGTAAAATAGTCCTATTTCAATTCAAATATGGCATATTCCACAGCTGTACAATATGTGCACTATACTGTAAGTGCACTATACAACTTTTCTGGTGAAAGATCAGCTTCCGGCTTGTCTCTATGGCGATGTTATTGCTTTATCTGGAATGTTCCACAGCAGGCATTAAACATGTCTAGATATCTTGCATTTATTCAATTACAGATGCTCAAAAACATTACTGTGAGCAGGGTCACCACTCCACTGATCTGACCTGTAACTAAGCCTGGTGGGGCCAACTGGTCGTCTCCATGGAGATATGCCCTACTGTGGAACATTCTAGGCAGTGGGTCTGTTTTATGGAGACAAGCACCTCCGCCAGGAAAGTTACACAGTGCAACTTTAAAATCAGAATAAAACAATACTGCCGATGCTTCAGTCTGTTATGGAGCTTTATTTTATTCACAGAAAAAATATTCATCTGTTGTGGTATTGACTCTGACAATACTTGATCCCACAATGACTACAATCTTGTCCATGGTGTTACTGAAGAATCAGATTGTCTATAGTAAATTCTGCTGAATCAAAAATGCATAACCCCTGTAGGACCACCTCTGCAAGGCTTGGAGCTCTTGTTTGAGGTCATCCTGATCCGTGCCAGAACAATTGTCAGCAAATTGTCCGATGGTAATGCCTGAGTTTGTGTGTAAAGGTTAGTTGTTTATAAAAAAATTAAAGCGGTAACTGAGATAACTCCGTCTAAATCGTCCCACATACGACGGCTGCACACGGACGATCCTATCCACAAATGAATGGGACCGATGACAGCTTCCCTAAGAGCGTCTGGTGCGGAACGTGTCAAAAGTCAGAGAGATGTCAAGACCTGTATCTGTTTATTGTCTTTTAATTTCTTTTTTTTATCATAGGCCTGTACTCGATGTCAAAGATAAGGAGCAGTTGAGTTTCGCGCAATCTCATTTGCCAAAAGCCATGTTGGAGGGTTGTCTCAATAACGTTTTTCTGTTGCAGTGCAGGGAAGAACAATGAAGCATACAGGGTAGCCAGGGCTCAAGAAATATTTTGTATTAGAGCCAGCTTATTGATTCATTTCCTTCGGTCCAAGCAAGTTTAGAGATTTATTAGAGTACGTTTCCAATTCAGTTCATTGTCGATGTATTTGATTGTAACCTCATCTTTTCATTCACCCCTGACAGATACTATTCCGATCACCCGAGCATCACAACATCCACCAGTTTACAAACTTGCTTGATGGATATCTTCATAAGAACCAGAGCACTGCCCCGATGCCAGCAGCACCATTTATCTCTGCAAGTCCCGCCATAGATCAGAAACATGAAGTCCGCGTAGTGTCTTTGGAAGCTACAAAATCCAATAGAAAATACTGGAGACTGTCACCAGGATTTCAGATCTATGCCACTGTATGCACTGCTACAATGTCGCTGTATTGATTTATGGAATGGCAACCAAGAGGCCGAGTAAAAGCTAAGGTTAAATTGTATTTCTTTCTAAAGGTTTTTATTAGCTCAGAACTGATGAGGAGGACCAACAAGGACTGTCATTTATATCTAAACATCAAACTGAAAAATTCAAGGTGCTTCAAGGACACTTTTCTGATGACAGGTAACCACCCACTTGCCTCCAAAGATATGTTATTGCTGTACCTGAAATGTATCCACAATTTGACATTAAACCTATCAGATGCTACTGATATACAGGCATTTTTATTGCGCAATAAACCTTGGAAAATCATGCATTCTTCCTACAAGCAAGATTTCTCCACAGATCAGACCTGTAACTTGGCCTGATGTCATCACCTGCTTGGAGTTATACGTTACAGCGTTTTAATGACATACTTTGCAACATTCCAGGCAAAACAAGAACGTCTCTATCAATATTATGTAAGCAACGTTTCGACTGGCCCTGATCATCCAAACTGGTTTGCTTTACAGCGTTTTGGAACACTTCTTCTAATGGCGGAGCGTGTCTCCATCAGGGCTTGGCTCTGGATCCAGGGACAGAGGTCTGGAGCTGTGGGACGTGGCTAAAGCTAGAGTGAACAAGAAACTACTTCCAGTTTACCGTCAGCTTTGTCTGCATTTATTTCACTTCTCTGCGCCTCTACACCACACTTTCATGTATTTGCATGTACAGTGATCCCTCGCTATATCGCGTTTCATCTTTCACGGCTTCACTGCTTCACGGATTTTTTTTACAGTGCGGATATTTTTACAGTGCATTGTGCTCTGAATCCTGATTGGCTCAGGCTGGTCAGGCGGCTTTACTGTTGTCTAGAAATAAAATATTGACGCTGTACTGTATTGGTTTTTCACTTGTCAACAGTTTTCGTTTCTGTACATTCTGCCAACTTTACGTTTGCATTTTTTCTCTGTAACAAAACCCACAATGTCAGCGCACGGCACAAGAATGGGACCCTTTGGGACCCTTTGATGAGTCGTTCATTGCAGTTCTCAAATATAATCTAAGGTGGCATATCCGTTTATAAAAATCTTCTTGCTCAGAAAAAGAAAGAGCGCCAACAACGACCCATAACAATGTTCTTCCTCGGAGAAAGACTCCTGCTCCTTCAGTAGAAACAGACGCTTAAAGCGGGGCGAAGAGTCAGGAGTCAGAAGAGGCGGAGTCAGGACGAAGAGGCACAGCTGGGACTGTGAAATACGCCAGTGACAATGTTTCCAACCTTGTATTACTATATTAAAATTATTGTTTTAAACAAATTCTGGGCTTTAAAACAGGTTTTGATTTTTGGTTTCATTCTATAGGTCAGTATTGCATTGTAAAATTATAAAAAAAAATAAAGCTGACTACTTCACGGATTTCACTTTTCGCGTGTTATTTTTGGAACGCAACTCCCGCGATAAACGAGGGATCACTGTATTGTATTTGGGTTTGGATAGTGTTAGATGCATTATGCACTGCAGTATTTTCAATCATGAGCGCTGTGTGTGGATGACGGGACAGGCCAGCTGTTGATAATGTGCGCTAGCTTTGGTTAGCTAAGCATGACGTATAAAGTTAGCATCACTGGAAATACAGCGGTTTATCACAAGATCAAGTCAGTGTTGGGCGAGAAATTATAATTTTCTATTTATATCCCTGCATTCCCTCTTATCCAATCACTTCACTCAAATGCGTTCGGGGAGTTGAAAGCGAGTCAGACCACTTTAGAAGCTTGACTTCTGACGACCCACTTTGAGCGCTTAAATAGACCGGTACGATTCACTTAAGGCAGTCCAACCGTACCAAACCAGTCAAAACGTGGCGATAGTTCACCTTTAAACATACACCAATTTTCAGGCACAAAGGGAATAAATTGAACTTTGTAGATACAACAAACAATGTTAAATTCACTCAAAAATTATAATCTGAAGCCGAGCAGAGAATTAAAAAAGTCTGATGACATTCACGCACAGAAAGGGACCAACTCAAAAGGGGATAAATAATTCGATTTTTGGGGTGTTTACTTCGGAATGAAAAATAACAAATGGTTAGAGGGAAAAGCACACAGGAACGCGTGTGCACAATAAGCGATGCTGGGGAGGCTCCTGCTGACAAATGGGGAGAAATGATCAGGCAGATATTAATGAAAGGAAAGGAGAAAAAAAAAACACAACATTAAATATGCAGCATTATTTTGTTTACTGGGCACACACAGCCAGCTCCAACTGTGCACAAGTGTTTTATTATTTTATTGTTGTGCTTGCTTGGATGAAATATATGGTTAGTTCTTAGTTTATGCAGCAAATTCAAGATAAATTCAGTTGCATGGAGTACAATTATGTGACTCAAACGCTAACATTGCTCAAACTCGATCTCTTGGCCGATGCTAAGCGGAGTTAGGTCAAATGAAATGTTCCCTCACGTACAAATGAAGAAGAAGCCAATAAGTATTTAGGCATATACAATGTTTTTTGCTGTTGTGATATTTATGTAATTTACCCAATTTGGCATGTTTTTTCAAAGTGCTCATTCCCCTATACTGAAGTTGCTGTACTAACTTTGGCCAAAACTATTTTTGAGATTCGTATGAAATTCACCCTTGGACTATAAACTGTTTTACTGATTAAGGCCTGGGTGAAGTCGGTTCAAATTAAATAAATAAATGTGAGAAAATGGAGCAGAACTCTGACTTCAGAGGAAAAACTGCAAGCTTGTATGTCTAAGAATATATAAGAACTATAAAAGAAATAGTCCAACGTTAACACATCTACATTTAAACTGAGCACTACTTGGAACTACAGTGGACAGAACACAAATAAATCACATTTAAAAGGAGTTGGTGCCAAAGATTACACTATGAAAATTAATAAACAAGAAGAAGTTGGCTTTATGCACAGTTAAAATCACATAACCACACTGCATTCATTTGGATATATTTTCCCTTTTCACAATTGATAGCGTCTGTCATAAGAGTAATGTGCATCATTAAGATGACAAGATACACAATAGAGTCTATATTTTGTCATAAAAACTGTCATTATTTAAATGCATTGACTCATAATTGTTGTGCATTTATTATTTATTATGTTTGTTTACAGATTGTAATGTCTCTAATTATAATTTTTGACCTTCAAAAGCAGCCGTAAGGAGAAATAAAGTATGCTGATGCTATCATCATTCAAAATTATGATCACAACTTGTCAAACAATGATACAATGAAGTAGAGACCTTTTAACGTCTTTTATTCAGTATGTATTTGATTAGACTTACTGACTCCACTGTAGCCAAGCAGCACATATTTATCATATGCAATAATTACGAGGCTGGAGAGATGAGGAAATGAAGCAACAATGGCAGATAATTGTGCTAATTCTTGTGCAGCGAGAGCAGAATAAATATCTATGTTTCTTTGAGGCTTTGTGAGGCAATCTGAATTACTTTGCTGTACGTCGAGAGATAAAATGTCTGGAGAAGTTGTGTAAAAGTGAAAACCTCTTCTTCACCCCGGAGTCTCCATGGCAACAGGTTCCTCTCCGAGCTCAGTACCTGAGTTTGAGAAGAGCCGCAGACAAGCACTGAATAAGCATGAAATTATGTGAGTGAAGAAAAACGGTGTTATTTAAAAGTACAAGTATGAACAGAGGCAAAACGGTTCCAAATCTAAAATGTGGACTTTAACAGAAGCAAATGTAAAAAGGTATTCAGATAAAGACCGGGTTGTGAAACGGAGCATGCCTCCCATTCAAACGTGAGCGCAAAGTGTTTTACATCAGGGTGACATCACCTGGTGTAATGTTGTGTGTCTGTGTTGCTTGTTTGTATTGTCAGTGAACATTTTGTCACTTTGTTGTGTTTATTATCTGTGTAAAATTATAAAGGACAGACAATGAGAATTAGCTTTGGTCAAAATGCAGTGACGTGACATGAAACATACATTCCTACCACTGCTGTTTTTGCTATCACTGTGGCTAGTTCCAATACAGATTATCAATTGACTTTCCAGCCTATAGCTACTACTATTAATTACTTCTTAAACCAAAAAAGACTTTCAAGAGTAAATACTTCGAGGTGATGGCCCGTCATCAACGCCTAAAACAACAGAGCAGAGTAAGAGATACGCTGGCTGTGATGCCCGAGCTGCTGTACACTGAGAAGTCTTTTGTCCTGAGGAATACTACCCTCCTCAAACTGCCCTGACACACGATCTGCTCACTGTATGAATTCTCCTGCTGAGCTGCACCGAAAACTTTGATTGAGACTCAAAGGCATCTGAAAAGCGCAGAGAAAATGCAGCTGAATTTGAATTTCCTTCGGGATGTGAGGTGGGATTGATTGTTTATGGAATATAGAAGCATCTGATTTATACCACTTTTATTCAAACTCAAAGATGCTTTACATTTATTATTGGTGATGATAAGCTATTTGGAGTAAGTCATTTTTCAATTTAGGCTCATAAAGTATATTTTGAAGGTAAAGATGCCTATCTGTAGTAACATGGTCCATGGAGAACTGGGCCGGTTCACACTTTCTATCTATCAAGAAAAGATTTATTGGGTTTTGGGTGAGGATTTTACAATCTAATGAAAGTAATCTAAGACAAAACCTATACAACCTTGTATAAGACCTGTTTAACACAGGGGAATATCGAGCACCATGGTTACTGCAGGGGAAACCGACTTTAGATGACTGTGGTCTTACATGTATGGACAAGTCAGGAAAACACCAATGTCAATTGGCAGAAACTCACGGTGGAACGAACACTGAAAGACCTGTTCATACAGAAGTGGCATGGGTAATGCCACAGACATCTTGTGACATATATATGACATTTAAGTCTTTCAGCTTGAAAAATATCTGCTGTCTGAGAACAAAACATTTTGGCAACCTATTTGCAATTCAAGAACTGGAAATAACTGTCGAGGACTGTGGGCCGTTATAAAGGCATAGACATACATTTACGTTTTTGTAACGTCTGCTCTAGTAACCAGGTTGAAGTTTCATTTATTGTTTGTGTGCTTAAATAGCAAAGTTGTTTATATATAGAGAATTAGGTGAAACACTCGTCAATGTTCATATTAATCATGCAAAACGAAAGTTGAAAAATCAACTTGGCGCCTTTTCAAAATGGTCCTTGTTAAAATAGTATTGTATTACTTTGTTCTGTATTGTAAATATATATATGGTTGTGAAGAATAAGAAAAAAATAAGAATAAGGCTACAAATTAGACTCATTCCTAAAACACCACAACTGGGTTTTGAAGTGGAACGACAAAGTATCACAAGCACAGGCTTGTGAGGCTCATTTCAGTTGTGCACCTAGTTTAGCAGATCAAGGCAACTCGTCCGCCGAAGGCATGCTGCTTTTGTTGACACTTGCAGTGTGTTTTGGGCATTAGATTAGAGGAGTCTGTTGGAGAATGAGCTTTTCTGCCCCTCTATTGTCTGGTAGAGTGGGTGAGCTGTAGTGTCCATGATGAAGAACAGTGTCCAGTGTCTTCCTGTCCCTCACTGTGACAAACAACTCCAGCTCACAGTCCACCACATGACTATCTTTATGGATCACTGTCAATCCGATAGATGTCTTTTTTTGAGATAAAAACTCTGGTTTTATCATTTCTTCTCTGGCTGCCTGAAAAGTTCCAGATTGATTTGAAAATTGTAGTTATTACTTTTACAGTCCCCTCAGTACATCCTGGATCTTTTGACTCTTAACACATCTGTTAAGATGTCGGTCCTCCAGTCAGAACCTGTCTTTGGTCCCGAAAACAAGATTTAAAACTCGAGGGGACCTGCCCATATCGCTTCGTTCTGTTCATTCTTTCAAAAAGCAGTTGAAGACACATTTGTTTAGAAAAAACTTTTGATTGACACTGTCTTATTTTATTTTTATCCTATTTTACTCATTGTTACTCATTTGTGATTTGCATCTGTGAAGAGTAAGTAAGAGCAAGATTTACTTGCAAATCTGCATAATTTGTCCTTTCAACCACCATGAATCACACCCACACAAACCAGAGCTTCTACCTTTGCATTGCTTCTTAAATGTATTCAAAACACATGACAAAACAAAGGACAACACATCCAGCATGCTTGCAAATGTCCCTTGCAGGCGTCCTTATCACCATACACAGACAGCATATCTGAGCATGTTAAGTTATCCACTTCTGACAAACGTATGAATGCTTTTTGTAATCACCCCAAGCTCTCATTACATACAGTATCCCTTCGCAACCGTTGTAATCCAAAGCCTCGACACTTCTGAAGAAAGAGATCAAGGGATACAATGTGTTTACTCAATGGCACGTCCAATTGATTAGCCTTTCCCTGACTAATACAAAAACCAGCGAGCATGTCTTGAGTCTTATGCATAAATCAACAAGCATAATCACATTATGAAAATCAGCCTGGTGAGTCGTTTCTTTTAGTGCAGGCAAAAGGAGAAGGTGGAGAAAGAAGTGGCTCCAGTTGATATTCAGGTGGCAGGAAATGTCTTTTGTGGATTTAAATTAACCTAATCATAAGTCTCTTTCCTCCGTCACATCAGCTCATTGACTGATTGAGGAGGAAATTTGGGCCAATCAGAGCCAGAGTTTTCGCTCTCAATGAGTTGCTATGACAACAACAGTCTCTGACAGCAGGAAATAAGGTCGGATGATGTGGTCAAAAATAGAGGTGGGATTCATACTGGGATTCAGGGCAAAAAAGGACTTTTCTGTATGACCTTGGAGAATGAAACTAAATCGCTACACGGCAAAATATGTATGCTGGCACTGGTATTGTGATAGTTGGCTCTCAGAAAAATAATATGACAATCTATTTAAAACACAATTTGAACACAGTCTTTATACTATTTAGATTTTTTCCAGTGGGTTTTCCCACGATAAAAGTAACATTTAGCAGTTAAATGGGAACAACCCATAACCTTTTTCTTTCCCAATCCAAAAAGACAGGATTTTGACATTAATGGTTATAGTATAGTGCATTTAAGATGCATTTAATAAAATGTTATTAAATTCAAAAATATGAAACTTGTTCCAGTGCATTGTCAAACTGGAATTTTAAAGAGATTCTTATTCTAGGATTTACTCCTGATTAAGATCATTACAAAAATGAATTTGTACTGCATAAGGCGTGAGGACCAATTTACTTGTAATGTGGTTTGGATAAATCATGCTCTCATGCTCAGATAAATTGAAATTTCGGGTTTGCTTCGAGCTCGGGCATGCAAATCAAGTTAATTGGTCGGGCTCGGGCTGGGTTGGGCTTTAATGCCCGTGGGCCTGGGTCGGGTCAGGCTGGATTTTTTAGGCCCGATCTTACCTCTGCTCCCTAGGGAGGCGCCCAGGAGGCATCCGGAACAGAGGCCCAAGCCACCTCAGCTGGCTCCTCTTGACGTGGAGGAGCAGCGGCTCTACTCCGAGCTCCTCCCATGTGACTGAGCTCCTCACCCTATCTCTAAGGGAGCGCCCAGCCACCCTGCGGAGCAAACTCATTTCGATCGCTTGTATCCGCGATCTTGTACCCAAAGCTCATGACCATAGGTGAGGTAGAAACGTAGACTTGACCCGGTAAAATTGAAGAGCTTTGTCTTTCGACTCAGCTCCTTCTTCACCAGAAACAGTCCGATGCAGCGACCGCATCACTGCAGACGCTGCACCGGTCCGCCTGTCAATCTCACACGCCAATACTTCCCACTCATGAACCAGTGAAAAAGAGATACATGAACTCCTCCACTTGGGCAAGGACTCCCACCCACCCCGGAGAGGGCAAAGCCTTCTCCAGATCCACAAAGCACATGTGGACTGGTTGGGCAAACTCCCATGAACCCTCGAGCACCCGCATGAGAGTCTAAGGCTGGTCCAGTGTTCTCTCAGTACCCTGGAATAGGCCTTACCAGCAGCGCTGAGGATGCTGATCCCTCTATAATTGGAACAACACCTCCCGGTCCCCTTCTTGAACAGAGGACCACCACCCCGTCTGCCAGTCCAGAGGCACTGTCCCCGGCCCGCCACGGATGTTGCAGAAACGTGTCAACCAGAGACAGTCTCACCATCCAGAGACTTTAGGTACGTAGTATCTCATCCACCCCCGGAGCCCTGCCACGAGAGTTTGCCAACAACCTCAGTGGACTTTGGTTTGGGTGATGGATGAGTCAGCCTCCGAGTCCTTCAGTCTCTACTTCCCTCTTCGGAAGACGTGACAGTGGGATTTAGGAGGTCCTCAAAGTATTGTCCCATGACATCACCCAGTCGAGGTCAGCAGGTCTCCACCCGCACCGAAACAGTGTTGGTGAAACACTGCTTTCCCCTCCTGAGGCCCGGCGGTTTGCCAGAATTTCTTTGGGCCGACCGATTAGTCTCCTGCATGGCCTCCCCGAACTCTCCCAGCGCCAGGGTTTTTGCCTGTGTGCCAGCACAAGCTGCGGTACGCCTGGCCGCGCCGATACCCGTCAACGGCCTCAGGAGTTCCACAAGCCTAAGAGGCCGATTAGGCCTCCTCTTCGCGCCTGACGGCATTCCCTTACTTCGGTGGTCCACCACTGCGTTCGGGGGTTGCCCCAGCGACAGGCACCTGAGACTTGCGACCACAGCTCCAGCAGCTCCGCATTGACATGGAGGTCGAGAACATGTTCCTCCTGACTCAATGTCCCCAGCCTCCCCCGGATCTGGGAGAAGCTCTCCCGGACGTGTGAATTTTGAAGACCCTGCTGACAGAGGGCTCCACAAGACGTTCCCAACCAGACCCTTACTATGCGCTTGGGTCCTGCCAAGTCTGTCCGGCTTCCTCTCGCCGCCAGCGGATCCAACTCACCACCAGGTGGTGATCGGTTGACAGCTCCGCCCCTCTCTTTACCCGAGTGTCCAAGACACACGGTTGGAGGTCAGATACGCACGCGACAGTAAAGTCGATCTTTGATCTCCGGCCTAGGGTGTCCTGGTGCCACGTGCACTGGTGGACACCCTTGTGCTTGAACATGGTGTTCGTTATGGGCAGTCCATGACTAGCACAGAAGTCCAATTACTGAACACCGCTCAGGGTTCAGAACGGGGAATCCGTTCTTCTCAATCACCCCTCTCCAGGTGTCACTGTCATTGCCCACGTGGGCGTTGAAGTCTCCCAGTAGAACAACGGAGTCCCTGGTCGGTGCACTGTCCAGTACCCCTCCCAGGGACTCCAAGAAGGCCGGGTACTCTGCACTGTTGTTCGGCCTCCGTAGGCCGACACAACAGTGAGAGAGCTGTCCCCAACCCGAAGGCGTAGTCCCTCTCGTTCACTGGGGTAAACTCCAACACATGGTGGTTGAGCTGTGGGGCAATAAGCAAACCCAACACCAGCCCACTGCCTCTCCCCGTAGGCAACACCAGAGAAGTGGAGTGTCCAGCCCCTCTCGAAGAAGATGGGTTCCAGTGCCCGAACTGTGCATGGAGGTGAGACCGACTATATCTAGTCGGTACCCGTTCAACCTCTCGCACAAGGCTTCAGGCCTCTTCCCCCCCAGCGAGATGACGTCCCATGTCTCCCAGAGTTAGTCTCTGTGTCCGGAGATCCGGTCGTCGAGGCCCATGCCGTTTGACTGCCACCAGATCTCTCTGAACCAAGCCCCTTACGGATCCTCCTGCAGACGGCCCCACCACGTCACTCGTTCGGGCCCCGTGGGGAAAGGCCCGGCCCACCAGGCGCTCGCCTGGCCTGGCTTTCCCAGGATGGGGCCGCCGGTAAACCCCAATCCGGGCGACGTAACTGGCCTTGATTTAATTCTATTCATAGGGGCTTCTGAACAGATCTTTGTCTGAGCCGTCACCCAGGACCTGTTTGCCCTTGGGAGACCCTACCAGGGGCTTGAAGCCCCGGACAAACATAGCTCCTGGGATCATTTGGGCGCTCAAACCCCTCCACCACGCTTAAGGTGTCGGTTCAAGGAGGGGGGGGCTCAACTTAGTTAAAAAGAAATTCTGATAGAATCTCACTTTAATGCCACTCTGCAGGTTTCAGCCACTCTTTGAATCAGGTCTTATGTGTCCGAGGGAAGAATCAGATGTGGATCAGGCCTTCTTGGCTCCATGGGTCCTTAGAGCTGTCAGTGGTGCTGACTTTGTGGAGGGTTTAGTGTTGAAGATGTTTGACGAGTCCACGCAATACAGCATAGTCCTGAGATGTTTCAGGAGCAACATTTTTCGAGATTGAAATGTCCTTTGTCACCTTTGTGCAGGATCAGGAGGCTGAGATGCGAGGCGAAAGGGTCGCATCCCTGATGGGGGAGGGCCCTGGGTCTCCGACCAGATATGTTTGTGTTCGATGTCCGCAAGAGAGAAGGTGTGTGAGAGGGGCTCAGTGGTTGCGTTTTATCTGACCCGGAGGTGTGGCTTAAATTGGAGTGACTTTTAAACTGGCTTTGCCTCCAGTCAGTCTTATTGTTCTAACTTTGGACAATTTTAACTAAACCAGATAAATGACATAACAAAATACTGCAACATTGTCAAATGAACACATATCATTGGCACGTGTAATGAGAAGTACATTAAATATGACGAACACATTTCAAACATAGTTCACCAAGGGAAAAAAACCAAAGCAGATTTAGTTAAACAGTATTTTTCGGACTTTAAGCCGCTACTTTTTTCCCACGCTTTGGGCCCTGCTCGGCCATTACAACAGTGCATCTAATTTATAATTTTTTCTGGCTAACGGCCACCGTTTGGAACTCTAGCAGGAAGCATTTGACCACACTAGAAAAAACGTCAGTGGATAGTGGTCACTGTCCAGGGACATCGCTATTCTCTGTAATTTTAAGCTTCAATACGCTATTGTTTATTACAATCAGACTCATATTCACAGAGAAATTAGTCTAATGAGGAGTGAATCTAGAAGGGCTGAACGCAAAGACACATGTGGAGCGCCGACATCGATATATGGCGGTCTGCAGTTTAGAACCTGCCGCACTGAAATGAAACATTCATGGCCAGCCTGACCCCTGCATCAACTACCGTGAACATATTTCTGTGTAAATATCTCATGTTACAACGTAACACTCACTCGCTAGCACAAGCTCACAGCAGATAACAGAGTGAAGACACAGACACAGGTAAATCAGCTCACACAGGGGCCAAGACAGAGGGACATTAGGACAGCTCAGATGTTCTCTGCATGTTAAACTTTAAAATGCTGTGTTTGTATTGCAATCCAATTTATATTCACTGAGAAATTTAGTCTAATTCCGAGACAACCGAGTTCCGCAGCGCAGTGAACTCGTGCCCGCCACGAATCCCCGGTTTAAAAGACAACCAGCGCATCACTATATGCATAAATATCTCATATTATAACGTGGGCACCTTGTCTTATTGACAGAATACAACCCGCATGAACAATTTATTTTTTCCTTTGTAAATTTTTTTGGCACGGCTTTTATTCATGAACGCCGTACAGCCGGAGATTACGATAACAAGTTGAAGACGACACAGTAAGCATTATGTCCATTTAGACGTGAAATATAGTAATTAAGGACTTTGTCCTGAGAAAATTTCCAGCAGAACAAAGAGTACAAACAAACAATTATTTGGATGGGGTTTTGAATCAAAAGGTCAACAGACGATCCTCTGTCAGTAAAACCATATTGTTTGGAGCAGAAGTCAGACTTTGATAAATGAAATTTGATTATGTTTTGATGATGTTTTGTTAAATAGCACAGATTAAAAGTCTGTATAGTTTATTTTCATTAAATGATTACTTAAAGCCATTTTTACTTTGTATTCGAAAAGACCCAATAAAACTGAATCAAACATCGACAGCAATCAATATGCATTTTTCCATCTCGCCCAGCCCTACTTTGATACCAAAACAATAGAATTATTTGGATATAAATATACTCACGGTTAGATTGATCATTTGTTTTTGACAAGTTTTGTCAATTATAACCTTCAGTGTTTTTCTTTCAGATGGCTATTACAATTCAAAGAGTTAAAGATCTTCCACAGATAAGATATGCTGAATGCTGCAGTGAATTTCACTGCCCATTCTGGGCTCCAAATCATTATAAACCTTTAAAGCACTGTACAAGTGCTGAGTCACCTGCATAGTTCACTTCAACAGAGCCCTAACATTTACTTATGCAATGTCTGTCAAATTTGCAAATGAAATGTGAGGCATTGTAATACATAGTGCAATGTTGTGCTGCTGTTTTTCAGAATATATACAATACACAGAGAAAATTATCTTTTGTATTATTTGTACAGGCAATCATACACAGTATTTGTGAAGTGCTGGCCTTGTCATGGAGAGAGGCAGAAGAAGTCTTCATCTGTGTCCCCATTATTCAGCAAAATTGTGTTTGCTTAACATATTTGTAGCTCAGTGTGGACCATCAATGTATTTATTTTGTGTGTGAAATTGACAAATTTGAGGGACAAATTCTACAAAAAGAAGGGAAACTCCCCAGAGTATAGCATATATTGTACTTGTTTATTTATTGTTTAGTATACAAAGTAAATATTATTAACTAAATATGTTCCTTCTTTTCTCTGTTAACAGAAAGATGATTTATTAGTCACTCACACAGCATGTCACTTTCAATTGAGATATTAATGTTATGGTGATTATTATCAGTGTTCATTTTCAATAACTTTCATATTAAGGTTTTTCCTGTAGTGTAGGGCTGAGTCTTGAGTCATTTTGCTAAAAGATTAGTCTAGTGATTTGAGTCATAAAGCCTCTTTTCTCAGCTCATGATCCTGTGTATAGACCAGTAAACAACAGCACCTCAGGGACCGGCCTCCTGCTGGGGCCCAGAGTCAGGAATATGGGGAATCAGCATTAGAATTTCAGTTTTATACAGCTACAATCTTGTCATGTTATGAAGTGTCGGCTACCACTTCCTAAGTCAAACAATATTTTACTTTTTTAAAGTTTTTTTGTCATCTATACCATTGGTTTTTTTAATATTAATATTTTTTTTCGTTTTCAAATTTTAAACAGAAAAAAACACAGTAGAAGAAAACACGACCAGAGAAAGGGACATAAACCAAAATAAACAGATATCAAACAACTGCCATAAATGAAGAAAAAGGGAAAAATCATGGCACACTGAGTCCAAAGTATGCGTCCCATTTTGTCCAAAGTCTGTCAAATATGTCCATTTTAAAATCAAGTCCAAATGTAATCTTTTCCATTTATGAATGCCCATTATAATGTCAGTCCAGTCCTTGATTGTCGGTGCATTTTGTGTCATCTATTTTTTTGTCAGAGCCTTTTTCGCTGCAGCCATGAGGATGCTCCAGAGATAGCTGCCAATTGTGTCCATGGCAGGAGTCCTGAGGTCCAAATACATAGTTCTGAAGTTCATTGGGATGGTCATGTCATAAATTGTCTGTAAGGCTTTGTTGATCTCAGTGCAAAACTTGTGAACAACAGGACAATCTCAAAACACATGATAGTACGATGGAGTATAAGGGCCAACCCAAATAAAAAAAAATTGCGGGGCACTACGAGAATAAACTAGTAAATTAACGAGAATAAACTCGTAAATCAACGAGAATAATGTCATACATTTATGAGAATAAAGTCGTAGTAAAAAAAAAGTCGATATTTAAACGTTGAGGGGCCGCTGTCAATGTTCTGATTCAAAGTGGCGTGGGCAATCCCCACGGCCAGGATGCAAACGAATGGGCTTGGAAGAGTAAACATCTTAGAACTACATAAAAGCAAGACAGATCTGCAGTTCAGCAGCACCTTCCCTTTGCATCATTCACGAACTGTATTCGACCCTTCTTTCTCCCATGGCCGCTACCGGATGACCAGCCGTGCTCCTGCCACAGCCCGCCCAGACAGGTGGAGACCTCTGTTTTATTCACACATGCTCTGCTCATTGCTTTTTTTTCTACGGGATTTGTGCACAATCACTGTTCTTACGAGCTCATTGTGGATGTTACTACAGCCCCTGTTGCGGCCCGAGTCCGTTCCCCTAGTGCCCATGAGCCGTGGGTCACTGGGAAGCCTCAGTTTTACGCACTGGTTCTAACCTTTTTGGCATCCCTGGACAAACTTGAAAACACCCACCACAACTGGACACATAGTGTGGTTGGTGGTGATCATTTTTGGGCATGCACCAATTGTCTAGCGGAGAAGATGGTTGGCACCAATTGTGTTCATGTTTGTTAGCGATGTTTATGCACACACATCATCCATACAAGCCTCTTACATCAAGTAACACAACTACAGCCTAACACACCCATGTATCCCAGCTGATAACTACAATATAGACATATAGTGCTGACATGCGCATGCACGACCGCAGCTCCAACAACACGTCATGAACGTCATTTTACACACACATATCCCAACTTGAAGTGGCTTAAATTGGCCAAAACATTAACACAAATGAAGTTCCATGCTCCCCAAGACTAAGAGCATCCTCTAACTGCACACTGTTTGTCTCCAAATGTTTATAAGTTAGTCCAATACACAGAGGTTATGGGTTTTGTCCCTGATCCCGAATTCTGCCAAACCCGTCCACAACACCCGCCGGTACAGGCTCTGGAGCAGTGGCCCCCGGCCCGCGTACGGGCCTGGAGCACTGCTGCACAGCACCACAAGCTTATGGCTGTGTTGTAAAACCTATGCACACAAATAACTCATCTGAACCGTGACTTTATACAAAGTTTAGAAGGGTGAAGGGGCCGAAGTGGAGGGAGCAAATATTGGCGAAAATCGTCCAAGACTCCCTCACCTGCGGCGTTGCTCTGAGCCGGTCAGTGTCCTGCCCAGTACCAGGAGCTAACTCCGCACGCAGACTCTTAACCAGAAGGCATGGGGGAACTGCACGTTTGATTGTTGTTATATCTAAAAGCCCGCATATAAAGTTCATATCTATTGTGGGCTTTTGTGTTAACTTTTAACTCATCCAAAGCCATTTTGACTACGATTTGCCTCCTGGCTGCCACATCTTCTCCAACTGTCTGCATTTCCTGTGAGTAATGGCACTTGACATGGGGTTATAAAGAAACGAGACACAGTTTTCCAACAAAATTCCCTCCCAACATGTGATTTTGTGTCTCCAGTGAAATATACATATACTTTCTCACTCTTCATCACCCAAAAAAAAAGTGACCTCTCTTTTCCCATTTACCCTTAATGTAATCAGTACAGTGACTGCCCAAATTTTTAAATGTTTAATTTAAATTTTTAACATATATACAATTTAGATAATAATCCCATTGAAAGTTCCGATTTATATGCTTAATTAATATTCGGTCAAAGGGCTATGATGGTCATCATTCTTTTTGATTCTTGGTTATAATACTCCTTATTTGTAAGTACCTATAAAAGTCCTGTTTCTCTAAGCCAAAGGATTCTTTCAACTCCTCAAAGCTCTCAGATGATTCTCCTTTACAATCCGTAAAAGACTTTTATGCCTTTTGTTGTCCAGACTAAATTTGATCATCATTCAAATTCTAACATCTTGTTTAGTTTGTACGTTTTGATTCGCTCCCTCCATGTTATAATAACAGACTTCACCCAAGGGTTCTCCACCTCCCCCAATGACTCAACCGTCTGTCATCTGCCAGTAAGCCTGTACAGGAATCCCTGGCACAACAGCAATCTCAATATTTTTCATATTCTGGGTCACACCAGCACAGCAACGCTCTATCCGAGCAGAAATAAAGTAATCTTTCTTTTCTTTAATAATTGTAAGGTTTTGAATTGGATACAGTTTTTTCCTTGCCATATGAATCTTGAGATTGCTTTATTCACTCATCAAACCGGAGATCTGGGAACAGATAGAGAAACCTGGACAAAACATACATTTTTATAGCTTCAATCCTTTGACTTCGACTTAAGTATGGGATAAGATTAAAACTTTCAAGATCTTTTTTTTTTATAATAGAAAAGGGGGTTATAGTTTTTCTCCATAATTGTTGTTAGGTCTATATGGAGTACCACACCTAAATATCAAAGAGATTTCAGTCTTTTGTACATTGAATTTGTATCCAGACATTGGACCAACTTCTTGAAGAAAAAGCATCACATTGGGTATGTACATTTCTGGTTTGGTCAGATACAATAGAACATCATCTGTATGCAGGCAATTTTATGTTCCGTCCCATCGATTGTAACACCGTGAATTGTTTTTGATTGTCTAATAAATTGGGCCAATAGCTCCAAATACAAACCAAACAGGAGGGGGGACCGGACCCCCCTTTCCAGAGTCTGTCCGATGACCATTGATTTTCTTGATTTGGACGATCGCGAGTCCCAATATTTTTTATCATTAGATTATCAATTTTACATTTGTTTAGCACTTTAAATAGATATGGCCAGCCAGCAGAATCAAAAGCTTTTTCAGCGTCCAGACTTATTATTACTGCTCTGTTTGGTTGTGTCTGTGCTTGGCTCATTATGTGTAAAGATCTTATGCTGTCCTGTGTTTGTCGTTTGGTAATAAATCCTGTCTGATCATTCTGGATTTAGATTGGGAGTATTTGTTCCATTCTTTTGGGCATAATTGAGGTGTAGATACGATTGTCCACATTCAGAATAGAAATGGGTCTGTATAAGGCATATTCTAGTTGGTCCTTCCCGTCTTTAGGTAATAAAGATATGATGGCCTCTTTCCAACTCTGGGGTTGGGGGTCTGAGTTTTTTTAAGTGCCCAGTTAAAAGTTGCCAAAAGGAAAGGAGTAAGTGTGTCTTTATCCCACTCTGAGGTGAACCCATCGCTCCCCAGAGATTTATTATTCTTTAATCTTTTGATTGCGCCTTGTATTTCCAAAACTGTTATTTCAGCTCCTAATGTTCTTCTGACATAACAGGCAAATTGAGGGTGTCCAGAAAATAATTTAAATCATCATCTTTATCATCTGGAATTTTTGAAAAAAGTTTTTGATAAAAGGATTCAAATGCTGATTGAATTTGGTCTTGTTTGGTTACATTTACAGATTACATCAGTTTGCCTGTCCCGCATTTTAAACATTGTTCTTTCAGCTTGCTGTTTTTTAAGTTTCCAAGATAGTAATTTAGAACATTTTGATCCACTCTCTCAATATCTTTGTTTGGTAAACAGCATTTTCTTAACCATTTCCTGTGATGTCAGATCATTAATTTCTCCTCTCATCTTTTTAATTTCTTGTAGCATTTTAGGACACCCCTTTTTGACACGGTTTTCTTCGAACAATTTACATTTTTGGAATATCATTTAGCTTTTTATCCCTTTGTTTCTTTTATTCTGAGGCTATGGCTATAATTTTTCCTCTCAAAATGCCTTGTAAGCATCCCAAAGGATAGGCCTAGAAATTTCCCCAGTATCATTTTCCCCCAGATAAGTTTTAATGTTGTTGGACATTTTTTCCTTGAACAAAGGACCATTAAGCAAGCTGGCATTGAACCTCCAAAGTGTGTTTCTTCATCTTTCCTCCAATTCCACAGAAATGCTTCAGTGATTTTAGAGCTGTCTTTATTGAGAATAAAAAAGTTGTCTATTCTGGAATAGAGTGTATGAGGATTTGAAAAATGAGTATACTGGCGTGCCCTAGGGTTCATATCCCTCCATATGTCAATCATTCTGATAGTATTCAATAAGAGACAGAACTTCTTGTTAATTGCTCTTCCAGTGCCTCTTGAGTTCGACACGTCTAATGTAGGCTGAATGCGAAAATTCCAATTGCCATCACAAATTAGGGTTCCCTCAGAGTGGTTCACAATCAGGTCCATGACTTCAGCATAGAAAGTGATATCACTCCCTGGTGGAGTATACACATTTAAAAGAGTGAAAATCTTTCCCTTAATATTCCCTTTAACCAGTGCATATCTGTCTTCTTTATTCTTAAATTCAAAACTCTGTTCAAAAACTATTCGGTTTGAGATCAAAATTGCAACTCCCCTTCTATGTTTGCCTTTGTATGATGAATAATAGGATTTTTAACAACAGAATTTCATTAGTTTTTAATGTTCAGTGTCATTCAAGTGTGTCCCTTGTCAAAATATAATGTCTATTCTTTCTCTTTTCATTTTTGTAATATTTTTTGTTCATTGATTGGGTTCAGTATGCCATTCACATTGAAGGATACTTGTAACACTTCTGATTTCACTGGGTTGTTTGCATCAATCCCACCGTTGACAACTTTCGAATATTTTTAATCTCTCTGGTCGAAAACAACAAACACATACAAGAACCATAAGAACACAGAACAAATGAAAAGGTAAAAAAGAAAACCAAAGGGCTCATGCTGGAAACGGGCATCGAACCCAAAACCCGATCAAAAAAGATCGCAAAAGGTCCCAACCTAATGAAGGGCCCCCCCCAAAAAAACTCCTCGAAAGGAACTGGATATATAAGATCCTTGGCTCACCACGTCCACCTGCTGCACTCTGCATATACTTTCAATTTCCCCCAAATCCAATCCACCACATTTGACACATCGATGAGTAGATGTGTTTAGTCACAGAGTTTATGTACAAAAGCAGACAGCCACCATGGGGCATAAAGTCTGATGTTAAAAACTAAAAAAAATCAGTCTCTTCAAATTCACATTTTCACAAACTCACATTAACCACGCTGGTGTCTCCACCCTCTGTACTGTTCATTTCTCTGTGTTTTGCATCTTTTTTAAGAGTACCTCTGCTTCTCCTGGTGTTCTGAGCATGTGCTTTTTACCTTCAAAAGTCACCCAAGAAGAGTCTCGGGGAAAAAGATTCCATGTCTCAGTTTATTCTTCCTGAGCTCCTCACAGATGTGGTGGAACTTTTGCCGTTGTTGGCGAACCTCGTATAGAATATCTGGAGCAAGGAAGACACACTTGTCTTTGTATAGAGGTCTCCTTTAACCCTTGCAGCCTTCAAGACACGTTCCTTCACACAAGAAACCTCATAATCAGGCCTTGTGGTTTATCAGCTGCTGGTCTTGGTTTGCCCAAATTGTGCTCCTTTGGATTGTGATGGGGGGACCTCAACTCCTGGTTTATAGGGAGCTCAGGAATGATCTTCGCCAATAAGCTTTCTGTGCTTTTCCTTCCTCTCGTTCTTCTATGCCCACAAGCCTCAGGTTAGGACGACTCCCAAATCATGTTCATGTTATTGTTTCTACGACTCCACCCTGGCCCGCAGCGCTTTCGTCTCGGCCTTACTGTCTGCAGAATCTTTCTTATTGTCTGAAACACGCTGCTTGACTTCCTTAATGCATGCTCCGGTTATTCCATCTGCTTTCAATTTATCGATCACTGCCTTTGACACTGCGGAGCTATGGTAGCTAACAACTTGGCTTCAGAGACCCATGCCATGCGGCACTTCGGACATCTTGAGCCACAGCCGATGAGCCACAGCCAATGACCAATTACGTTCTCTCCCCCTTCGACGCAAAGAAGTTACTTGAGTCTCCATTCGGTCCGGCGGGCACCGCTTCTCCAGCGGGGAGGGAGCGCGGCTCTCTGGTTTATTAGTTGCGTTAGCCTCGCCAGCCTTGTTAGCTTGTGATGCAGGCTGTTTTTCCAATGGAGCCGTGGGCCACAGCTTTGTTTTGGTCCTGGCGCTACCGGACTTGTCTCTTCCTTTTTATTCATCTCTCGTCATTGTTCTTTGGGATTAGATGGGTCAAACATGATTTTAAAACCACGTTTTGCAGCAGCGGTGTAAGGTGTGTCAACTCAGTGCGTCACCATAACCGGAAGTCCCCTCTAGTTTTACATTTTTGAACCAAAAATGACATGGTGTGTTAGTATCACGTTAATTCCAAAAGATAGTTCTATCCAGTTGAAAAAAAATCACATTGTGTTCTGTGCACATTTGTTAAAATGTATAAACACATCTTTTGCGACTATATGGGCACAGATCCTGTCTGGATCACATTCACCAAAATATTGACGCGTATTTTAAATCAGAATGGTTCTTTACCTCTTGTGCAATAAGTTTAATAAAGTCTTCCAGTCTTCAAAACAGCCACTCTCAATCTGTAATAATCTACAGAGCTCTCAGTAATTAATGTATAACTGCTGGGTTAACAAGAAACTGTTTCCGATTATTTGCTTTCTAGTATAATATTTATACAACTTTCCCATGCAGTTTGGTCTTGTTCAGCATTATAGTTTATTTTTCTCAAGAACTCAACATTTGAGTTGATAGTTCATCCTTCCTTTTCACTTTTCTATATCCTCTAGGGCAGTGGTCCCAAACTACGGCCCGGGGCCGGATACGGCCCGCCTCCACATTTGACCCGGCCCCTGAACAATACAAAGACACATTATTCATGCTCATATGAGTCATAGATTCTGCTCTGACAACTGAAGCTGAACTTTTACCCAAGACTGTGCACGGCACAACACAAACTTTCTTCTGTGAAGAACCCAGAGAGGGTTATTTGATCTCGGAAAGGTTATTCATATTTGGTTATATGTGGCTTTCTGGAAAACAATACATGTTTACATTTAGGCACCCCTGCGATCGTCACACTTTTTTCTGGTTCAAACTGACCCTGGCCCCCGATCAGAGAAGGGAAAAGTTATGTGGCCCTTACAGGAAAAAAGTTGGGGACCCCTGCTCTAGGATATGAATTGCCGTGAAAAACTCCACTAATAGTTATCAAGAAATAAAGCATAACAATCGAACAGAGTTGTCTTTTCTCAAAAGTGAATGATTTTATTCAGTGTACAGTCTGAATTAGTCTGTCCGTAAAAATGCATCTCTCTTTCTTCTATCCCTCCCTGGTCTAATGTCCCGACTCCGCGGTGACACATTATTTTATACAGTTTTACAACAGATGGCCACATGACATGCATCACACGGAAAATTACTGGCCCAGTAGGCAAATGCTGGGTGCAAGAACAAAGGGCAGAGGTAGTTGACTCGTTGACATTCTGACTGTGTTCATGCAAATAGGCCCATCTGGACTCCTGGAGTTTCTTACACAGAGAGAGAAACCAGTCTTTGAACAGGCACATCAGATTTCCGGCGCATAATTTGCAGTTGGGTGAGAGCATCTGGGGTCATCTACATAAGGTCGACAAGTCTGTTTTTTTTTCTGCCACAACAGAATCTTAAGGTTCCTTGCAATTCTATTTCAATTTGATCTATTTATGAAGACTCTGGCCCTTAACTCCAACATGCTGTGGCTGTAGTTAGCACATTAGCTTCCCACTGCTAAACAAAACAACAACAACAAACAACAACAACAACAACAACAACAACAACAAACAACAAAAACAAAAAACAACATATCAAGTCTCATGTAGTCTGCTTCTCTCTGTGACTGTGCGTGTTTGTGTGCTTGTGTCTCAGAGAGAGAGTCCAGCAACACACTGTGTTTCATAAATGGGTATAAATCTACAGAGACTTTACCACTTTAATCATTATCTGAAACGCATGTTTAAATGGGGCCTTTTATTGTGACTTACAGTGAATCCTGCGCAAACAGTGACTTGAAATTAAACTGATTGAGAGTCAAAATATCAAAATATAAATAATAATTTTAAGCTGTAGAATCGATCATTTTTCTTTTTTTTCCCAACACCCCTAATGTTTACATATACCTGTTTGTGTTTTGTATTACTTTGTTGGGACAATCCACACATTCTTCCACATTCTTCCTGCATTTGGTGAAACTTTCACAACTTTCTTGACTTCCTCATCCCCTCCCTCTGCCACGCCCTCTGAGTGCACTGGAGTAGTCTCATCCACATCCTCCACACCACAAGCCTTTTAAAAAAAATACTTTTCTATATTTCGAATTTTGTTAGGTTTTAATGCCACTAACTTTCTAAAATGATTTGAAAGTATATTCAATACTTCCCATTGTGGCATCAGCTGTTTCCATGATCAGAGCGGTGGCACAATGTGGGTGAGAGGTCAAAGATGTACAGGTATGAGAGCATTCGCAACAAAATTAGTTCTGCATGCAGAAAATGGTAACCATAGCTAAGCTCAATAAATAGTTTGTTTTGCAATGGAATGTGCTGTGATTCTCCTGTGACCCGACCTTACTGCAGATATGAAGACATCTTTCTCACTGCTACAAAATATTCTATCTGTGCTTTGTCTACTCGAGAGCAGAGGAGGCAGTCACAGTCCAGTCTTGTCTCGTCTGTTTCGCATGCGCAAGAAAAAATGGCCACATTCTCAAAGTTGTGAGAGGAGGGGGAAAAAAATATCTGAATAACTCTTGAATGTTAGACAATTTGGGACCTCCAAAATAAGAAAGTACCAAACTTCCATGAAACCACGATTAAGGTCAGCATTTATGTAAGTAGGCTCATGGTGCAATCAAAAACTAGAGCAAAAACTACGGACAGATAAGACCCGATATGGATCATTATTCCCTTGGCAAAAAGGTTCTTGTCAAAACACACTAATCATGTGCAGAAAATCTTAGCCAAGCAAAGTAAAAAAGAAACAATGTTGCATTGCCAGAAATAGTTCTATATTTCTCATTTAATGTAACTCTCTATTTTTCTATTGGACAGAGAGAAACAACCCAATTCATATTTAAGGCAAACTGAGGTGTCATGTAAACTAATACTTTGTTGAAGCACCTTTTGATTGTATTACAGCACTACTTTGGATTGGAGAAGCGTGGCAAATCCTGACTTGGCAATATTTGCCCACTCTTCTTTGCAGAAACGCTCCAAATCTGTCAGATTGTGAGGGCATCTCCTGTTTTTTGGATGTTTGAGATTCAAATCAAGGCATTTCAATCGTAGTTGCCAGGTTTTCATGCATTTTGACTAGGATTTCCTGGCTTATATATCAACATAGTGAGTGATAACATTCAAATTATGACTCAAAAAATTTTAGACATCTCCCCCCAACATCCCTTCTCACTTGAATTCATTTACAATGGACTAAATCATTAAGCACAGACGTTTTCTTTTGTGACCTCAACAATCGTAAAGAAGTCATTAAGTAATGCCTTGATTCCTTCATTTAGATTCACCTCAAACGTCCCTCGCACATCTTTATTATGCCCACCTCTCCATATGTCACCCGCAGTCATGTGAATGAAGTGATGTCATCAAACGCTGTTAACCTCTGCGCTGGTGGCGACGAACCTTTAGCCCACAGACTCATTACCCAAGCTTTTCTAATTAGTCTTCTGCCTCGCTTCGATCACTGCGTTTTGTTATTCAGTGGCACGGCTTGGTACAGCTCTTTCTTTTGCCCTTTGGAAATAGCCAAATAATTTTAGTTCTCATGCAGTGATTTACAGTTATTGCGAGACGGGGGAGAGGGTAGGTAATTTGTAGATGAAGACGAGCGGAAGGGTTCAAGTGTGTAACTCATTTGCACCTTCACTTCCTCCTTCCTGGTCTCCTCTCTCCTCCCACATATGACAGCAATAACTCACTAGTGACAGTTTTGTCCTCAGTTGACTACGTAGCCTCCAGCGCAACGGCGGCCATCTTGGCTCTCAAGGTTGTCCTCGTCCTCGTGTTGAAATACATCAAAGCATATTGGGTCAAATTTGAAAGATTGAAGGAAATAGATACAATTCTATAACACAAATAGTTTGATATTTGTGTGAATTCAAATAGCTGTTTATTTGATTGTATTTGGGGGAGATACTGCCGGTAAAACTCTCTTGTTTCTTCATTGTTTAGTTATTTGGTCATATTACTCTATTGACATGAGAGCTTTCATCTGGAAACAACTCAATTGTCCAATCTGCACCTAAAGATTATTTTTCATTAATTCACTTGTATCCGTAGATTTACATGGCACATAGTAACTTCAAACAATCTTTTATCAAAATGCATTTTTCTCCCACAAAGACGGTGCTTAAAGTAGTACCTACACACGCTTTAAAATCAAGGAGTTAACAAGATTTTGATGGATCAAACAGAAGGATTTGTTGATTGTAGCCTAATTTATTAAAGTTCTAAAATCGTGTTTAAAATATCAGTTAGATTTACAATATTTTACCCAAATACTGAATGTTCCTCTTATTTTCTGTGAGTACAGGAGAAGTTTCTAAAGGATATCTCTTAGTGCAGCACTAGTTGTTGCGAAATAAAACAGTATGACGTATTGTTTATACAGTTAAATGTGCACCACTAGCTCCTCCCCCATCCAGATGTTGATATACTTTGCCTGGAAGGTTACACAGTATGACATTAAACCTACCGTTAACATCTCTGAAATGACTGGAATTATGAAACAACATTGTACATCTTCACTGTCAGCATAAATGAACAGTGCTTGCAAGATTCATTTGCGAACCAAATCCCCACAAAAAATTTGAATTAATTTGTGAATGACCTGTTTTAGAAACAGTATGAGAAAGAAGGGCAATTTCCCCTTATTTGACATCAACAATTTTGGAAAGCTTCTGCTGTACGAATGTTACTGGTGTGGTCCAATATAGATTTTTTTTTTTTTAATCCAATAGCCGATATTTGCCGATACTGATATTAAAACTACAAATTGATGTTAAGTTCACAAAGTCTCGTATTTATTTTAGCTATAAAATAACCTGCTGCATGATTGTATAAACATATTAAACATACAGCCATACACGGTAATGTTTTAGCATAATTGCTCTTCTATTTCTATTGGTATCTGATGCTGGGAATGACAAATTTGCACATAGAGACTGAAGGTGAGGCAGATGGAGGTTTGCCAAGTCAGAGAAAACACTATTGGCAACATGAGGTGAACTTTCGCATTTGACAAAACATTCACACTAATTATAGGGATCCACAATTAGAACAATACATTCATATGTTAACAGTGCAGAAATGAGATCAGGTTGCCATGACAAAGATATTTCATAGCAACACTATTCTTGGAAATACTGAGAATTACACAAACAAGATAGATCATTTTCCAGTAAATGGCAGTTTCGCTTCGATCACTGAATAACATACTGACAAACAAAAAAAGAGTTTATTTGTGGTGACTTATTCAAACATATGGACCAGCAGTAGCACAAAAATGTCACCTCTTAACCTGAGGTGGGCCCATGGGTGCCTTCGGACTTTTTCTTAATTTATTCCTTTGTGCAATCAGATTTAAAAAAAGAAAGAAATAAAAAAGTTGTAGTCGAGTTAATAAGACAGAGGCCAAAACTACAGAGTCTCACAGAGCTTCACAAAGAGTCCAGCCAAGTGCTTGTACTGCAGAGGACTCCGGAACAGCTTCAGTTTGAAATAGGGCTCATTTTTAGTCAGGCGTTTTAGGAAAAATAGGCTCTCATGTAAATTATTTCCCAAAATGCAGTTGTGACAAGAAAGGCAAGTTGGCACGATATAACAGCCACATCTCTGTCAGCATAATGAAAAATCAGTAATGACCCATTTAAAGTGATTGAATTGTGAATTGTTCTTTTTAAAATGATGAGCTTCAATACATTACACTGTTTTTTTTTGCTATGTCCAAAACTAAATAAATGTTAATGGCAAAAACAAGAGCGTTGCAGAGTTATTTTGATTGACTTTTGAAAAATAAGCGAGCAGACTGGCCCGAGGGTGACCCTGACTGTTATTCATCCACACACTGACTCACTTCTCACCGCTCTGCCAGAAAGTCAACAACATTCATTTACCTTGAATATATTTTAAGGTCTAACGTTATTTATTATTCAGGCTTTTTTTTTAACTCGTTTTTGAATAGCGAAGCAAAGTGTAAATGGAGCTCAACAGCGACCGTCTGCCGTTTCAGAAGTATAAAAATCATTCAATTCATCCATAGAAAAAATAAGCTTTACAGAAAAATGTTTTAATACAAGTTTGGAAACTTACTCGAAACTAATGAGCATATTGACCTGCCCTTGCTGAAACTTAATAAATTGCTTAGTTATTTCACAAAAATTGTAAGTTTTACATGTGTTTTCCTTTTACTGAAAGAAAACTGTTGAGCTGCATAAGTCTAAGGCATTAGCTTCGAGCAGGAAATTTGAGTGCTATAATGATCAAAATGAGGTGAAAGTGTAAGGACTTTTAAAACCATTGCTAGACACTAATCTTCACTCCTTAATGACTTCATAAGGTGAAACAGTGTCAGCTCTGGGCAAAGAGAATGAATATATGCAGGAGAATGAAACATGGACTAACAGCAGTACTTGCGGTAATGATGACTAAACAACATGGATGACAGTAAAAACTGAAACATAATTGATTTAGCATGATGACGTGTTCCCCTAAGGTTTATTCAGAGACTATCCATATTTGAATCATGTCACTTATATTTGTTCATGACAATACCACAAACATAAATCACCATTTGTTTGACTGATTTTGGCTTCAGCTTGTTAGACGATGGAAGGTCACCATAGTCATCTCTATTCACGGGAAATACTGTAATAGGACATTTAACATAGTAGTAGACGCTTATTCCCCATAGCTAAAACTGCATTATCCAATAAACAGTATTTTATATCACTGGAAACAGTCCATGCTCGCTCTCAGACAGACTCTCTTCCGTAAGAAACAATGAGATCCTGCGTCTGTAGCTCCATAATATTTTTCCAAAACAACCCTAGTGTGTTGTAATTCACAGCTACACTTTGTCAGGGCTCTTACAATGCTCCAGCACCTTCTCCTCTGCTCTAATGATCCCAGTAAATCTCTCCCAGAAGTGGACAAGAGCCGGAGGAGCTGTGAGTAAACCCAGGGCGGCAGAGCGCTGGGGCCGGCTGTAAACATGATGATTTGGTCTCAAACACCTTGAAAGGACCGAACCTCATCCCTGGGGTTGCATAAGTAAACAGGGGGAGAGAATGAGAGTGAGAATGAAGGGTCAAGGGGAAATTGCACTGGGACATTTTCGAGCGTTTGAGTTTGTGTAGGAATTAACAGTGTGCTTGTGGTAGGCCCGAACTAATGTCCAAACAAGACATATTATGAGTTTGCCTGCTTATAACTGATGATGTGGGAGGATTGTTATTTTATATTTTGGGCAATTTAAATCGCAATATTGACATAGAACGAAACCAGAATTCGACACACTGTTTTCCTCCAATAATTAAGCATTTTATCTCTCGCAAACTTGTGAGAAAGACTTTGGATTAGAGCTGTTTAGGGATATCACCCTACTTCACCTTCATGTCTGAAAAAGCTGTTCCAAAGCTAGTGCAGAAAAAAAAATAAAAAACTAGGAATAAGTAAGTCAGTTTTTAAAAAGTTTTTATAAAAATTTGTTTAGGCTGATATTTTGACATTTCCAAAAAGTAAGTTGTATTGTTTTAAGCAAACTATTTCCTTCACCTTGAATAATTTAGTCTACAAACAAATCAAGCAAGTTTTGAGAAAGAAATTATAAACTGAATTTCTCCAGGGCTTTTAGTAGGGCTAAAAAAACACTTCAAACACCTCAAAACAACTCATCTCTTATTATACTATACGTATTCCACCTGCCACCTGCTTGTCTCCATGGAGATGTTATTGTTTAGTCTCAAATGTTCGAAAATATGGCTTTAAATGTATTCAATTATATGAGTTTTTTTTTTATATGTGCGTTTCAGAGTGATGAAAATGTAGCACTTTTGCCATTGCAATAAAAAATTCCAAACAAATGTATATATTTTTGGGAATGGACAAAAGTCTTCAAAATATCACTGTGAAACATGACAATGAATTATGACCAAAAACCTTGTAAATTTCGCAATGGAAGTCAAATGAACCTGATACATAATGTAATTTAAATGAAGAAACTTGTTGAAAGCCATTTTCAATAGATTGCACAATATGCGTTTATTTAAAAGTTGAATAAGATATACAACAACAACAACAACAACAACAACAACAACAACAACAAACGCTTACAGAAATATTGACATCACAATCATTTATTTAATACTCTCTGTGACACTTTAATACAATTTGAGGCTATAAAAGACCACTTTTGTTCATGATTTGCAACAGAAAAGCGACTGACTGACATTTATACATCAGAAATTAAAATGTGTTAGTTATTTTTTTATGAGATCTGATATCATGTTGCCTTCAGGTGCTTCCACTTCCGACCCGTGATTCTTCTGATAACATGGGCTTACTTTAATTTGACCTGTAACTTCCACCAGAAACGCTGCACATGTACCTTTTAGCCAGAGATACCTGAACCTCCACAACTGCGCTACATCCTAGGACTCAAACAGTGTTAACATGCAACGCTCGACGCCTATTGTGCATTTTTTATCGATCACGGCAGCCACTACCTCAAATAACCTTGTTCCTTCTCTCCGGTCATAATACACGATTCAAAAACATGTCCATAAAACATAGCTTGTGGAGAAAAAGAAAATTGACAAGACATCATGATCTTTTTTTGTTGCCGGCAATTATGTATACGAGAACCGCCCCCCGTTTTATGTCCATTGGCATCTGGAGGTTGATATGTCCTTACAAAACCCTGATCTATGCCAAGTGAATCATAGCATTTTCTGCTACTGCCCCAAAGCGCTCCGCCCTGCTCTCCTTTGAGTGTCTTTGAAATCTGAGCGAGCAAGTTGCCAATACAGTCATCAATATTAGTTTGTCTAATAAATGCACAATCTCGCAAAATGAAATTGAGATTCATTCACAGTCGGCTGCCATATTGAAAACTATTGATTGTCTGCGAGCTGGAGTCGGCAGTATTGGTAGTCATAGTAGTTTTGGTGATATAGGGATTTAGGAATATTTAGGAATATTGTACGTTTCTACTTAATCATTTGGATAATTTGTTGTAGAAGTTTATACCAGTACCAAGATCGGCAGGACTGATACTTGGTTTCACTTCAGACTAGAATAGTAAGGGATGGTAGTTTATTGGTAGTTCTTTAAATCTAACCCAGTCATTCACAAGTTCACTGTGTCTGCGGTGCTGGAGGCAAGACTGGTGAAGCGTCTTACTCCAGAACACAACGCAATGCACAGAAGATCACAATGCCAAACTTCAGGTCAGTGAGTGCAACCTGGCTTCTGTCACCTTCTGAATATGCTTGTAGTAGCCATAGTAGTTTTAAGGTCACAGTTAAGGTACACTTTATTGTATCAGGAAATCCTTTGCATTTGACAAATTTTTCAAGGGAAGACTTAAGGCTGCATTTTGTCAGGATACAGGATACTTTTCCAGGGCGCTCTTTACTACCTTCCCAACATTAATGCAAGCGTAAATCGCTGGACTTGGCCACTGGAGGCCGGAGACCTCGTAAGTTGATTTAAATTTCTTACTTCCTCCTTTCACATTTTGAAAATCACGTACCTCAGCTTTAAGTTCAAATGAGACCGTAAAGCAGTGCCAGTGTCTTCCTAGTTTTGGGATGGGTTACGACTAGAGCACCTGCCATAGTAACAGAGATGACATTATCACGGACGGCTAGTCAGCGGTGTCATACTACACTTTTTAACCTTGACGCCATCTTCAGCCCACTGTATGAATAACGCCCTTGTGATGGGGGAGGGACCATAGCCACAATGGAACCAGATGAGGCGCCCAATGGAAGTCAATACAAGGTGAAACACACAGGATTTAAAGAGCTGCAGAGGATGGACAGAGGGAGGGAGGAGGGAGGAAAGAAGGAGGGGAAGTGTGTAGCGAGGAGAGTAGGAAAGGATGCCAGAAAGGTCACTAGGCAAAAGTGATGAAGTCATCTGTATTAGATTTTCCGGGGCTGTTTCTGAGACAGAGGCTGGCTGCTGTCCAGAGAGGTGAGCCGCTTGGATACCTGCAGCCCCTCACATTAGCAGCTCATTAGATTTCTACATTCACACCCAGTTTTAATCAATACTGAGCACTGGAGGAATGTATCAGGCTTGTACAAAGACACACCACCGCTACAATCTGGGCAACATTACTGCAGATAACAGCAAAATAAATTACTTCAGGTATTTTGAAATATGAAGTATCTTTGTGGTGCACTTTGTCCAAGACGATGGTAATGGTTAAGTATAGTGGTGTTTCTTTTCCTCCCTTTGGGCCACGAACAATTGTTATGACAATTAGTTTAGCCAATTTAACACATGCATGCACAACCACATATTATTTCTGAGTTGAGCAGATCATTGTTTATACGGAGAGCCTGCAGGATTGTTAGACATTTTTAGCAAACCAAAATCATCATCAACAGAACACAGATATTTTTAAATTTAATGAGGCTACCGAAAGCAGGAAGCAGGGCTCACACAAGGGACTCACTTCTCCAGAGACCACCATGCAGGGACAGGCATGGTCAGTCTGATAGATCTGTCAAACTGACCACGCCTGGGAATAACATCTGATAAAAGACACAACACAACATCAGACGTCACCTCTGATGAAGGCGGAAGTCCTGCCGCCGAAACATGTCAGGAATGAGCTATTGTATGCCACTGTCTTATTAGAAGAAAAGATACATTTAAGTATTTATAAGAAAAAGTCAAAAGTCACTACATGATTTAGTTTTATTATTACTCGAATGACTTCAGATGCAATTCCGTTATAAGAAAGGTTTGCAGAACGTTTTAAACAAAAAATTTGCTTGGGTAAAATTAAAAGAAACATATCTTTTTACTGATGCTAAAAAGGACATATGTCTGTAAAAGAAAGCTAAAAACAAATTCCAGTGTTACCTTGCTGCGAATATAGGATTTGGAATGGCCTGCTGCACTACGACCGAGTGAATAATCTATTAGCTGCTTTCAGTGACACCAAGGCATTTGCTTTCGTCTTGAACTCTCGCAGTTCACTCAAGTGCATGCTGTCTGCCCTCACATCCGTCCGACTGCTCCACAGAGCCACTTTGTGAAAATCCAATAAAGCTTCTGAAAAGTTTGGAGAATGTGGCTTCCTCCAGGACCCGCGCGCGGTCCCCTGACCCGCCTTTGTGCTGCTAACCACTGATGCAACAAATAGGCAATCCAGTCTCTTTGGCCCGGGACGGCACTGTGAAGCCTCTTCACTCCAGGACCCCAACGCAGCTCGGGGAACGTCCTGTCACAAACACTTACCACAGTTTGGACATTGTATGGGTTTGACTTCATAATGTTGTAATAAGTGATGCAAGCAGAACACATGCAGCGCTTACAGCGTCACCACACTGGGGTTCTCAACTGCCAATAACTAACACGTTTAGGCTGGGACTGTTCCATAGGTTGGCTCTAAAGAATTTTCAGCCACAAGCATCGCAGACTATGAAAACCAGGGCTGTTTTGGTGACTGATAACTGCACAGCCACAGTATAAAACATCCCCTTGTGTAGAAGTGTTAAGTTTAGTTTAATGATGTTGCGATTAGCACCAACATTAGCATTAAAGCTAACAACCATGTAATTAACACAAATAACTAACAAAATAACTAAATATGGCAGGTCTCAACAGTTTGACAATGACATTTTTTTTCACACAAGCACCACAAACCTGGCATACATTGGTGAATTAGAAAATGTATCTGAGAGTGAGATATTTACTATATTTTCCTCACTGGCAAATATAATAGACATAAGAACAGCCATTTGTCTATGTCTACAAATATCTACAAATGTCAGAAATTTAACACAGCAGAAGAATATATATCGTTATTATCAATGTACAAAGCGCAATGACACTGCAATTAGCAAAACCTGCATTTTTACTGTTGGCAGGTTAACTCTCCTCATCTATAAACCCTTGTGTGGATTTCTTACTTAAAGTGCACATACAGACAGAACACACGCTTGTCTCCATAGAGATTAATCAATTAAAAACCCATAACGTGGAATATTCTCTCCTCTCCTTGGAAACAGGGAGGTGACGGACGCCCCACCAGAAGAGGCGAGCAGAGGCGTCGCCTAGGGTCTAAACCCGAATCCGAACTACCCCTGAGCCGCTGCATTAACCCAGCTGTAGAAGAGACCTGCAGCTTCGGGACTGCATGACGTGGCCTTGTGCAGGAGCAGGCTGTCAGACCTAGACACCTCGAGTTCCAGCACGCACGCTCATGTCCCACACAGCAGAGCAGCGCCCTGCAAACACGTCAGAGTGAGCCAGAGCGCCGGCCCTACAGGAAACAGCCATGACACACAGAGCAGTGTGTGTGTGTGTGTGTGTGTGTGTGTGTAAGTTTGCGTGCTTGTCCGCTCCCTGGAGGCCAGAGCAAGTGAATGGAGAGTGGGGAGGAGAGTGAGGAGATGGAGTCTGTTATAGCGACTACACTTTGAACTCTGTGAGAGTCCAGTGGTGCAGCCTATGTATCACAGGCATTTGCCCTACACACTGTGGAAGTGCAGCTGGATTTGCGTTTGAACACTACTACAAATGTATTATTGACGCGTACCACTCAGGATCCCTCCGATTCGTATGTGCGCTCTCTCAGTTTAGACCTGCACAAACTTTTCACTCTTTCCCGAAGTCAGTTCTTTGAGGAGTCTCCCCTCCTCTTTCTGTTTTCTCTCTCACTCAGGCGTAGGCAGCTGTAATGTTTTGTCAAATGCGCAATTGACAATACATTGATGACGTCAATAGATGTCTCCGGTCATACAGCGACATGTCGGAGCTGCACCTGAGCAATGATGCATTTTAGCACAGTACGCACAACTCATCATCCGAAAAAAGGACCTGGGAATTTGCGTCTTTCTTTCTCATCCTCTCTCTCTCTCTCTCTCTCTCTCTCTCTCTCGCTCACTCACTCACTCACTGTTCTCTGTATGTTTTATTACAATCCGATTCATATTCAATATTTTAGGTGTCCTATCCCGACATCTACAACTATCTAATTCAATCTCCAGGTCATTTCTTTGACACTATACACCTCCATCCCTCGGGATTGAAGTAAAATATTCACCAACTTCTCTGTCCATACAGAACTAACCCATACAAGCATATCAAACTTGAGGCAACAGAATATTCTAAACTAAGTAAAAAGAGAGGAGATGATTACTATAATAAATGTAACTGTTCCATGATATGAATTATTTTAATAGTTTTATTAGTTGAGATATTGTTTAGAGATTGAGCACATGTTTTGAGTGCTATAGTTAATATTATTAGTATTTGATATTTGGATTTATGTAAATAATATTTCCCAAGCAAAATAAATAGGTGAACTTTATATTTTCCATTCTTTATGATAGAAGTTTGTGATTATGTTTGAGCAATCCAAGTGAATTCTTACCGTTGTTTTCTGCAAGATTAATGCTTCTAGTTTGGACCAGATTTCCTTTGAATATTTACATGTATAAAGGAGATGAAGAAGGGTTTCTTACCGTCTGTTACAGAATGTACTTTTTGAATCAATTTCTTTGAATGTAGAGATGAGCAGGTTAGTTGGATACATTATTTTTCCAATGCATTTCTCTGATCTTGTTCTTTAAGCAATATTTGAATGGGTTTAGCCAAGTGGTGCACCAGTTGACATCAACGAAGAGTGACTTTTCCAGGTAAATTATTAGTTAGAGATCGTAGACAGTGCTGTTGGTGTTGATACCACTGATGATTTTCAATGTGAGAGTGAAGCTCAACTGTTCGTCATTTTTGTTTTTACTAATATAGATACCTAGTAACTTCACCCTGTCTTTAACTTCAATGTTGCATATAACTAAATAAACAATAAACAAAACGAAACCAGAGAGAACAACAGACACAAATCAAAATCAATGGACATCCAACAAAACTATAGAAACGTTTCGAATGTCAGTACAATGTTGATCCAGTCAATGATTGTCGGTGAAATTTGTGTCATCCATCTTTTTGTGAGAGCCTTTTTTGCTGCTGCCAGGAGGATGCTCCAGAGGTAACTGTTTATTGTGTCCTTGGCAGGAGTTTTGAGGCCCAAGTACATGGTTCTGAAATCCAGTGGAATTAATTGGATTTCTATCCAGACATTGGGGCAATTTTTTGAAGAAAATGATTCACATCAAACGCAACAGCCCTGTTGTTACGCATCCAAAAAGTTCACACGCAAACAAATCACCTATGGACAAAACCCCTCAGGGGATGGATGGAAGCATCCATGTATATCTTTATGCGACTCGAACATAGATCATACATAAATGAGCCTTAAGTTGCTCTAACACTACCCAATTTCATGAGCCTGCTCCAACAAAAGCATGTCAAATTATCCATTAGGGTAATCTTCCATTCCAGCCATTTAGGTTTGGCCATACCTGATTTGTCCACTCAAAAATGGGATTTGCACTGGTCTTGATGATCACGCATTTAAATTTTCTCAAAAAGCAGTCCATGTCAAATTTGCAATATAGGCGCATGAAATGTGATAATAAGAAGCTGAGCAATTTCAATAGCCCCAACCTAAAAAAAAGAGTGAAAGGAAAAATACTTTCCCCACAAATCCTGTACTTCTGTATGATCCTATCCTTGGGCATGGTAAGCTCTGCTGTTACCTCTGCTTAATCGACGGTTTATCATGTCATAGTGGTGTCCTGACCTGTGGAAAGGAGCCCAGACGAACCCCCATGGGCTTTATTTTCTCATCAATGATGTTTACCAGTGCCTAAGAGATTGAAGTTGGGACATCAGGGAGCGGCTTATATTACCCATGGGTCCTTTGTATTCAGCCCTGTCCACTGCAAAAAGCTTTCTATTGATTAGCTCAGACCAGTGAGGAGGATTTGGACATGACCGAGAAGAGACGAAGCTGTATTAGGAATCATTGTTTTGTAAAGCTAAGTTGAAATGCCTTTTGGAGTTAATTAATTTACGTTATATTGTCTTTTTCCCAGCTGTGCTATGGCAATTTATAGTTTTTGGTCCCAGTTATCTTCAAACCATGCGTCTATGTATCGCATTTTGAATGCTCTTTTTATTAAAGGTTCACAATGTAACTTTTCTGATGACTGGGTTGCCACCTAATGCTTTGCCTTAAATGTTCCACAGTATGGACTTAACCTAATCTGTCTTGTGTTTTTACTGCTAAAATACCATCAAAACATGCATTCTTACTGTGAACATGCGCTCCTCGCCACAGATCTGACCTGTTTTGGGGTTTTTGGCGTTGCCTGTTTGTCGCCATAGACGTGAGCTTAATGCAAAAGTCTGAGGCAAAAAGCTTTAAGGCTATAGCCTCACCAACCACGATTGATTCGAGAAGCAAGTTTGAACCGCAGACCTTTCGGTTAGTGGGCAAACTTCCGCACAGATTACTTACAACTTGTCTTCACTGATCCTCGACATATTTGGAAGCAGATGCCAGAAAAACAAAGCCATATTAAAAATTATTTTCTTAAGCTAAGGGGAAATGCCTCGCTAATTTTTGTTTGTTTTTTGTTTTCTCCCCATGTGGTCCCTCCAGCTGTGCCGCCATATGCATATTCAGATTCACATTCACATACAGTATGTGTAACAGGGGAGGCTGTACTCCACTCTGCTGAACTGTGCCCACATTTTATTGGCTGCATGGCTCTGCATTACAGAGAATTAACTGACAGAATAACTTAAGCTCTGGCTGTGTTAATTAAAACAGTGTGCACTCAGCAATGCTACGGCCTCCCCAAGACAGTAATTAATTTGAGAATGGACACTATCTGGACTCAAGGATGTTCCAAGGATTGCCAATGTCAAAACAGTGAAGTCAACTGAAGTAATGTGCTACTGTAAGCTATTATTCATAGGTGTTTGAATAGTACAAATACATATATTCAAATTACCAATATTGTTTAATCATATTCTTTAATATATTGTCATTATTGGCTGAAATAATCTATATTTTTGTTAATGGAATTTAAGTTAATGGAAATTGACCGTAAAAAAAAATCCTGAATACATATATTTTTTAAAGCCTATAATTCAGGTTAATTTCATATTGCATAATATAGTAGGAGAGATTTTTTTTGCAAACAAAAATACCTTGTCAAAAGTCCCATCAAAGGGTCAATATACAGTTGAGTGCTAAAGTGCTACAGTCTCATCTGTTGCTTTGTATGTTTAACATAATAACTGAAAGTTGAGGGAGAATTTTGTAACACCATGTAATCAATTATTATTCATCTTTTAAATCAATCTGGATGAGAAGAGTACTCTTTTACCGCTAAGGTTTTATTTTCTCACTTATCTCACTTAAAAGATGCTAACACTTCAACTTAAACACATTTTGAGTTCTTGTTGGTGGGCACTGTTACAGTGGGTTTCCTAATTTTATTGAGCAGCACTTGAAAGCACACTAAGGAACATTCCAGACAAAGCAAGTTCATCGGGTTTAAAAGTTTGTGAGGCACGTTCACGCTTGACCACACACACTACATTAAATTTGGGATTAAACTCTATTCTCATAGTGCCTGCGTATTTTTTTTATTTGGAATGGCCCTTATACTCCGTTTTTCATGTTCCCTTATCAAATACAGGAGCTGTTTTAAAGGGCTGATGCAGGGTGTCATATAAACACAGGTAAGTACATAGATACAGTTGGATAGTTGTGTAAAAACTATAGACAAAGTGTTTCTAGTCACAGAAGAAACACCTAGCAGAAAGCGAAAAGAAGGGCTCAAAGAAGATGGTTGAAAGGTGATGACCAGCACAAGTCAGCAACTGGTGATGACTCCACAAAACCTCAGCTATGATCAGACGTATCTTCTGCATCCACAATATGGATGGAATAATACAATCACTACACTTCTACTTCCTCAATGCAACACTTTACTGCCAAGACCATCCGAGGAAAACTATAACTGTGAAAACGCAAATAATAGTGCTACTTCAGAATTACCAAAGGAGCATGTCTCACACAATCAAAACAACACAGAAGTAAAAACCAAACAACAATGGAAAATGGCAAAAGAATGATACTTGGATGAGAGTTGAAACGTTTTGTTTTTTCTAAAACAGAGTCAGATGATACAACTGAATCTTTTTCACAATGGAACACTCCTGGACGGAATGAGGGAATTACATCCTGGACAAATGGCAATAGGACAAAAAACACTGGAGGATATTGTGGAACGAAATAAACTGACATTGGGACGTAACACAAAATATGGGTCCTATGCCAGCGCACATGCACTTAGGGTTCCCCAAAACAGAGTAAAGGCTCAGCAGGTTCCAATTCCAAGCTCAGAAATTCAAAGCAAGATTCAACGGCAAATCACACAGCAGGTATAGGTCAGTCAGATTAAAAAAGGGAAGAAAGCTGAGCGGAAAGAAGACTTAAATCCAGCTAGAGTCCAGACTGCTCAGATTGGACCGCAGCTCTCATATACTCATGTTACTGTGGACGTCCAGACTGATTACAGAGGGAGTGAGACACAAACAGTCCCTTACAGTCCAGAATATATCATCCAACCTGAAACAACGCCCTCTGAACTCTTGACTCTAGCATCTCAGACTTGGGGGTCATTGACTGACTGCAGGTTTGGTAACCCGGACTCTTCTTTCCAGTTTAGGTCACAGACATTTGTGCGCTTCATGTTTGTACACATTCATCTTCAATACTCACAATGATCCAGCCGTTTCTCATGTTCTCTGCGTACCTATTGAACATGCAGTAGTGAATCTTGAGGAACTCCTGACCCAGAAAACCAATACATGGAAAGTGTGGCTGTCAAGTTTAGTGCTTGGCCATTCATTTCCATCAACACCATAATGCTTGTACTGGGCAAATAAAACTGGTTTCTTAGGTTGTTTGAGGAAGTTAGATATCCACAAACATGGTGCAGCGAGCCACAGCCATGTTTGCACAAAGTTTTTCATTGACATGTTTGGACATGCAAAGACATTTTACATTCAGTCTTCCACAAACAAACATGATTTATTTGTTCTTAAAATACATGAAGCATTTGGCGGCACGGTGGCACAGTGGTTAACTTGCTTCCCTCACAGCTAGAAGGGCCTGGGTTTGACTTATTTTTTGTGTAGTCGTTTGCATGCTCTCCATTGCCTGCTCAGGTTTCCCCTGCCATTAAAAAGATGTACAATATACTCCTCCCTCTGGTGGCAGGACTCCCCTGAAAAAGAGATACATCTTTTCTGGTTAAATAAAGGTCAATAAAATAAATTAAAACATTCATAACCTTTTAAAACAAGGTATCTTGTTGTTGTGTTACTTTTATTGGCGGTTGGCAGCCAACTGAAAAGGTGCATTTACTGCTACCTACTGTAGTTGTACGTCTTCAAAGTATGTGTTTTACACTATATCGAGAGAGAGAGAGAGGGAGAGAGAGAGAGAGAGAAGGATGAGAGAGAGAGAGAGAGAGAGAGGGAGAGAGAGGGAGGGACGGGAGGAGGGAGAGAGAGAGAGGGAGGAGAGAGAGAGAGAGGGAGGGAGGAGAGGGAGAGAGAGAGAGGGAGGGAGGAGAGGAAGAGAGAGCGAGAGGAGGAGAGAGAGAGAGAGAGAGACCAAGAGAGAAAGAGAGAGGGTGAGAGAGAGAGGAGGGAGAGAGAGGAGAGAGAGCCAGAGAGAGAGAGACAAAAGAGAGAGAGAACGGAGAGGAGAGGAGAGAGAGAGAGAGAGAGACAAAGAGAGAGAGGGTGAGAGAGAGAGGGAGGGAGAGAGAGGTAGAGAGAGGGAGAGAGAGGCCAGAGAGAGAGAGAGACAAAGAGAGAGAGGGTGAGAGAGAGGGAGGGAGGGAGAGAGGGAAGAGAGAGGGAGGGGCGAGAGGGAGGAAGAGAGAGGGAGAGAGAGAGAGAGAGAGAGTGCATTGACGCATTCACTATTTGTTCCTGTGTTTCTTTATTATTTATTATTATTATTATTATTATTATTACTATTTATTATTATTATTATTATTATTAATTATTATTATTATTATTATAGCAACCCTGTTTTTTGGAACGTATCACAGGTGCATCTTTTGTCCAATTTTCGTCATTCAAAGTTTGTTTTGTAGATATTTTTCATCTGATTTGTCTGGATCCGTCGTCAAATTTTTGCGATTTTTCTCTATCTCTTAGAGTGGTGGCATATTGGATATTGGTGATATCATCGTCAGTGACATCATCGTCATGGCAACAGTACAGGATATGGCCATGCATTACGCAGTTATTCGCAATGGCTTCTTGCCATTGCACAGCATCTAGTTAGTACTGTCATTCGATACAAACACTTTAAAAATCAGATTACACTTTTGAAATATGATTAATCGGCATTATGCGCATTTTTAAAGTCATGATTTAAAGATCAATTTTTTGAAGTATTTCCGACCCTTTTTAAAAAATAAAATAAAATAAATAAAAGCCACACCACTCTCCACCGCTCCGGGCAAATAAACATCCACTGCATTGATCTACGTTCGTTCTTGTTGAGAAGGATTTGATATGTAAAATGAACTGTGGGACGTCAGCGCGGTCCCTTTACCGTCCTTCGTCGCTCAGGGTAAACCTCACTAGGGTTAAAGGCGCATTTAGTCGAAACAGACACTTGATTCATCTGCATCAATTCATAATAAATGCATCACGTAAGTATTTATTTATTAACATTTAGACATACTTTACTTACACACACACACACAGATACATATACATATATACATATATACATATATATATATATATATATATATATATATATATATATATATATATATACACAATATGGCATCTGAGGCATAGACATGTATATTAGTGGACGCTGCGTTCGATGCTCATGCTTTCCATCACAGCAATTTGGCGTGAAATTAAATCCACATACTGTATTGAGTAAGTTCTAGCCATTGATCTATGATTCTGGAAAAATAGCCATGACTAAGAGCTGTATGAACAAGAGATGTGGATTAATAAGGCCCCTCTTTACAAAACATAGAGAGGTTCAGAAATATAAGAAATAAATATAACTGTAGCCATGTTTCGATTGGCCCTGGTCGAAACGAGAGTGCGAGTGTAGGGGCCGCTGTCGGACCACTGTGGGCCAGATCAAAGTGCTTTGCGGGTTGCATTTGGCTCAATGAGGAGCGCAAAATGTATTACCGCAATGACATTAAAAATAAATCACCTTTTCACACAGAGCAAAAACATATAGCCCACAGATTTCTTTTCCTTTCAAAGGAAAGATATATTAACCTCTTTGCCACATCTGGGAGATGGCATTCATGCAGATATAATGTGTGTAACTGCTTTTGAATCTGTTTAGAAAGATACTCTTGTCAGAAATAGATGAAATTGTTGTAGCTAATCTGCATGCTAACTTGCTCGCTGCCCGATTTGTCGCTAGGTAATTGGTGGTTTCATTTTGACAGCATGCTGATTTGCCCACTTTGACATTTACAGTGATGTCATTGGAGCCTGTCAGTGCCACAACCGTGAGTTCTGCTTGAGGAATCGCGACCAATCATGCCAACTTATACAAAGAGGTCTTGAAAATGTTGAAGAGCGAGAAAAGCGCAGAGGCGGCCAAGCATCAGTGGAATCACAATTATTAAAAGGGAAATTTTCGACACTTGAGGCATGACTGGTTTGATTTTGAAAAAGGATAGTCTAGTGAGAGTTGAATTGGATGGTTAAGCACAGGTTTATTGTGGCCATGTAGTTCTGATATATGTTGGCCCTATGCAGTTTCAGCATTGTCACCAATATCTGTTTTATCATTAGAGGAGCCAACCACCCGTAGACTGCAGTGCTATTATCTCTGTCACACATCGAGAGTCAAAAGAGAGGAACTTTTCAGTACAAAGCGTATCAGAAACACTCCTCAGGCTAGATAAATGAATGTAATTGATTTTTGATAAAGCAAAATGTCCTCATGTGTCTTGCCTCGACAGTTTCATAATTAGCTTTTATTAGAAATGTGGAGCTCCCAATTAAATATGATCAAATCAGATAAAGAATGTAATGTGACAGACTGAAAACAATATAGTCTAATTTAGGACTATTGTAGAGGTGTGATTAGACTGCAGTAACAAAGATTATTCTCTGGATATGTTTACAGGCTATTCTATAAAAAAATAAATAAAATAGGAAAGTAACATTTTAAAGGTAAACAAGAAAAGAAATCAACATACATAGTAAAATGCACAATAGAAAACAACAATAAACGTTCATTTATGCCCGGCTAACAAGTCAGCTTTCAGAAAATGAAATCCTTAAAGGGGATGTATGACGTAAAATCAACTTTTATTTGTTTTTTTAAATCGAGGTTTAATTGAATTGTGCAATTTCTGTGATTGACATCACATTACAAGGCTCAAAAAACAAAAGCACAATTGCATTTTTTCCTCATTCCCCCCCCCTTCCACCCACATCCATTTCAAGCACGCGCACACACACACACACACACACACACACTCACACTCACACTCACACTCACACTCACACACACACACACACACACACAAACACACACACACACACACACACTCACACTCACACACACACACACGCACGCCACGCACCACACACACACACGCACACGCACACGCACACACACACCACACACACTCACACACACACACACACACACACACACTACACACACACACACACACTCACACACACACACACTCACAACACACACAAACACACCACTCACACACACACTCACACACACAACCACCACACACCACACTCACACACACAGCACGCACACACATGCACACACACTCACACACACACACACACACTCACACACACACTCACACACACACACACACACACACAAATAAGTACATTTTCTTATCGATTAAGGCCAGTCTGAGAGGAAAACAACAAACAAACAAAACAAACAGAAAATGCCAGCTGCAGTCATAAGTCAGAAGATAAGTATACATGAAAGTATTAACAATAATAAAATCAATAGCAGCAATAACCAGAGCAATAATATTACTGGCAAAAAATAAGCAAGCTTGCCCCTGCTGTCCAGCTAATAAAAATATTCATGTATATATATATACATGCATGTACATACGCACATGTGTAGACTGAGCTAATTTCCTCCATCATTGACATCCACAGAAACAGCAATATGTACACAATATGATGTAGTTTCATGCAGATAAGGAAGTTGAATATGTCAGTATACATACATCTATTTATAATAGGATAGCGAAAATAAAATAGATAAATAAAAGGAAAACCTCTTTGGAAAAATGTGATCATGTTTTGTTATGAGTTGTGACCAGCAATTTACATGTTCAATCTTTGCTTTATGAATACGAGCTGCTGAGAGCTCTAACTGAGCGATTTCTCTGTATGATGAGTCACTCCCCCACACTCAGAGGTTGTTCTGATTTCCATCAACATGCTATAATTTTTTTGGGCCGCAGTGAGCCCAGCAAATAGTAGGAGATGCTCATTGATCATTAGAATCATATCAGAAGTATCATTTAATACAAGAAAACCTATCATAGCCTAGGATTCTCGACAGATGTGTTGAAACGGTTTCCCTTTAATTTGGTTTTAACCTTGTGATGAACGATGTTTCTTCATCCTTAGTTTACTCAAAGTTGTATTTTGATTGATTCTATGTTTGAGTAATCCTGTACTGTCCTGCAAGGCTCAAGTGCTCTAAAAATTCCTCTCTTCATCTACCCCCTATCCCTGCCCACATCCTTGTATTTAGCTGTGATAATTTGAAAATTGATGGTCGCATTCACGATACAAATTGAAGCGGACTCGTTTTTTATTGGGGGCCAAAGTTGCAACATTGTCTCTTCCTCTAAGCTGGTCCGGTTCACATTTACAATACACTTTTATCAATCGAACCAAATGCCCAGAAAGGCGCAACTCCCCTTCCCTCCTATAGAGGCGCTGTGTAACATATCAGGGAAAGGGATGACAGAAAAACGAGAGGTACAGAGCCGTGTCACATATACAAACTTGAAGCAGGACTTTAGCTCTGTTTGGATTCATTCTTTGGGTTTTGCTGAACTAACCCGGAACCTGCCCCACATGTGCACAACATGCCCCACATGTGCAGAACCTGCCCCACATGTGCACAACCTGCCCCACATGTGCACAACCTGCCCCACATGTGCACAACATGCCCCACATGTGCAGAACCTGCCCCACATGTGCACAACCTGCCCCACATGTGCAGAACCTGCCCCACATGTGCTCAACCTTCCCCACATGTGCACAACATGCCCCACATGTGCACAACCTGCCCCACGTGCGGCTCAGAGTGAGTAGCAGCCGAGCCGGAGCATGGACATGTGTTTCCACGTCAGGAGGACAGGTGAGTATGGGGCGGGGTGAATTCCCTGGACCACTCAGAAAGCCCAGGCTAAAGAAAATGAGATAAACATGTGAAAGGTTTGGCATCATCATGAATGGATGAATAATTGGCTGCTTTTTCCACATTAAAGCCAACTAAAGCATTATTTTTTATGTTTTGTTCCATTTAGCTTGATAACATTTACACTGTAATTAATCACTGGAAAATGTGATATATTTTTCATGTTATCATAATTAGTTATAATGAAACCAGACTTTGACCTGCTCCTGTTACTTTCACGTCTTTCTGCGTGTCATTTGACCCGTTATCGATCTCACACAGGAGTTTGTTTTGATACCGAGCCTCACGCGTGGCTCAGCGTGGCTCACCTCATGGTCACTTCCTGGGTCGTTTGCATTTCCAATTCAGACAAATCGGACCAGATTTCGAGTCAATCGGACCGAGACCAACCTTTCTAACCAGACCAGAGTTCACTCCTTTGCCCCGGATCAGAGACTAATTGCGCATTCACAAACTTCCCAAACGAACCAAACAATGCCAGGCAAACGAATCAAAAGAAGATGCGAAGATCCAAGTGATACATTTAGGGTTGAAGAGTCACTTAAACTTGCAAATGACAATCGACTGCTTGTTACAATGAAATAACTATGAAGAGGATATTTTAGTCCACAAATAAAAAATAAAAAGATGTTCAAGTTTATTACTTTTACTTTGGAAAAAAGCATTAGGCTGCATATCTCTTTCAAACTCAATGTCATTGTTTTAATTTAATTTCAATTGTTTCACTTTGTTTTGAGTCTTGCTGTTTACAGGATGTTAATATTCCTTTACTGTTAAATTCACTGTAAAAAAGCATGTTTATTCTGGGACCAAATGTTAACTATTTGTTCTGACAGGTGCAACGCAACTACCCGCTGTGTAGTGAGATGACTCTGTGATAGCTATAATCATCTCCCTACAAACCCCTAAGACAGGTGCAGATGACTGAACAGAAAAAAACCAAAACTGCTTTAGTATCACGTGCGCATGGAGCTGACTCACGGTTGCATCTGACACCTTGTTTGTCTTTCTGTAGAGCATTAGTGAGACTTGTTCCTGGAGCCTTGGACTGGGTGATTCGTCAGTGACCAGCGGAAAGTTCACTGTGCTCCTGACCGTTCACCTGCTGCACACCTGCTCCACATTACTCACCGGCAACAGCCAGGGCTTCCTCTGACCAAATATAGAAACAGACAAAAACTCAACACTCTATTCTACCTGTTCAGCTCAAATAAAACTACTTTATGTGTGTTTAAAGTTCACATTAGCGGTTATATTTTGGGCTCAACAGCGGCTAACTCGATACTCCTGTTACATCTCTACGGGGGTTTTTGTCCAGTCACGCTGCCATAGATTACTTCATCATGCCTCATATCAAAAACATGAGCAAAAAAACATGACAAACTCTGATAGTGTAATTAAATAATAACTCAAGCTTGGATTAAAACAGATAATATGCATTTTAAGATTAAAGACGCATTACTATAAGTCATATGTCATATAAGCCTTTGCAGCCAAGAATACACTCTTGTCCAATACATGAGCGATGGCATTCAGCAGTTTATAACCCGCCCCAGGTCGGGCTGAGAGAAAGAACTTTACAACTGACTGTATCTCACTGGTGTTCCAAACTCTCCTGCGCTCCAAATAGTGTACAAGCTCTTTATTAGTTATATTTGGTTTGTTGTTGTTGTTATTGTTGTTGTTATTCGTGACTTAAACCTTTTGGTGCACCATTCATTTGACATTTCAATATTGCAATAATTTTTTCTTTGAACACAAATGAGAAATAGCACAAGTTAAGGTCACACCAGGACACCGGCAGGGGATCGAGTTCACATACAGACCCTCCAAATCTGTATTGTGCATGCGTGAATGAACTCTGCTGGTGGTCTCTCGTGTCAAAATCTAGCTTTACACAAAAGTGGATTTAAGTCTGCTTTCCACGTTAAATCACCATAAAATCTCATAGTGAGTGAGAATTTTCTCAGTTGAGAAATAACAAGCCGGCACCTGAAGGTCATTCTTGCATAAATCTTCACATGAGTACGCATCACAAAGTAGCTTTCCCATTTGCGGTTTCAGTCGATTTATTGAATATGCATCAGATCATGATCTCTAATATGGCCTGGCTATACACAGAGGTAATTAAAGTGCAGATGATCAACGGCTGGGTGTAAAATAGCTCAACCTTAAAAGCCTGAGAGCAAACGAAGGCGAAATGTGGCCAGTCCAACAAAAAGATTGGTAAAACGACATCCAAAAGAAATAACCATAAAAGACGGAACAACTTGGCATTTCGGTGTAGACCTGGCAGTGTCCTTCCAGCATTTGTTACGATACAGCGAGTATCTGTTTTTCAAACCCTGAAAGAAGGAAGTACGTATTGAAATATTTCGAACACATTCCTTGCTCTCACAGACCCTTTGTCACGTCTGCAGTACTCCCATGCTTGAATTGGGATGGCGCTTTCATCCCAGAATGTTATTTTATGGCTACGCACGAAACTATTTCTTCTGCATTTGTGATCGATACAATTTTTACAATTAGATGCAGACAACATGCCGCATTCTGATTTTGACCAGCTGCTTTTACTGTATTAATATAGTTGTCACCGATTTATCAGACAAATACATTTTAATGTTTTGTTTTTTTATATGAGAAAGTAATTACATTTTCCATATTCGTGTGTGCACATGATAAAAAATATTATGAGCTTTTACATAATGTGTTCCCTGTTTTATAGAGTTTTATAGAGAGTTTTTAGTAGAGAATTTTTTTAAAAATTTGTTTGTTTTCATGTTAAAAAAAAAAAAAAAAAAAAAAGCCCATATGAAAACTTCCCCTGAAAAAAAAAAAAAGCCAATATGAACTTCACTGAATTTGGAGATGAAAACTGCGCTATCTCATTGTCTTGTTGTGTTCAGAAAATGTGAAATGACGTGCTCCATTTTGAATTTATCAGCATTTTTGTATTCTTATTTTTTGCCTGAGCGATCGCAAATGTTTGGATATGTCTGCTTTGTTATAAATTGCATGATGACACAGAACATTGCTCTCCCCGGATGTTGTTTTTGCCACAACATTTATTTTGTCATGAGGGCAAAATGTGTTGTTGAATCAAGTTGACAATAGACAAAATGACAACAGAACATAACAAAATGGTGCCTCTTGCTAACCACATTAAATGCACGTGACACCAAGGGACTGTATTTGCCAGTACATTAAAAAACACAACAGTAAAACAGCATGCAACAGAACAATATAAAAGTCATTGTGACAAATAGTCTGCGGCAGAAGCAGCTGGTCTGTTGAATTTCTATCTATTATTTCTGCTGCTGGCCTGAATAACCACAGGCGCTGGTTCTGTGAGGCTGTTATTGAAAATGTATGAAAAACAGATTTAAAAAGAAAAAAATCTCACATCTCAACAGTTATTGTTTGTAGAATTCTGTAGCTTTTGATGCGTCCTTGCACACTGAAACCACCCTGTAGTTCTTGTAGTTCTGTGATACTTGTAAAGCAAAAATAAAAGAAAGGATACTATTATTTTATGCATGGGAGGAAAAGGTACCCTAAGGAGAGTCTAAATTTAAAACGTATCTTTTTTTGGGACGTGGTCATTTGCAGATAGAACCTTATAACTCTGAAAATCCAATATTAATTTACAACGGTAAGGTTCTATCTACAAAACATTCCAAAATGTAAGGTTCTATCTACAAAACATTCCAAAATGTAAGGTTCTATCTACAAAACATTCCAAAATGTAAGGTTCTATCTACAAAACATTCCAAAAACAAGAACATTTAAACAGTAATGTTGTATGAAAATGAAGTCGACGCCTTAAAAAAAAGTAATCTTACAAGAATAAAGCAGTAGTGAAAAAATAGAGTTATGTTAAAAAGCTTTCGGGACCCACTGTACTTCAGTAGCTTGTCAAATTGACGCAGAAGAGCAATCACTTTTGCTATCACGGCCGGGATGCTAATGGCGCTTGGGTACGTTCAATTGAACATAAAAGCCCACAATAGTTGTCGAACTTTACAATGCTGGTCTCTTAAAAGTCATAAACTATTATTTCCCCCGTGGAGTGACCCCTTGTCCTCCGAGCCACAGCCGCAGCAGGTGAAGGAGTCTCGGCACGATTTCCACCAATAATCCGCTCTCTTGACTTCGGGCTCTCTACCCTTCTAAACTATGCATTAAATCACCGTTCATAGCGCGGCACTTGTGGTCGGATAAAGGAGCTTGAGAGAGTGATATTTTCTGCTATTTATTGCCGTATGCACTGAAATACAAGGGACACGTTTATGACCGCAGCATTCACGTCAGAGCACACTTTCTACTTGAACAACACTGGACACGTTTAAAGTAATAAATGATATTATCACAAGAACGAAATAGCCGCATAATAGTTGTTTCTCACCCGCAAGGCCCCCCGAGTTGCCTTTACATGCCTGTGTGGGAGCTCCTGCATAAGACACTATTTTGCATCTGCTGCTTTGCACAATAATACACAAATAAAATGTCCTTATGTGATAATAATGTGATAGTGAAGGTGTGTGGTATCTTCTAATGCAGTACACTTCTATTACAACATTATTAGCTGTGCATGCTTATTACTATTAGTCCCACAATAGAGCTATTTGTGCATAGGTTTTACAGCAATGCACTTGTTTACGGGCGGGTGGAGACGTGCACAGCCAGGACAGGGACAGCTCCTGTAACGCAGTCTGTCTGGAACATCCACGAGATGCAGGGTGGACGCAGTGCTCCAGAACCTGCACTGCGGGCCTGGGGCTAGTGAGGACATTCTGCTCTGGTTTGTTGAACTCTTATTGTAGTTATCAGCCTGGGCTTCGTGAGTGCGTTGGCTGAGACTGTGAGTGGTGGGTCAGGTTGTATGAATGCTGCGTAAAACATCACATGCAGTGCTGTTCTCAGACACTGTCATAACCAGACATGGTCCAAGAGTATGGCAGGAGACTGAGGAATATAAAACACTCATTATTTATATTAATTCGACATAGTTCAGCCATCGTGACTAAAGGAGTCTGTTGTCGCCTCTCTGGCAGTTACATAGGTGTAACAGCCTGATGCGCAGCCTGCAGACAGCTGTTTTTGTGCTGTTGTGGATTTTCTATTGAAAGACTTAAAGAATAAAAAGGAAACCTTGAGCAGTGTTTTCTTTAGTCCAATCGTGATGATTTATTTAGTTTACAAATGCACACAAGTAAAAACAAATCTGTGCCTCCCAGAGTCTGTCAGGAAGTGAAGTGAAAACAGGAAACACACATTTTATACCAAACTAGGAGGTGTGAATAACACGTCTACAGTAAAGAAACCAGTTCACACCAGGAAATGGGGACAAGGTTTTGACAGATTAGCTTCATAACAGATGAGTGGTTCTTTGTCCTATCTCAGCAGCACAGCGTTCATCTCAGCACATCCTGTGATGTGACAACAGGCAGCAGACACTCAGTATCTAGACATTATGATTTTGAAACATAAGTGTGGCATGACATGTTTCTAGTACAGTGCTCTGTGTGAGTAAACAACATATAACAAACATTAGCATGACTGGTGCATCCCCCCAAACGGTATCATACCAATATAGTCTATCTATGCGCTAGTGTGTGGAATACCAAGAGGGATGATAAAAAGGTTAGAACTGGTGCATAAAACAGTAGTTCCCAGTGTGCACAGTCCACAAGCCGGTGACGAGGCGCTATGCAGTAAAACTCATCCACAATACAAGCACTTCTGACAATGCTGATTAAGTGCCCGTGTTTAGAATAGTAGAGACAGAAGCTAGAGGATCGAAGATCACACCGAGACTCCTCCTCCTGTCTGCGGGCGGCTGTGGTTTGGAGCACGGCTGCTGTCCTGCCCGATGAGCCCCAGGCCTTTTCCTAGGTGCACTCTACACTCCGGCTACGCCATGGAGAAAGGGATCCAACCACTTATGAATGAACGTAGCAGCGGAGAGGTGCAGCCAAACTGCAGCGGTGATCTGTGGAACGTGCTCCCGTGTGGAACTTCATTGGAAATGCCAATATTATGAAGTCTCATTGTTTTGTGTGGTGGCTGAAGTGATTTTCTTGTCTGCGTTCTCTTTGTGGGACTGTGAACACTGATGTCGTTGAAATGTTGACTTTAAATTGAGTCAAATTACGCGTTTAATTTGACCACAACTATATTCTCATACCATGATGACTATATATCTATACTATTTATTCTCGTTAAGTTACAACTTTTATTGGCTTCCACTTTAATATCATAAAATTATGACTTAAATGTCAAATGTAGAGCCGACATATTTTTTAATTTGGCCCTTATAACTTGTCTATGAGAAAAATATTGGTCTAAGTGTGCATGTTTTAAAAGTAAGATAAAAAAAATATATATATGTATAAAAAAAAATCTGCCTTCCGTAAACATTCAACATGTCAACATTCCAAAGACATTGACTGTGATTGAGCAGTTTAAATGTATTCGATGTTCTGATTGGTTCAGGCAGATAGAATTGCTCATGAAATCCTCAAAATTGCACCAAACACTATGTGGCAGTAACCTAGGAACAAGAATATATGAATAACGCGAGTTTGACTTAACAAATGCCAGATAGAACCTTATAATTCGATGGTGATGAAGAGTTTTGAAGGTACGGCATTACACAAGAGGTTTTTACCACTTCAATAAGCCTGAAATAGCATTGTATTTTAGTACATTGTATCTTAAACTGAACCCATAGTATAAATTATCCTCAGTACATGTGTGTGTGTGGGTGTGTGTGTGTGTGTGTGTGTGTGAACTCCCTCTGTTCCTTCAACAATCCTCTCGGCTGTTCAGAAATATAGAAACCGTTTCCCAAATGCTCAAAATTCAGAGGAAAGTCCTTTGAAATCCGTGAGGCACATTTCTTTGGTTGATTATAAAGGTTTTGAATATTGTTTAACGTCTGCATATAGTTCTGCATATGGATGTCCACCTCCACCAGGTCCTGTCACTCGGCCGTTTTAGACGAAGTGGCTTATTGGAATCGCACTAGGGGTCTCTTCTCAACCACGACATAACAATGCACTCAGATATGGACTGGAGGCAAGTATATTATGGGCTGTGATAAGCAGTGGACTGGCTCTAAGTGGCACGTTCTCCAGTGAGCGATGTGGTTGTTCTCATGGTATTCAGGTGGACAACGCTCATTCAAGTTCTGTTTTGTGTTGAAATGCTTTTTACTTCCTGTATCTTTTTATGTAGTGTACTTTAAAACATGTTTATGAATATGAATTGATGAAAGAATGATAGCTGTCTTTTTTCTTTTACTCAAGTAGCCTTAAACAAACACACACAAACACAAACACAAACAAACACATACAAACACAGAATTGATGTCGTATTCTACCTACAACATGGGTCGGAGCTCTTCTGCGCAGTTTTTAAGTCCTTAAATCATCATCAGACCCATTCTGAGCATTTCTGTCATTAAATCAAGCTTATTACATCTACTTGCCTGAATTGGGTGTAGCTAGCGCTCTCGCCTCACAGCAAGAAGGTTCGACTCCCACTCCACACCGGGCCTTTCCGTGTGGAGTTTCTCCCATGTGTCTTGGGTGTGTTTCTTCTGGGCACTCCGGTTTTCCCCATCAACACACACGCTGAGGAGATGCCCCAGTGGCATTGAAGGATGGGTCAAATGCAGAGGACAAATGTCCCTACGGGTCAGGAAAGTGTGCCTTAATTAGCATGTCAAAGGCAAGCTAAGAAAGCTTTATTTATCTCCTCTATCGCCTCTGCTGTTAGTAAACAATTCCAGAGTGACATCCGGTCATGTTTAAAGGCCATTCACAATACAAACGATGCATAATATGTGTCCTTTAACTTGTATCGAATCAAACATGAGTTTTAACAATGATCTATAGTCTTGTCATGTCACAAAAAAGTTACAGTAACATTACAACTGCAAAGTGTTTCCCCCGCATTTACATAACACTTCCTAAAGGTTAAAATCTATAATAATAACAATGTTCAGCCGATTCGAGCTTTAATCGTGGGAAACTGTTGTAAACGGATGGAGACCAAACCACATCAGCTGTTACTGAGTTGAGTTGTCCTGCACGCGTCTGGATACGAGACACAGCAGCTTCTTTATTCTTAGGAAATAATATAAACTAAAATTAATAGAGCGTTTTATGATTGTAAGCGTTAAATATCTCCTCTTGCATGTGCACATGTGCGTGTAACAGAAGTGGAGCCTCAGGAGGTCGAACAAAGCCCTTCATAGCCGCCTCACAGCTGGCTCACAGCTTCAGCCTGTCGGGAGTGAAGACACACAGGCAGGGATTTGGGAAGAGCAGGAAACGACGGGCTCATGGAGGAAACTAGAGAAAAGACAGTGTGTTGCTGCTGGAGGTGAGTCTGAAAATACAGTGGGCTTAAATAGGAAGCATGGAAAATAGGATCATAAAAGGGTGAGCAATGCCGAAGGATATGTATGGAGTTGTACGGAGATATGTCTTTCACAAATCCGTCATTGTCTGCAGCAGAGCAGCAATGTCTGTAGAAGACATTTATCATTTTCTCAGGTATTTAATAGATCATATTTTACATTTTGTTTGCCGCAGTATTGATCTAAAATGCCTAATGACAGAAACAGGCCAATTGACGTTCTGTTCAAAACTGCAGAAGTGAGAGGTCCCGCCTCTTTGTAGTGACAATTCACGTAAAAAAACAATAAATGTTATTGTTAATAGCTACGTAACATTTTTAATCCTACATGCATCATCCCCTTAGAATAACAGTGCATCTGGGAAGTGTTCACAGCCTTATTCCAGAATGGATCAAATCAATTGTTTGCCTCAAAATTGTACAAACAATACCTCATAATTACAACTGGAAAGAAGGATGTTAGAATTCTTTGCAAATTTATTAGAAATAAAATAACAAAAAAGCAGAAGTACATATCAGAGAACAATTGAACAGAAATGGATTTTGCTCAGACAAACCTCAACAATTCACCAAATCCTCCAAAATCACATCAGAATGTGTTCAGGAACAAGAATATATGAATAGCTCAGTTTTGACAAAATTGTCAGATAGAAGCCTATAATTCTAAGGGCACAGTTTGTACTGCAGGTAAAAAGTGGTTGCATTATTCAAACATAAAGGCGAGATTATGGTGAGCGGAAAGAACTTTATGTAACTCTAAGATTATAATAGTATTGTGGTCTTTAACATAATACTATGGTTAAACAATTGTGGAATTTCCGTTTGATTATTGCTCTCAAAACCTCACCTCTCCCAAAGAGTTATATTGGGCTTCCATGTGACAACCCATTTTCACAGACAAATGCGTGGAGCCCTTTTAATCGAGTAACAGTATTATTTTGAAACAACAGCTACAATGTGTAATCCAAACAGGAGTTTTTGGTTTCCCCAGCCTCAGCACAGTTTAGCCTCGTCCCGTCTCAATCCAACTGTGACAAAAAAGCTAATTACACTCGCCCTGATCCCACAGAGCTGCCTGTCTCGTTAGCCTCCCATTGACACTTTTAATTGAATGTTTTTTGGCTTAATATTTGTTGTGTGTAATCCACCTGATTCCATCTTATAAAACACAGCTACACTGTAAAGGTCTGATAAGAAATCAAGAAGAAATGAATGTCCCGTCAAAAAAAAAGAAAATATATGGATAAAACAAAAGCTAAACAATAAAGAAATAATTCAAGGAATTTGTATTTAACTCAGGAAACAGGACAGAACAGAGAGTGATCCAGGCAACTGAATAAAGAAATGAAAGCAGCCAGAGGAGGGCATAAAGAGAAGGTAGAGACGTTAGGGGCATGGAGGTGTCATAACACTGGTGGGCCTTTACCAGACCCATAAGCTCTGCCCAGCAGAACAAACTCAGCACAATGTGTTGAAGGTCTCAATATTTTTTTTTGTCGATTTGAGCAAAGGGACTTCACTCTGGAGAGGAGTGCTCTCACCACAGATATCTTACAGCAGTGAGCCTCTGGAGCAAACCTCAGTTTAACTGAGCCTCTCCAGTTTGCATCCAGGAAGAACAGGATGTTGATGATGCTGATGATGCTGATGATGCACAGTGTCTCCATGCACTTGAACAAATTAGGAAGCATATAGAACGGTCTTGACGTCTCCTGTGCCTTTAACACTGTGCAGCCACACCTCGGGGGCCAGAAGCTGCAAATGTTGAATGTTAATCCCCATTTGATTGTGTGGGTGGTCTCCTTCCTGACAGAGCCAGAGCAGGTGGTGAGACTCAAAGATCACCTTAGTTCAGTCAGAACCATCTCAACAGAAAATCCCCAATGCTCAGTAGTTTCTCCTGACCTTTTCACATTGTACACAAATGACTGTAAAATGATGTTTTAAAAAAGCAGATTCAGATCGACCTTGATTTCACTTCCTCTTGTTTGTGTAAAAGTGTCCGACCATCTCAACCCAAAACATCGCGAGCCGTCAAAGTCTGAGACCTTCATTGTGTGTAAAATTTGAGCCACAGAGAGTCAATTAAGTAACTTCTAAGATAGAAGATAGATAGATTCAACAATATGATACATTTAGGCAAAGTTTTTACTGGGATTGTTCTGCTTTATAGTTGTTGTGTCAGTGGAATAAAGAAGGTTCAATACTAATGTTTATAGAGATATTTTTATGTAGCAATATATCAGACTTTGTAATTTACTATCATGACAGGCTTACCATGAAGAGAAACCATTCATTCATTCATTCATTTTCTACCGCTTTACTGAATTTCTTAAAAATAACTGCAGCTTAAACGTGACTGTGCAGATACAGGTTTACTCCTGCAGTGTAGATTTAAATGAACTGAACCTGTTTTGTTGACAGTGAGGCTCCTGTAAGACTCTGACACTGCCTTCAGTCTCCACCTGTAAATCTTGACAGGATTTCCTGCCGTCTGCTCCTGTCTGCAGTAGTTTGTCTCATTTGTGTGAAGTTCAGTCGGAGCCCTGAGGAGGGGGCGTCTGGGGATTTTTATTCAATACATTTCATTGTCTTTGTTAAAAAAATGTCTTTTCATGTGTTTTAATGTGAATAATTGCAAAAAGTCCCCAAAACTAATATATTAACTTTAATAATTTTGCTTCTTGGCTGTTATTAAAGATGCCGTATCAGCTTAAAGCACTGATGAGGTAATGATGCGATCTGTGCAATGTGATGAGGTGTAACCAAATGAATCTACCGAATCCTTTATTCCAAAGTCAAAAGAACAGCGCTACTCTTTTGGCAGCTCTTCCCAAAAGCGTGTCGACATAGTGGAGAGTGTCATGTGACAAAACAGCTACTAAACACGTCCACAGCCCTTGTAATTTCACATAATGGCTTTGACATTTCAATGTCGGACACGCCGCATCCACACGCACTGGAAAACAGGGTGAAAAGTTGGAGTGTTGCTGAATGAGTAATCACTTGGTCCATTGGCCATTCTGGGTACGAAGGAAAGAGGTAAATTGTGACTAATATTGAAGGTAAATGTATGTGCAAAAAGGGGCAACTTAACTACAACTTTAATATGAATTTCTAATTAAAGCAATCAATATCAGCTACAGTATGATTACACCTTGTTACAACAGTGTTTCCTCATCATTATCTTACTCATAGGTGTTTTTTGATTGATGGAGCACATCTTGTTGCAGGTCAGGTCCATGCCTTGGAAGTTGGTGAGGCAGTTCTTGCCCTGAACATACTCGGTAATTAGCTTGAACTTTCTGAAAGTCACCCTGTCTTTCTGCAAGTCAGCCAGGCTCACCTCGAACTCAGACCCTTCAGAGGCGATTTTGGTTGGAGTCCCGGCGACAAAGATTGCAAATGTTGAGCAATTAAAAGTTAAAATGTCATTATACATTTTCAATCTAAATTCAGATCTTCTTTGCACTGTTTTTATAAGTACAAGAGTTCAAACCAGCAAGAAAAAGAATAAAAAAATGTAATTGCATATTTTTCTAAGACAGTTTTTAAAATCAGTACCCTGTGTTCTTGTCCTAATAAACACTGGAACATTGGTGCTTTGGCTCTCACAGCCCTTTGCTCCACAGGCCATAAAAGCTAATGTATTTTCTCAAATAAATTGCATGCAAATGACAAGCACATCACTTTGGCTGTATTAGAAGGTAACGCCCCATGACAGGCTGTAATTACCCCAAAGACAGGGGCCTCAGCTGGGGAGGAAGAGCCGACGAAGAGGGCAAAGTGGACGGATGTGGCTCTACTGCTGTGAGTGAGTATGTGTGTGTATGTGTGTGTAGGCCATCTCTGACTCAGCATTATAACGCCTCAGTCGACACTTTTATTACCTAATCCAGTTTAGGAGATGAATTTAACCCACAATGTAATGATCTCAGAAATTATTCAAATTACCCATTCTAAATGGAACCTGTAGCTACCCACGTGTCAATAAAATATAAAAACTGCACAGAGAAAATGGATTTTCATGCAAAATGATTTTAATGTTGATGGTTATATGAAGGTTTATTGAATAATATCAGTGAGGTCTCACTATAGTATCAGTATTCACTGATCATATTGATTATCCATCTCGGTTAAAAGGACATTAGCAAAGAACCTTTTCAATAAATACTGACATTCGGGTGTTTTTGCAATAAATAATCTGTATATCAATACAATGAATTTACTATCTACTCTATTTTTGGTATCAAACACAATTGCGTTTGATACCAAAAAACTATATTAAACATTTATTCTACAATAAAATATTGAATGTATGCACAAGATTCCATAAAACAGTTAACATGGTAAACGCTGTATATAAACTTTTGTTTGGGCTTGTTTTGTGTTTTTTTTGTTGCCCGGTTCTTTTCCTCTTCCCTCTCTCGGTCTCTCCTCTTCCCTCCTCTAATAAAGTATGCTATAACTTCCTGAACTCCTTGAACTCTGGTAAAAACATCAAATGAATTTACTGACGTCAGTCCGTAAATATTGCAATGCAATAATCTACAAAGATGTATTTAAAATAGCAAAAATATTAAAAATAACTACTAAAATAATATGGGAGCTGCATATTGAAACCTAAACAAAGCTGAGGGTCATAGTGGTCATTAAAGTGACTTGAATGCATTTTGCAGAGGTTTGACTGAATCCTCTTTTTTTTATTTTGAGGTCTGTCCCACACCAAAATGTTGATGGATGGCAGACAATGCAGTAAGAAGTACTATTTTGGCAATTTGGGCCCGTTCCCCAGGAAGCCTGAGGGCCAAGAAAAATTTATCTGGCCATAGCTATATGTATTTCCATACTTCTACTTTGTTTTCAAATGTGTGTCCTTCTCAGACGCATCAAATTGGGCCTTAGAAGTCTCTTTTATTACCTAATCCTGTTTGGGAGATGAATCGAGCCTGTAATCTAATTATCCCTGCTATATACATAAATCTACGACCTCAGCTTTAACACAGGGCAGAAGGGGAAAAAAAACCCACACACCTATTATTCCTGTCCAAATAATTGCAGCTGTGAAAAGCTCAAATTGCCTCTCACACCGGCCTCATGCATGGATATTTTCAGATATTAAATCAGTCTAAATGGGCTGATATTTTGAAGCTGGCACTAAGAATAAATGCTACCACAAAGTATAGTATTTTATGATTTTGAGTCTGAAGTCGATGTTCGGTTCTTATTATAGGACCGGGTAGCAGCGTGAGTCAGACCAGTCACAGTCCTGTAGACATGTCCAACGGAGCTCTGCAGCACCATGTCATTTAGCTGGGAAAGTGCCTTTACATTACATCCTAGGAAAGATAAAAACACATTATGTTTTTTTTGGTGTACAACTTGTAGTTAAACCTGTAGCACAAAGTTACAAAGTTACAATGTACCGCCTCATTTAAGTGACTAGTGTTCTATATCTTTGCCACACATTATGACATTTATTTGTCATTTGGGAATAATACATTTGCTATTGAAGTTTTTTTTTTTTTTTACTATAACCAAAGAAGAGTCCTGACATTTTGTAGATGTTGTTGGTCCTCAAATTCAGCAGATTTTACTGTAGTATTAATATGGCTTTGTAAATGTTTTTCAAAATTATTTTAAAGAGTGGATAATATTGACAAAAATGTATATCCATGTTTTGTTTTTGTTAGGTCACGTTATATACAAACTTTGCTTGTATAGCTCTGAAACAACAAAAGTAACATTACACATTTTTGATCTACACCCCACTTTTAATTCTGCTCTTCATTATTCGTGTGTGTTTGCCATATTTGGCTTAAGTTAAAAGGATACGTTGCAAGCCATATATGTTCACAAAAAAGAACCATCATAATAAAAAAAAACTGTACAATCGATTTCCCCCTGTCACACAATTCCACATCTCTCTCCCATTGACAATCCTAATATTTGACATGTGGCGCTCGAACACGTCTGTTTACCCTGTCTGTATCAGCAGCCGCATTATATGAACTGACTGCAAAGCCACATCTTATTTTCACTATCTTCTATTGCAGAGAAATACCCAAACAGACCAATCTCATGAATAATTCCTGTGTAAAACTTCACACAAACATACCAGGTTTTCAAGTTGATTTATTCCCAAAGAAATACAATTTCTTCAAGCAAAATGAAGAAGATAGAAAAGAGTTTAGAAAAGTCGGGAAAATAATACCGCAAGTAAAAAAAAAAAAGTAGGCAGCAGTCCACTATAGACATATGTGGTGCAACTTTGCAAGCTAAACAGAAAGGATTGTCTAGATCCGATTATAACGGTACAAGAGTAGCAGTAAATTTGTTTTCAATGTTGTAACATAGCAAAATACAACATTTGCATTCTAACATGCAGTATCGCCCCGTCATCAGATTTCAATGATAAATGCCTTTTTAAATGTGATACAGAAGATTTCCCTCAATTTGAACGACATATTGACATTGTGGTTTATCAGTGTGGTTAGCAGAGGAGCAGAGGCATCAGTGAATCGTGTCCAATATGGCTTTTCCCCCAATAGCCATTTAACCACTGCCAGAGAACTGCTTTCCTTGCACAGCTACTATAAACAACAACACTTGCAGTCATTTTGTATCTTTAGGCTTAGCTTCCATCACCCAAAATGGTATGCTTGGCATAAGTAAGTAAAAGGTAAAAGTAAAGGTTACTAAGGCACTTATAACCGGCATATGAAAACAACCAAAACCCTTTTTATAGTATAACATAAGCAGTAGGCTCTGTGCAAAGCAGCGCACTGGCTAGCTCACTGCACCTCACAGCTAATGCCAACTTTTATTAAAACATAAACTATAAAACTAAACAACCAATTAAAATGTTATGTAAACAGTACCCAATTGTTTTTATTTGTAATTACATAACTGTATTGTTTTAATATTTATTATGCAATAAAATTTGCTTTAGCGTAGCGTTAGCATTGACATACACCACCTCCCTTTCCAAACACAGAAATGTCCACCCGTGAAGTAATTATTTTTAAAGTTGTTAACGTTGGTTCTGACTTGGTTAGTAGCCTATCTGGCGCAGAGGCCAAGGCCCCCCAAGAAATCTGGCCCTCAGGAAAATTAAGTGGAATAGCCCTGATCTATGGCATACAGGATAGGAAGTAGTGATGCTAACACTGAGCTAGCCAAGTGCCACTGTGCACAGAGTTCATAAATAACCTATATGACAAAACAAATAATAGCTACAATAAATTCACTTTAAATATCACCCATTTATGTTAACTGTATATACAAGCACACATCAGTAATTACATAAACAATTTGACTAAAAAGGACAATTTAGAATTTTAAGAGAATCGTTACCATACAGATTATAACATCAAATCATTATGTTTATGTTGAAGAGATTTTACTCCCCAGCAATAATGCAATAATTACAGATGTGTGCCTGTATGTAAATCCTCGTGCTCTTGGATCATGTATTTAGAGGCACCGTATATGGCAAAAGTACAAATATGCATAACCACAACTTCTACATTCTCCCTTTTGTAAACACTTTTTATTTACATTACTGCAATTGCCGTTTTGATAAGTTTCTCTTTATCGTCTATGAATGTACCAGTTTGATGCCTAGCCCAGTGTCCAGTACAGCGGGCGGGAACCAAGCGAGTTTACACCTCCGAAAGCATCGCAGACACACTCCACACAGCCAGAACAGATTCAGCCCGCAGCACCAGTTGGACAAGTGCACCATGGGATACGTCGCCTTCGGAAAGTGGGTCTTCCAGTGCTTGGCGACATCACTTCCCGTTGGCAGGTGTAGCGTGTAGTCGCTCCAGCGCTTGGATACGCCGTAAATGGCCGAGACGGTGCGAGCCTTGTCTGACCACTGGCTGTTGGAATCGGGGTTGCAGTTGAAATCCACCCACTCAGCAGTGAAGTCGCCGAGGCAAGAGATCTCGCCAAGCTCCGGGTCGACTGTGGTGTGGGTTAGCTCTGCCCCCTGCACGGCCACATAAACACCGTCTACTCGTCGGATGTCCCTCACCCACGGGAGGGAGTTTTCAGTGTCCAAAACGATGATTAGTCGCGCACAGTGGCCAGCGTTTTTCTCCTTCCATAAGTCCAGTAACTGGGCCAGGTGGAGACTCTCATTACCTGCAAAAGAGGATTAAGTATATTATTTAGGGTACCCCTAGGGCACAATTTAAGACTTTGGAAAGCTTTTCGTTGAGGCTGGCCAACATGGACAATTAATATCATTGGATTTTTCTAAATTAAAGTTGGATAATAGGTTAAGCCTGCATTTATTGGTAACAGAAATATAATTTGAATTCTTGTTTGTCTTATAACTGAAACAAATGCATAATAGCTTGGGGGCAAAAGCTAGTATTGGTACTACCTTTTAAGCTAAATTTTGTTTGTTTTTTTTAAGTAAATTTTTTTTTAACAAATTTTACAAAAATGACAAGTACATACAAAAAGGGGCAGAACAAGATGCAAATGTAGCTGGTACGAATCTCTGTGGTAAGGTACATGGCACATTTATTTTTTCAATTTTTATTTGAGCCCAGTCCTTGACATTCTGTGACAAAATCTTCATGGTAATAGCCATTTTTCATACTGCCAAAGTACAGTACATTCCAAAGGGATACATCCACTGTTTCTTTTGCAAGAGGTGTGTGTCCCAGACACATAGTTTTAGGTCACATTCACAATACAAATTTAAGGAGACGATTTGGGACCAAAGTAACATTGTCTCTTTTCTGAGCTGGTCCGGCTCATGTTCACAATTTACTTTCTCAAAACAAAGGTTCAAAAAAACGCATCTGCCCCACTCCTGTAGAGGCACTGTGTACCAAATCAGCCAAAGGAATGACCTGAAGCCTCTGCCTGAGGGATTACATCAACATCATTTGATAAAATGACATTCGATAGGTATTAAATATATTTTAGTGATATAAGAACAATGCCCCAGAGTATGACCAGAAGTATGCGTCCGTGCCACACTTGGGAACCCCTGATTTGTGCAGTAGTTAGAGTCTTCAAGGGCGTTTTAGGCAGGACACAAAGCTGGTGATGGACAGTGGCTTTACAGGGATCAAACCTGTCACTTCAGGCTGGTGGGGCTGTCTGTCTGTCTCTCTGCTGTCATGTCAACTGCACAAATAGCACCGAGTGGTTTCCAGATGGTACAGCCACAGTACAGGGAGCGGAGGTGGGTGCACACCACGTCATGCTCAGATATAGAACACTAGTCACTTAAATGAGGCGGTACATTGTAACTTTGTAACTTTGTGCAGCAGGTTTAACTACATGTTGTACACCAAAAGAAACTTCCATGTCGCTACTTTGATTGAAAAAATTATAAAAATAAATTATTGCACATTGAGCCATTCCTTTTTTATAGGCATTTGAAAACCAGTAGTTTTCATCAGAATAGAGCATTTTGAGGCAAAGAATGGGGAAAAAATGCACTTTTGTAAAACTAACTTTTATTCAGTTTTGTTTTGCTATCTTCTTAATTTGGGTGAAAATATACATGCAACCACAATAAAATAAAGTCTTCAGATCTACAAGGTAAAAAGAGGGTCTGCAAGGCCATCTCCAGATCTTGAGTCAAAATGTTGCTTTTGCCATTTGCTAAAATATTGTGGGCGTCAACCAGACGTTTTTAGCACTGATATTATACTATTTCCATTTTTATGTTAAAAAGTACAGGCATAAGGGACGGGGGAAGTATTTTTGCTTTAATGAGCCTTGAGACCAGTACGAGTAAAATAATAAGACAAACAAACAAACAACTCAAAAATAAGGTGTCTCTCTAAATGTGGACTTCAAAACAAACGGTTCCCAATTTGGACTCTTGCCAAAACAGAGCATAAATCGTCAAGACTGCGTACAATTATCCCCAGGAAACATCTCCGCGTCGCCTCGAGTCTGGTGACACAGGGAAGCCATTATCGTTTCAGGGGGGATTTTTATTCTTGTTTGCAGTGCCGTGTGGAGATAATGTGTCAAGTAATCTGGGAACAGAAGAGCTGAGACTGACACTGTGTTAACCTGCTGCGGCTCTCATTTCTCTTTAGGGGATGCTAAACTTGGCAAAATGTCTCCAAGTTTCCCAGAATCCTTTTTTTCCTGCAGGCAAACTTCAGAGAAATTCATCAAACAATTTCTCTTATGTGATCTTTTCAAATCAGTTTCTAATTGACAAAGGGGCTGGAGGAGAAGAAATAGAAGTCGGCGCTGTCTGATTGTAATGCAAATCGCTGTGGGAGGGAAAATACAATGAATAAAATAGAGAAATACCTAGACTATCTTATCAGAAAAATCTAAATTTCAAATGCATGGCTTTGTGGTGATAAAAATGTCTTCTCTAATAAATTATACTTGTACTTATGCACGTGAACAGACAACGACAAATCCAAAAGAGAATGCTAAGTGAAATCCAGGTATCAATAAAACGGTGCATTACGAAACATTTCTGGTTGAGGGTCCGCCACCTGCTTGTCGCCAAGGAGATTAGGGCAGGATGATATGGCCCCAAAAAAGTTAGCATGGTATAAAAGAGGAAATTTGGGATAAGGATAAAATGTACGCAATAATTGATGTTGAACGTTCCATGCAAAGCAATGAACATTTCAGCGAAGAACAGCAGGAGGCGGACACTCCACCAGAAAAGTTACGTAGTGCACCTTTAACGTCACAATCAAAACAAGTAGAATAGGACATACTGTAGGGCAGGGCTATTCAACTTAATTTTCCCAAGGCCAGGTTTTTCGGAGGGCCAAGACCTCTGGGCCGGAGACGCACAACAGACCGCTACTGAAACATTCTGGGTCGCACAAAATATCCCCATATCCCCCCATAAATTGAGTGAATACAATACAATAACTACTGATAGATGAGTTTTGTGAGAAATAACAAACAAAATGCTTTACCAACATTGTTTTGCAAAAATGCCCATCCAGGACTGAACCAGATTTAAACTAGGACTAGACTAGGACCAACTAGGTATGAGCCAGGACTAACCCAGAATCAAAACAGATCTAAAGCAGAATTAAACAAGGACTAACCCAAAACAAAACCAGTTCTTAACTAGTGCAAACCTAGAATTTAACCAGTATACAAGATTTTTTTTATTTGTTTTAATATTTGGAAGATCGGTTGTGGGCCAGATTAAATCACTTGGCAGGCCTGATTTGGCCCCCGAGCCTGATGTTGAATAGCCCTGCTGTAGGGTTAAAGTCACCTCAGCTTTAAAGTGACAAGACTGGGTGCTGGCGGGTGGTGGGGTAGTTAAGGCGGCAGCACACATGCCAGGCTTCATGGTAAACTGGCCGCAGTGTCGTTCGAATCCAGGCTCTGACAATTTACTGCATGTCCTTCCTTCTCTCTCATCCCCATTTCACATTAAGATCTCCTGTCTAAAAGCCTACGGGCCAAAATCCCTTAAAAAAATAAAATAAAAAAAATAAAGTTAAGTTATATTTTTGATTGAAAATTCAATTCAATCAAATGTATGAGAATTGGAGATTAGGAACAATTTGGTATGCTATTGTGGCTAGCAGTTTTATAAAAATCTATGAACATTGTAACCAAGATTCTTATGATCCAGTTTAATCCAGTCGACATAATTCATTCGATATTTGGATTAGACACATTTTAATTGTTAATTTGTTTTTTTAATTTATTGACAAATTGTTCTGAACCTCTATGCAGGATGCAAACACACAAAAAAAGACAGTGAATATAAATTGCTACGTTATCAAATGGATTTACAGCCACTTCAGCTGTTGCCTTAAGAAACAGAGTTTTAATGTAAATGCTAATATTTTATTCTGTTATTAATATTAGTCTCATTACTCCAGAACAAAGACTGAAGACAGTCATATAAAAGCATACTGAATGTGAGACAGCGATACATTTAAGGTGTGCTTAGGGCCAATATATTCTAGTTGTTGATTAGACCAAATTAACTGCTGTTGTACTGTATATTATTTCAGAATTGTTCGAGAATTTGAACCAGAAAAGTAATGCAACATGAGGACATCTTACAGTAATCTTACAGACCAAATAGTAGTTTTAATCAAACGTCTAAATGTAGAAAAGGATTCAGTTGTAGTCATCTGGACTCTATTTTTAGAAAAACAAAACGTTTCGACTCTCGTCCAAGAGTCAATCTCAATCTGTGAAACAAGTCTGGGAACTCAGGTTTTATATCGTCCTCGGTGCCCACAGGGCGGGACCTCCTGATAAAGGGAGTTTTCTTTTTTGGTTTCACTTGAGAGTACTCTCTTTGTTTACCAACAGCCCTGAGATGGGCTATCTACATCTTATTGTACACTGATTTTCGCTCCCTCCTCACTGGGTACCGGATTATCATCAGAATGCCCCGGGCATCTCCAGGGTTTCAATACACTATTATAAACAACCGGAAGGTTGAATCTTAAATCTGCATTACGGTTTAAGGAAGGATTCTCTTTTTTAACAAAGATTGCCTCCTTAACTCCTCTTTCAAACCATCTTTTCTCCCTGTTTATAATCTCCATCTCACAGTCTTCAATACAGTGGTTTGTGACTTTAAGATGAAGAAGCCACAAACCACTCTATTGAAAACAGTGAGGTGGAGCGAAAGTCAGTTTACAATAGGCTGTAGATAGCCCATCTCAGGGCTGTTAGCAAACAAAGAGATTAGTCTCAAGTGAAACCAAAAACTCCCTATATCAGGAGGTCCCACCCTGTGAGCAGGGCTTACACAGAGGATATAGACTCGTTTTACAGATTGAGGAGGAGTCTTGGATGACAGTAAAAAAAGTTTTATTTTTCTAAAAACAGAGTCCAGATGACTGCAACTGAATCTTTTTCTACGATGGAACACTCCTGGACGCGAATGAGGGATTACACCGGCAAACATCTTAATGTTCATGTTCATCTTACTTTGTCTCAACCATAAAACTTCTTTTTGTAGCACATGCATGCATTTGATACTCCAGATAACGATTATTCAATTACTAAATTAGTACAATAATTTATTAGTTGCAAATAATCAATTCACTTGTTTCAGTCCTACTTCAAAATAATTATCTTGTCGACATAGCTTTTTTTTTTTCAATACAGGGGAAGACCTCAATGACAGAGGTTATCGTTTTTATGGGACTGTGACAAAACACACATAACACCTATCAAAAAAACATTCAATGAGGTAAATATAATATCACATACAATATGGGATAAAATCATGCAAGGCATGAGCACTGTCTTTGTAGGTAATCTTTAACAATTGCAAAAAATTGTAACGTCCGTTTTGTTCCATCGATATGGAGCAAAGTAGCTAAAAGCCAATTCTGTGTTGATATGGCTTGACTGTAAAATAAACATATCCTAAAATTGTAGTCAATGCATTCCTAATCTGATGTTGAGCAAACATGTCAAATAATACCCATAAGAACCTTGTAAACAAACAAAATGCAGTGCTGTTCTCTTCTTGCATCCTTTAGAATATGATTGATGCTGCATGATAAACAGAGTTCAATCTGTTTCACAGCTTGAGAATGACTCTTGGATGAGAGTCGAAACGTTTTGTCCGGATGACTACTGAATCTTTTTCTACAAGAGTTCAGAAGATTTAAGAATGTTGCTGTAGAATGCATATATATACTATATATATATGGGTCACTCCACACTAAAGTGTACAAAAGTGTTACATGAAGGTCCAAATTTAAAATAAGGAATTTTTTGAAATTTCAACTCGTATGAAAAAGTACCACCTCTAGGCATCATAAACATACTATAAAGTAGATAAATGGATAAATTAGCAATTTGTACAATTGACACACAGCAAACTTACCTTGGACGTAACAAAGTTAACTTCGGCGGACACGAAACTTTCAAAACAGATCACTCCCTCGCTGACCGTCTGACCGTGGCCAATTTGGGTCGGGCAGCACCACAAAACGCGGAAGTAAGATGTTGGTTTTCCCTAAGCGGTAAACAATGTTGTTTCGGCGTAACAACTCGCAAAAGGACTCAAAAAGAGATCGAAATTATGATGGAATGCTCCCGTGAGTAGACACAACCAAAACAGTTCCACTGTCGAGTACAGTAATAAAGTGTCGCATTTTGATGACGTAGCATGGTGCTTAGAATGACGCTTTCAAACGTAAACTGATACAGTGTGGGCGTAACTAATACCGGACACTAACTAGTTACGCCACTTCTTTTGAGGGCAATTTCAAAAATAGAAGTGGAAACATTTGGAAAAACATTTTGGGCATGAATCTAGAAGTATTTCCCCTTCTTTTCATCACTATTGGGTTCTTCGTTTGGATTCAATTTTTCTTTTACAAGTCGTTGAAGTAGAGAGTACCATCATGTAACAACATATATATATATATATATATATATATATATATATATATATATATATATATATATATATATATATATATATATATATATATATATATATATATATATATATATATATATATATATATATATATATATATATATATATATATACACACACACATACATATATATAAATAATATACAAGGCATAAAAGATAAAGACCTTGTCATTTTTGCTGTTGGAATTTTTTTTAATGATGCCCTAGTTAAAGACAATGGCAATTGTACACTTTTCTTTTCTATTATATTCTATTATATTTATATACATATGCATCATAATCTAGCACTGAGATAAATGTAGCCTGGATTAACTGTTCTCTACATACAATTAAGAGGAATACAGAGTTTTGTTGGATAGATTTAAAATCCACTTGAATGTTTTGAATCACTTGTGCAGCAGAAGGCACCCTAGCATATAGAATCGCATCATCTGCAGAGAAGTACTACTGTGTTTATGTAAATTGTAAATAAAAGTGGTCCATGGACGGACCCTTGGGGAACACCTTTGTTAACATGAGAACATTCAGATTGAAAGCCATCCGCAGAAACAATTTACACTCCATTTGTGAGGTAAACCACTTGAATTTTTATCAAACACAATAGCATCCAGCCAATCCAAGAGAATACATTGATCTACAGAATCAAGGGCCTTTGACAAATCGACAACCAGCACATTCTTCATGATTATCCAACGCAACAGCAATATATTTTATAACTTTGGTAGCAGCTATGCATACTACTATGTCCTCGTCTATGTGTACTATAATGGGTAGGTGGGGAAAACTCACCAGCTAGAGCCCAGGATCCATTGACTTTGTGCGTGTGCCCGCTGTAAAAGACCAAGTAGGTGTCATGGCGCGGCCCATCGGCTGTCCGGAGTTCCAGAAAACTGCGCAGTTTGTTAAGCAACGCCTCCTGAGTGAGGCCGCTGGTGGAGTAGTCGCAGCCGAAAGTCTGGACCATGTGGTGGGAGAAGAGTCGCTGCACACTGTTGAGCATCCCTGTGGCTCGCACGTTCAACTGCTGCACCTGGTCTGGTGGTAACAGAACAGGCTGGCCGTCCGTGCTGAAGAGGCAGAGCAAAACAAAAGGTGTCAAGTTTGATTCATGAAACAAGCACTGTCTGAACTACTGCACAATTCAGAGACACAAAGGGCTTTGCTAAAACCAAGTTGGGTTCATGTAATCTTAGATAGTTAAGTATTAAAAAAGGAAAAAATATGTAAAATTGAGAGGTCTACAGTCAAGTTAAAGCATAAAAGGAGATAACACCTTGGGTGTGCTTTGTTAAATGGCACAATAAAAAGTAGCAATAATATAATCTAAAAGGAAACAACTCCTAGCCACATTGTCCATCCCTAAAAAAGTTGTACTTGTTTCAGCGTAAAGACCAAAACAACAGATACAAATTTATCCAATTATGATACACAGACAGTTCATCTGCGCTGACAAATCATTAAATCATTCACTCCTTTGCCGTATTTGCCTTAGTTTTGATAGAAAGACACTCAACCAATGTGGAAATTAAGAAAACCTTAAGGAATCTAAACCATCTAGACAATTTGATATACCTGACTCCAACAATCCAGCAATGAGATAATCTGTGTTTAACATTTATATCCAAGATTAAGAAAACATTGCTCTAGCCCTTATCAATGTTTGTCTCTCCAACCAACTCCAGACAGAATGATCTACATTTTTCAAGTGTGTTTAATTTCCTAACTATAATAACACATGCGACGGAAAAAGTCCAGTTATACTAAGAAAACAGAACAAACTTAAATTGCTCTTGGTGAAGTAACTTGTGTGGAAAAGTGAAGGGGAGACGGGACACGGGCAAAAGGGAGATTAATGAGTGAGGAGTTGATAGTTTGACACAGAAGGGCGGAGTAACTGTCTGCGCCAGCGAGGAGAACCCAAACATGAGCGAGAGCGTGAGGGAGAGAGGATGTGCACCTCTGAGGGTTGAGTTCAAACGAAAAAGTATTGACGGAGAACTTCGGAGATGAGTTATTTTTTAAAAGTGTTTGTTTCAGCACACATACTACAGGATTTTTGAGTCTTAAATGATTTATAAACTTGAGACTAAAGTGCAGACCACAGACATGAAGAGAATCGTATGATATCTTAAATTGCATGATCCTCCGAGCGCAAAGTGTGCAGAGATGAAACTGGACGCTTTACCATGATACAAGCTAAAAGTTGTGAGCTAACAAAGCTAGCACACCTAGCATGAGATGTTTCCTGTCTAGAGTAAAGAGAATCACTTTGAGGCAAGTGCTCAAAACAATCAGAGTCAATCCTGTGCTATTATTTTTGTGTAAAACGTGGATCAGTGCGATTGACTATACATTGTCAGGTTTACTGTGGATAATCTACAGCATCACTAATTCAGTAATCCTGCATTAATGTAAACAGACGAACGTGAGGATCTAATCTCTTTTAAACAATGCTTAGAACTTGCGATGCGAGTAATAAAGTAATAATTATTGTCCTTTTTGCTATTTCCCGTGTTTGTATCCTGCGCCTGTGTGAGTCTGTAATTCCGTATGTCCTTGACGCTCTTCTTGATTGGCTGAACGATTTCGCAAAGGAGCTCAAAGTCACGCTGACGCCGCACACATGAAGAGCACAGCGGCTTAGAAATCACTTATGTGGATGTAAAGTCGGGTCAGGCCTCCCCAAGAGTGGAAGAAGCAAATTGGGGACTAAATTGGGCAAATCCTGTAGTGTGTTCCGGGCTTAAGGCTGTGTTCACACGTCACATCAAAACTGAGACTAAACTGGGACTAAACCAGGACTCGACCAGGGGGCATAACTGCATGTACCAGTTTGTGATTACATTTTACCTTCTTCCTAACTTCTTGCCCTAAACAGCATCATCAAAGCAACATCTGGATACTGTTTGTGGGGGTAAAAAAAGTATTATTTATATTATTTGTGCATTTTCTGAGCATTTATAATTTTAGCACAATGTTCCTGCCCCTTATCTTTTCCATTGCAGTTATATAATGCACTACTGCTCAGTCTACGCTGGTGTTTTCCACTTGACCTGTTGCCGTTTCAGAATTTGTTCATGATAGCTTACCTGGGTAACAATAACCACAAGTAGAATTATTAAATTATATCTTGCATCTTTTTTAATTTAACTGCTGAAATTGAGTTTTTGAGGCATCCCTGCCCTTGAATAAACTCACAAATGACTCAGCGGGGCTACAGTATCGTAGTGGACAGAATTGATGTGTTGTTCTCTGTCTGACAACCTTGACGCTGCCTCCTATAAAGATATACTACACTTGATGCTGGACACCTCTGCATGGCTTGGCGCACATCCCCACTCACCTAAACCCATCTAATCTTTTCTGCTCTTGTGGCGCCCGGGGGAACCAAGCCTTGTAGCTTAACATTCACACCACATAGCCCTGCTCTCTTTCTATCCTTAAAAGTCTTATCCTTTTTTTCTCAGCTGACTCTGTCCACATTTTGGTATGCTATTAACACATTTTCAGGCCGGACAATAATGTAAACACAAAAGTACTGTCTTATTGAACTGTCTACCTGGCAATAAATTGGTTAAAAGTGATTGATGATTAAAGCTCGAACCTTATTTTTTTCTAAAAGCAGTTCTTGTTAAAAGAAGGGCCCAATTTGCCATTTAAGAACAGTTGACGGACTTTTTTACCCTGATTAAAAATGTTACATTGTTATACTTTTATAACTTTATACATTAACTCTGCAACAGCAAATCACTTGACAAAAAGAGCCTTACATGATGTAAATACACTTAAACATAAAAAATATTACATATATATATATATATACACACATAATATTATATCAGATTGCGATTCTACGGATTCCCTTCTAACTCCTGAACTCAGGAGGCCTTCATAGCTTTTGCGTCTCTAAAGATGCCAACAAAGCCGTGTGGCAATCAAACGTCATTGGCTTTAAAATGCTTTAAAATGAGGGATGTCCATGGCATGCCCATATTAACTGAGCTGAAATTGTCCGGATAATGTTCATAAAGTTGTTTTGTCTTCCTGGCTGCTTTGGGCTAACGCAATCTGCTGACTTTTGCATGGTATTCAATAATACATGTTTGGATTGTCAAACAAACTCAGCGACTGCATTCAATAGATTCTGGGCTTTAAAATGAGGAACAGGCTAACTAAGCCTACTAATACAAAACATCGGCACAATTGGGGACATTTTGGCGGATGCCCGATGTCTCGCAAGACTCTAAAATCAGACATATCAAAATGAATCAGTCAGGCACTCTCTTGATTGGTCACCTCTCAAATGTTTAATACTTTAGCTAACCTGATAATGTCACCTGCTTGTCTCCATGGATATAGACATGTTCAATGCCATACTGTGGAGTATTCTTAATAAAAATCACATCTACATGGAGCTAAGCCGTGATACCATAATGACAAGTTACAGGTCCACTGATCACAGTAAGAATGCAGGTATTTTTCAAGCAATACAAATATGCGTAATTGAATAAATACAAAATAGAACAATCAAATGCCACACTGTAGAACATTTCAGTCAACGCAATAAGAAGCTGTGAACACTAGTGCATCAAAAGCCAGAACTCATATTCACATCACAATATTCAATTAAGTTATCACACATATCGTTTTTCTCGTATCCGAACAGCCATAGTATCCGCTCCCCACTGTTTACAAGCGCTCGTGTTTACTTTCACCCTTGCGTCTCACCGCGTGCCTCGCCTCTTCTCGCCCCCATCTCTGTGATCTCCTCCTGGGGCTCTTGTCATTGTAAAAACATGATCTGGAGCCATCAAACAGCCCCATTATGCAGCCTGCATTCACATCATGTTCGCAGCCCTCCCTCTGGACTTCACAGACACAAGCCTTGCATACAGATACCGCTGACAGTTTCTGCTACAACTCAAGCTTGGAGGGCTGTAGTTCTTTAATCAGTCTATGGAGTCCTGGTCGACCAAAAATATGTATTAGTTAAGTTGACTCATTTTATTAGCAATGTAAGGATTTATATAGATCACTGCAGAAACGAGAAGGCTTGTATGCCTGTAATGAGTTAGTAGTTAGATTAATCTGTGTATGGTTTGTTCTTTAGTTTTTTCTATTTTGAACCCAAATCTAAAAAAGGAGAAAAACAAACTGATTTTCTGTTTTCAACAATTTACAAAAAAAAAATGTCAAGTATGATTTGTTTATTTCATATTTTGATTCAAGCCCATCTTTAATCATACATATACTGTAAATAAAACTCTTTGAAAGTCATATGATCATGGAATCAATACTAAAACTTTTTGTTTTTGAAAACAACAGCAAAACGAGATCAACAATAAAACGCCCAGCCCGAGGTATACAGCTAATCTGTGATGTAATGTTCAGTGATCTACAGTAGGAATGACCACTTGTTAAAGCAATAGATGTGCTGTATCCCACCCCCTCACTGCTCCTAAAGAGTTAACACTCACCAAATGTCGTGAGCAATACATGTGCATCAGTTTACAGCCGCTACCCCGGCATAGCAGCTTCAAACGGCCCTCCTCTTATAAGTTTTGAACCATTTGAAAGCCATGTCAAACCAGTAAGAAATCTACACTTTTGTGAAAAATAGTACAACAAAGTTACCTGTCGAGTAAAAAGTTTTGCTACAGATGCATCAGTGCAAAATCCAATTTGAGATTTCAAGGCACGTCATAGCGTAAACGAATCCCAGAGGAAAACCCTTGTCTTGTTCCTCTCCTCTGAAGCCTTTTGCCGCATTTCGACAACCTCAAACACTGTTCTCTTGCAACCTTCAGCTATTGTGCTCACGGATGGACAAGTGGAGCTGGAAAATGAAGAGGACACCGGCAAACAAGCTTGATCCAGGCTTTCGAAATATAAAGATGGTATGGAGGATTTCGGAGGGCTGTAACATTCACAAGGATCATGTCATGGATTGTTCATTCAAATCTTCTTTGTGCTTACGTTGACGCTGTTGTTCTTTCTCTGCGCGCTCCTGCATCCTCCATACCATCTTCAAGTTTGTTTTTAGTTAGTTCGCCTTCTAATAATACTATCCTTTTTTTTATTATTATTCAGACCTGGGGTGAGCACAAAGAGACACTAGTTTTTAACACCTTTCATAATAATAATGAATCTAAATAATACATCTAAAATTAAGAGTTATATTTTTAGTTGTAGTTTTACATTTAATTGACGCAATTAGCAAATCGTCAAGACATCATTTCCTCAGCAAAACAGCCAAATATCTCGTCTTTTTCTGCACAAAAACTGCTAAACTTGTAGTTTGTTAATTTGTCAAGTCTGCAGGACGTGTTTTAAAATATGAACTTTAAACAGAATCCTATCATTAAAACAGAAATCGCAAATCTAATCGCAATCACAAAACTGGTCAGAAAAATCGCAATTAGCTATTTATCCCAAATTATGCCGGCTTAAATGTAACAGTGAATAATACCATATTGAATTCATACCATATTCCACCATAAAAATACTCTTAATACCCTTATATAATAGATATCCTAATGTCATGTCTAATTCACCATTTCATTTTTGCACTGTATGTCCTATATTTTAGTTACTTTTGTTTTATTTTACTTATGCACATAGTATTTGTATGCATTACGTACCTGTTATTATATTGTAATGTGTTAGCTACTCTACTATGACTTTATTTCCCTTGTCTAAGTCTAAACCAGCCTCAAAATATTCAGTTTCAGCTACTAGTGTGCATGGCAATTCCGCAGTAAGCTAAAAATTTCACCAAACGCTGATCACTTCCAAATTTTGTGTACTTTTCAAATAGTACTTCAGAAACTTCCCAAGGATTCCCCAAAATATTAAGCACTACTATTGAACTGATGGAGAGAGAGCACTGCGGCATCATCAAAAGATACGTTTGAAAAGGGCCGACAGAGTGGGCAATGGGAGAGGCAGTAATATCAGCGGCTAATGGCTACTACTTGCTGGAGCTGAAGAACTTTGTATGCTGCGGAGAGACCACGGGAACGATCCCTTAAGGGCCTAAACATTAGCGTGTTTATGCATAGTTATTGGCCTATTTATCCACTCGCCTTTTGAGCCAAGTGAAAAGTTGGAGTGAGGGATCATATTTACAAATGCCTGTGGGGAAGACGAAGAAAGGCAGCGATATAGGATACTTACTGTGTGTAAAGACCACATTTTTGTGAATTCGATTATATCTTTAACATTTGTTTGATGGTTGCATTGATTGAAATGCATGTACATGTAGGTCAAAAAGACAAATAGTGCTGCATTTTAGCTCTTTTCAGAGATCCGATTTTCCAAGTTCTGACGTGTAAATTCACACTGGAACACCCTCACATCCAAATTCCCACTTGGAAATTCAGAAAACATTTCAGAACCCTGAGTATGTCGGAGTAAGATAATCCAACATGGCTGCGCTCTGCGATTGGTTAAAATATAATTCTTGTGTTATTTCCCTTATGTTGCTTCTCTACTGTCCACTCGCTGAACCTGCTCCTGTGCAGCCTTTGAGCCTCTGCAGTTATAAATGTGCTGTTATGCTAATAGTGCTAACGTTTACAGAGCTAATGACAACCAAAGCAGAAATTCTCTCTCTAAAATGTTGCTTTATAACACACTTACTGGTATTTGGATCCTCATTTTGTCCAATTTACGACCTCCAAGGATAAATGGAACACCGTATAGATATTATAATTTTGGAGCTTCAAGTTGGTAATAAAGAAGAAGCCAACGTACATATAATCTAAAAAGCTAGTTCACGGCAAAAAATAGTGGTTACTAGCCGCTACACGTTTGTAACTCCAATGAGAACAAAAAATAAAAATGTAACCAAATTAGAGTATTCAATTAACATAGAACAAGATCCAAAATTGTGTTTACCTGGCATAAAACATACTGTTGTCTCTGTAATCTTCCACCGGCTCACTTTAACTCTACACTTTGACTAACACTAACACTGTTTGAAATTTTAAATGAATGAAACTCGTGACAAAAACCAGGGACATCCATTTTACCTCAAAGTTAATCCGGCATTACTTTCAGTTTCTTTGGAAGAAACTGATACGAGATGATGAGGAAGCAGACAAAACAGGACTACAGGAAACAACTAATTAATGTCTCCTAAAATTGGCTCTGGTCATTGTCTTTAACCAGCTGCAGAAAATCTTTTAAAGAGCAGCTTAAGGGCTCAAACTGAACTTTAGTCCAACTTTCTCGGGTCCATCTTTATTTACAGTTGAAAAATTAAAAGTTTGGAATCTCAGTCGTCCCATACAGATCATTAAAGACTACTGAAAGACCATCTGTACTCGTTCATGCCTCAGAACCATCATTCAGATAAGCCTCATTTGTCAAAGAGTGGGGAAAATAATATTTGGTTCGTTGTACAAGGGACTCGCTTGCTTCGCCACTTAAACATGAACTGCTCTAGACAAAACATAAAAGTCTGCACAGCTAGATGGTTAGAAATACTGAATTCTGGAGGAAATATTGTAAGCTCCAGTGTGACAGGCATATAACTGCCCCAAGCACTCCTTTACACTCTGCAATCTCACAGAAATGTTATTTTACAACAATAACATTTTCTAATTATATAATAATGTTAGGTTCAGTCTTGGGCAAGTTACTCTTATATATTACAAGTTACAGTGCTAAAAACTGTCCTAAAAATTACACTAGTTACACTACTTGCATAACGTTTGAGCAGACAAATTAGTAGTTCCTAATTTTCTTGTATTTTCAAATCATCATAGCCATAACCTTCACTGGTTGCCTACTGTATTTTACAAAACTATCCATGTTTCACCTGATTTAAGACCATTTAGGCTTCATATGATTTTCATAATGTATAATAAATGTATTCATAAATGTGTGATGTGGGACAGGAAGCATTCACTTAAAGAGCAGAGTGAAGAGCAGAGAAGCAGAAGCACTGGAGCAGGTTTGATGGCATGAGTCCCGCTCGCAGAGAGCATGGGCCACCTGGAGAAGCCCCGGTACTGTCCTGGGGAAATAATCGTGCCAACAGCTCGCACCATAATAAAACGCATTATGTATCATGTAACGAGTAATATATTGCCCATTTTCAACTCAGTAATGCGTTATATTACTGCTTTACTAGAAAATGCAATGTACTGTAACGTGTCACTTTTGTAGAGCGTTACTCCCAACACTGGTTAGGTTTTAACACCACATTTGCTCGGTTACTCCTCACGGGTAAAGGCTGTTGCATGTGGCCGATAAATCAGCACAATAATATACTGTAAAATATATATGGAAAATAAATTTGGCTACCATTGCAATATTTGAGAATATACATTATAGGGCTTATTCATTTAATTCAAGACAAATGTTCTGCCCCTCAAAATCTGGAGCAAAGCCAATTGTCAAATCTACAGAGGCTCAAGACATAAAAAAAAAACCTACCCTAATAAATGATAAACTAGCGCTTTAACCTGCAGATAGAGGACACATACAAGTGTTTCTCCTTCTCAGTACAGGACAGGCCAGGCTTCATGATTGAGTACAGGAGCTGGAGATTCAGAGCAGAGAGAGGACGCGTAGGTTTAAACACACTGGATTTGTGAGGATTTCAACACAAATGAGAGACTGAGGGTCATTCTACTTTCCAATAGGACAATCAGCTTTAGAACCAAAACATCAAAGGATAAAAATCAACAACTTGTCCATCATGTCCACTGGTATTTTAAAAGAAGAATAAGTCGGCATTACAGTTATTAGAAAAAGCTATATTTGATTTGAAAAGTTTACCTCTTATCTGGGGATACAGATCGGTTATGTTTTTGAAATGTAAAATATAAATCTCACATACAGTTCCTTTAACATCAATATACACTGAATTGGGATTGTGTTTGAAGGTGCACAGCATATTTTTCCTGGTGAACGGTCCGCCACCTGCTCGTCTCCCTTGAGATTCTATTGCTTTGCGTGGAATATTCCACAATATGGCATTAGACACGTCTATCTAACATTTATGTAATTACTGATTTCATTGCTCAGAAATCGCTTGAAAAACATGCATTCTTAATGTGAACGGGGATGCCTCACCACAGATCTGACCTGTAACTGTCAAGCTTCTCTCAAAATGATGTAAACAAGTTTGATGTCATACTGTGGAGCATTCTGGGCAAAGTGATAACATCTACATGGAGACAAGCAGGCGGTGTATAGTCATTCACACTACCTGCAGTACGCTGTTGGTACAACCAGAGCATAGCCGACGCACGTTCCTCCCAAACAGCTCCCCAGTTCGTAAAATAAGGCATGAGTCAGCGATTCCAGAGGCAGCACCACCAGCAGAGCACTGAGGAAGAGCCCATTGGACTGCTGAGAAAAGGAAAGAATTAGAGTCACTTTTATTCCACACTTGTAATCTGAACAGGAGAAAGCACAGAAAGCTAATTGGGGGTGACGCTCTCGTGACACGTTCACAATGCACGACTGGCACAGTGTTATTATCGACAGACAAAACATGACAAGACCAGACTCAATGGAGACACAAGCACCGAGCGGTCTAAACACAAAAACCAGCGTTCAATCACAACAGAATAATAGTAACTACAGGGGTCAAATTTTAACAATCTGGTCCGTCAAGGCTTTTTCTGTTCACAAATTTTAATAGAAACAAACTAAAAAGTAGAGAATAACATAACGGGATTCTGTTACTGTACCGTTTAATGATACTTAAGTGGTATTGGGAAATGTTTGGAGCCGTAGACTATCGCCTTTTAGTTGATGAATGGGGTCTTTGGGGTCGAAAATTGAGATTAAGGTTTTATATTCATTACAGCAGAAAGGAGAAAGCATGTATTGAGTTATCTTGAGATTTGGTAGGGAATTGTGGGTTCAATCTGCCTATTTGTACTGATAAATACACAATTTATAAGCAGTTGTCTTGCAATTCATTGCAATTGTGAGATCTCATGTGATCTTGTGGAGTTGCTACTGCATTTTGGGTACAGATAATATAGACAAATCATAGAAATACTTAATAGATTTGAAACCTTTTCCCAGTGCCACGCCCCTTTTAGTTAACTAATCGCTGCACAGAGCATGATTTGACTATAGCCCTAAAAAAGTTAAGGTACCATCTAGTATCGTAGCTCGTGAAGCAAACACAACATTGTAAACATTGCCTCTGTTCTCACATTGGCTACTGTAAAATGATTACGGCTGTATCGGTATTTACTGGACCGATGACATGCAAATGAGTCGAGAAAAGAGGCGTTATTGGTCGGCATTCACACATATTAATGACTAATGAATTAGGCTGACCGCTCCTTTAGGCCCGTGTTTATTTCAATAGTAGAGGTTTGTCAAAAAGAATGTTGTGCACAGACTTTCAACCGTTAAAATTCACTGTTAAGAGGCAAAATAACAGTAAATGTCAACTTAATAAACCCAATTTTAAAATAAAAGCCTGACACCCTTTTTATAATCAGCTACATATAAACTACTGTATTTATTTTTACATGACTAAATATCTCAGCAGTTATATCGGCACGTCCAACCTGCTTTTATATCAGTATCGTATCGGCCCTCCAAAATCAATATCGTTTGGGCCCTATAGTATCAAATATCAAAATGTATGCCTCTTTTGATTGGTGTTAAAAAGTGTGTTCCAGTGTGAATTTACACGTCAGAACTTGGAAAATTGGATCTCTGAAAAGAGATAAAATGCAGCACTATTTGTCTTTTTTGTCAAAATACCAGAAATTCAAACCTGATTTTGATATTAACAAAAAAGTTCTATACATCCTACCGATTTTGATACCACAGAGACAATAAAAAAAAATTAAAAAGAAACCTCAAACACTGTCCCAGTATTATTCAAAATCTATTCAAGAAAGTTTGTCCTATTTCTGAGATTTGTTTTATAGTTTTGATACAAGTTTTAGTACTTAGGTATTGATGTATGATGGGTCTTGAGACAGTACGCTTCTTTTCTATAAAATGACAGGGACAAATAGCCGCGTAGGCCAATTCTGGTGCTGTAACAGAAATGTTATAAATATAAATAATAAATAAAATAGATTCATGTAGCAAAGGTAAAAGAAAACACAGCTTTAAGAAACAGAATCCAGGGGAATTTAGTGGAGTTTGAAAATATCTACCAATTTCTTCAATAATCAGAATGGAGACGTTTGCCCACACTGTGCTGTTGGTTACCCAGTTAAAAACATAACAGGAAAGGAGCCTTTGGCCATTCCAATTAATAATTCAGACTGTGAAAAAGTGTACGTTTTGTGTGTTCCCAGATGCGTTGGCTTTTTCAATACAAGAAAGAGGTTTCTATTCAGAACACACAGATCTTCAAAGAGGGTCTGAGTTCATAAACATGTTTCGGGCCAAAAGTCTTCTGTGTTAATAATCACAGTTTGTAATACTGTTTTCAAAGTTTAGATTCTTTTTTAACTACTTTTTTCCAGACAATTTCAGATCGATTGCATCTCATAGCATATATTAAAATACTTTTGTTGTTTGAAGCCCTTGCAAACTTGTAAAAAGCCAGGGGAAAAAATACATCTAGATCAAGGCAAAGACAGTACCATGCATTCTGTAAAGCCAGTAGTGATACCTCTAAATCAGGCACTTTCACAAGCAGCATTAACAACGGGTAGATTGAAATTAGGCCAAGGAGACTCTTACAATGCAAATGCCTAAAGTAGAATAAGTTATTGCTACTCCTTATTCAAGTGGACAGGGACAGAAAGTGCAAATTAAACCAGTTTTGCATGCAAGCTGAAGCTTAAGGAGCAACAACGATGCAGATTTATCCACAGTAACAACTTTGCCAAAAGTACTTCTTACTGTCTGGTATTTGTAAAATATTCAAGAACTATGAGCGAAAATATGATCAGCAATGTGATTCCAATGTAAAGTTATATCGGCTGCACGATATATCGCGATCAAATGGTCGCAATTAGCAACATAATTTCCTCTGGCATAAAACATGTTCTGAAATGAATGCTTATTCCTGTAATGTTTAGCAGTTTATCTCAATACAAGTGGCAAGTCCTTGCCCCAAGTGGAGAAGTTCAAGTACCTCAGGTCTTGTTCAAGAGTGAAGGAAGGATGGAGCTTGACATTAACAGTTGGATCGGTGCAGCGCCTGCAGTGATGCTGTCGCTGCATCGGACTGTTCTGGTGAAGAAGGAGCTATCGAAAGACAAAGCTCTCGATTTACTGCTCAATCGACGTTCCTACCCTCACCTATGGTCATGAGCTTTGGGTAATGACCAAAAAGACAGGTCATGAATACAAGAGGTCAAAATGAGTTTCCTTAGAGACAGGGTGAGGAGCTCAGTCACACGGGAGGAGCTCGGTGGAGAGCCGCTGCTCCTCCATGTCGAGAGGAGGCAGCTGAGGTGGCTCGGGCATCTGTGCCGGATGCCTCCTGGGCGCCTCCCTGGGGAGGTGTTCCAGGCATGTCCCACCGGAAAGAGGCCCCCGGGGAAGACCCAGGACACGCTGGAGGGACTATGTCTCTCGGCTGGTCTTGGAACGCCTCGGGATCCCCCAGAGGAGCTGGAGGAAGTGTCTGGGGTGAGGGGGAAGTCTGTGAGTCCCTGCTTAGAGTGCTGCCCCCACGACCCGGCCCCGGATAAGTGGAAGAAAATGGATGGATAATCGCAATATATTTTTTAACCTAAATTTTTTTAACCCATAAACTTTACAGATGACTAACATTGTTCTGCTCTCACTGATCAACACTGTCCTGTTGGACAGGACAACTAAATAATCGATTAAAACACTTAAATCAAAAGTTCAACTGAATAAGGGTTTTTTATATTTGTAGTTGAAAAATATAATGAATGTGACAAACAAGTGGTTTAAAAGTGATTAGAAATTAGCACAAAAGAAATACTGTATCTTTTGAATGGTGAAAAGTCAAAATATTGCCTAGGCTGTAACAGGAAGTCAAAATCCATGAATAAAGTGTATGTTACTCAGTGTATGTTACTATGTGTAAAGTGCTGGACCTTACCTGCCAGGACACAGCCCCTAATATGACTGTGGACAGTATGCTGAAGAAGACCAGTCGCTCGGAGATGAGGCAGAAGTGTCGAATGCCTCTGGAAGCCATGACTTGGTCCAGGCTTCTTGTTCCGGTCCTCTGCGCCCTCCAGGCCTTTTGACAGTCGCTCAGTTTGGTGTGGAAGCCCCAGATTGTGATGAAGAGAATAATATGGCAGATGGACCAGAAGAGGCCGAAGAGGCAGAACCCGGGGATGACCAGGTACCACTGCTCCAAGTAACCCAGCTGCAATAAGAGAGAAATCAAAGAGTCATTTATCACGGCCTTGAAATAGCTCTGATCCTAGTCGCTGCAGGCTCATTATTAAAACACTGATGAGGTTAAAATCTATTTTGAGACTATCAAACACATTTAAAGCTGGGCAATGCAGGGAAAAGTAATTCAGCTTAAGAAATCAACAATCTAATTTTGAAATCTTGCATACATGAATAACCAGTACTGCGATTTCAAGTAGGGAAGTAATAGTACATTTCTGTAATTAAAGCTGGCGCACCTGATTTACAGCTAAAGGAGGAAGTAGGTATGTAAATCCAATCCATCTCACTTAGCTCTCACCCTTTGTATTCACATGCATTCATTTTCAGGCAAGTGCACAGGTTTTCAACAGCTTTTTCAGATGGTAAAGCACAACCAATCAGAGCTGCTTTTGAATCTAACGTCCAGCTTGACGAGAAATAAAACTGCAAACAACTCTTATTTTGTCATAAAGAGTTGCTTTTACCATATACTCTTTGGGGAGTACAACTAGCTTTAAATTACTTGATTTAAATTGCCTGTTAATGCCACTTATTGTGTAATTAAATATTAACTTAAGACATTCTCATCACCGGGCTTCATTCTTCATTCTCACTTTAATTGTACCGTTAAACCGAGTCAGAGAAAATCCGACTTCTTCCTCCTTTTGACTTCCACCCAAACTACATTGCCGCGCTGAGACTGGACAGGCCCAGAGTAGCCGGGCTCAAACCGAACAGCGCAAACCTTCCCAGATGTATTCTCAAGAGCATGTTGGATAAATATTGCGAGAATTCATCTGGCAAGTTTAAGTGATACATGCAGGGTTCTAAACTGTCACATAACCCGCGAATGACAATCCGCTGCTTGTTAGAGTGAAATGGCGCTAAAACATATCTGTGTTCTGTAGTTCTGAACAGGAAGTCAATGGACCTGTTCCTATAACTGACTGTTTTTAGATCAATATTAGTTTACAATAAACAACATATAAAATGATGATCTACTTATTTTATAGTTCATTACTAGAAGTACTCTTTTAAGATAAGTTGGTTGGAATAGTCACTACATAGAATTGAAATACATTTTTTACTTCTAAAAATACCTTCAAAGCAGCCAGAACAAAGTAAGACATCTCGATAACACTGAAAGGCAGCAGAGAGAGACGCCTCCACACTTTCCCCAGAGACAGCACCGGCATCCAGCGCTCACTCGACCCCAGACCACTGAAATACACGTCCAGCACGGGCTCACACAGCAGCCTGCCCAAATAGCACCCTAAGGCAAACGGGTTGGCAGAAATGTCTATGGCCTGGAAGAAGACTAGAGAGGTAATCAAGGCAAAAGCGACCAGATTGGGTAAGGCTAGCAGCGACTTCATCCTCAGGTCCACGATGAGCGCTCCCAGGGCAACCACCAAACCGATAATAGCCGCCGACTTGTGGAGCAGCATCGCCGTGCTGGCAATGGCGAATCCCAGGAGCTCCAGGAATTCGGCCGACGTGAGTAAGGCGGGTTTGTAATGCACAGAGTTACAAATCCGCTCGGTCAAAGCCCACGCTGCTTTCATTACAACGCAGGCTAAAAGTAAATAGTTTGCTACAAGTTGTTTTACGTTTAAATCCAATGCAGGGCTGTTGAGGAAGCACAGAAGGCCGAGCAGGAAGCCGCCCCATAGATGGAACAAACTGAGGCTGGCTTTCTCCATTGCAAAGTAGTAATAAAAGATGCTGGCTATTCCCATCACAAATAGTCCTAAAATGAAGATGACCAAAATCATGGGCTCGCTGGTGACCTCCCATCGCACGTACATGCCAAGGCACACGGCTACCAGGAGGTTGACGCTGGAGAGGTAACCCAGGCATCGCACAGAGGTGAAGATGTCCACCTCTTTAGGGGCCTCAGCTGGGGTCAGCTCCTCTTCCTCCTCCTCTCGAGCCATGACGCACTGACTGGTCAAACTGTGGCAAAAAGTGTAGCTGCAGTCTGCGTCAGTGAACCATGAGAGCAGGGACCATGTTCAGATTGTCTTCAAGAGCAATATGAAAGACATCAACCCCTAAAGAAGAAACAAGACAACATTAACATTTTATCATTGTATGGTACGCCCCGGTATTCAGCTTCAACCACACACTTACAATACAGCTTATAACAGAGATAGGAAATGTATAGAAAATTGATAATATTGCAACTGATGTTGTGGGGTTATGAAAAAGTAAAGTACATTATATCGTCTATAATTGAAAGATTTCAAAACTTTACTCAAATAAAGAAATGGAACATTTTAGTGCAGTCTCCCAAACAAGGGTATAAAGCAATGTTTCTGCACCTTTGTGGTTATTTTATGGTTCATTCATGTTTTGTATGATACTTTAAGCTCAACAAAGACATTTATAGGCACATTTTAGCCCATTCCTGATGAACTGTGGAAATATTGTCTGAATATCATTATTGACATAATGCAAAAAACTATCAATATGGCTCACACCTATATTAACCCCTAAAAGAAAACCGAGAACATTTAAATGGTATTGTTGCACTGAACGTCTACATGTTTACACCCACACACACTTACACTACTTCAAGTGTCTCCATTATCACCAAGGTATCTCTGCAATATCAACAGGGGCCGGTGTTCTGCCAAAATCTTCCCCCTGTGTGTTTAAAATGAATATTTCCACACACTTTCTCTGGATAATAGGAACGCGAGAAGAACTTAAATGGCCATTGACTGCTTAAATGTCAAAGTTTTCAGAAAATGAAGTCTCTATTTTTGAGTAATTTTTAAACAGCCAAATAAAAACAATCAGTATTAAGAATTGTTGTTGCAAAAAACACTTGCAAAAAGAGCAGTGTGCAGTGTGAGCAAGCATAGTTCATGTCGTTCAGGACATTTGAGCAATGATCTTTTCCATTCCACACTTTTTGCAATAGCCTAATAATTATCTTCATTCTGATATGTTAATTCTTGTATGTGATATGACTCAAAAATATCAAGACTGCTTTTCTAATACTCTAGTCAGGACGTGATTTACATTCTCCTTTTATTCACAATATCCAAAGAATGTGTTTGCAAAATGGAGGCAACTTTGGCAGGGGCAACTTTAAAGCATTACACGAGCACAGAGTTAGGACTAAACATGGCGAATCTGGGTTTCAGTTATTTATGCGGCTAAAATCTGGACTTCTTCCTGAAGATGTGAGACAGGCCTCTACTGTGACAATGTTCAAATCTAAGCTAGTTCTGTTTAGCTGTGCATATGACTGAAAGGATTGTATCTGCCCCATTTCTCCCAAGTTAATTTTATAATCATTATTTTAGTTTGCATTGTATTGTTAATGAATAATTTCATGTAAATAACACTGAATTAATTTGTGTACGAATTCTATGTTCTACAGCTAAACCTGCCTCATTATGGTGCCGACTGCATTAATATACTTTTTATATCCTTTCAGTAGGTCCTTTTACATTACATTACTTTTACTTTTGATAAATGACCAATGAACCCAATTCAACAGAGCTTAACCTTTAAACAGTCGTGTCCTATTCTAATCTAAAGGATATCGTCAACGTGGCTTAAAAGAGTAAATCAACTCCCTGCAGCAGTTTCGACTGTAACTTTGACGATGTGGCAGCAGTAGAAAGTTTGCTAACTTACAACACGGATCTCACTTATATTTACAAAAGCACGCAGTGCACACCACGTCAACGCATTATTTTACTCAAACACAGCAACAAATACAGATACACCCTGTCACACAATCTATACATATCTTCTAGTTACTGCGTTTCGAGGATAAAACATAGCTTACATATTTCTTGTTTAGAAGACGGCAGCTCCGCTTCCGGGTATCCAACTACGGTGGCTGACATGGCTCACATTAGGCGAGAGCGCGGTGACAAAACTAGGAGATATTTCAGGGGGGGTGAGGATTTGATAAAGTGCTTGTCAATATAATGTATTTAAAAACACTTGATAATTTAGTATCGAGTCAAGAGTCCTTCTCTATCTGTGAAACAAGTGAGAACTCGGGTTTATATCCTGCTCTGCGAAAGCCCTGCCCACAGGGCGGGATCTTCTGATAATGGGCCATTGAAACTAACTGAGATGGGCCGATTGTATCCTGACTTTCACTCCCTGATTAACATCAGAATGCCCCAGGCGTCTCCAGGGTTTCAGCAAACCAGGTTTTCTTCCTGCTTCCTGCTTCCGAAGAGTGCAGATGCTTTCCTGCTTGCTCCTGCTTGCTATACCTGCTTTCCTTATTTATTTTGCTTTTTAGTCAGTTTTTGTCTTCCAAAAATTTTTTATTTTGACTTTTTTAAGTCAACCAAGGATTTTAAGAGCTTTTGTCGAGTTTTAATCAACAAATTTGACGAACCAGCGACATGTCGGTGAGAAGAGAAGCAAACTCTTGTGAACGCTGTTGGAAATACCAACAAGAAATTCATGAGCTACAAACACGGATATTTGCTTTGGAATCTGAAAAAGGACTGCACGATCCAATTCCAGTGGCACCCAGTGGTAAGAAGTCCACATTTCTTGCAAGAAAAACAGCTACTTTCAACCTAAACCGGACTGACTCTGTGTTGCTCCCAAACCTTTCCAAAGACCGTATTTGGCACGAACTTGGTGCGATGCCTAAGCGATACAAAGATAATGTAACGATACCTAAAACACAGCTTACAAACAGATTTTTACCACTTTCAAAGACTGAAGTAAATTGAAGAGAACTACATATATATGCATCGATCATATATTCGCCATTATACAATGCATTGATCTTGTATTCACTATTAGACAATGTTATGCTGCTCTTTGGTCTGTGGTGCTGTATTTTTCCATTCTGACCCCCAAGGTTTGACCAGTCTCAGGTTACACGAGCAGACAAAGAGAAAAAGGTGGAGACCATGGTGGAGGTCAGATTGGCACGGGGCCAATCACAGCCATACCACACGGACTTCCTGTAGGCTCATGCATATTCATTTTCTGTGTCTATAATACTGGCAAACTGTGGCTGCCCCGTTACTCTCCGGAATTATGAAGACGCGAGTAACGAGTGTTAGGCACCCGGAAGTCCAGACGTCTGTATAGATGACTTTGTTAGGAGAATAAAAGAATGCGTAATTGAAACTCATGAATCTTGGTCATCTATAGCTGGTATGTATTAGTAACTGATAGAGTAGATCTTGTTGACTTTCTCTCCTCTTCCAGTTTCTGAACACGCAGATGTCCGAGTTAAATAGAACTGGGCATATTTCTTCAATTGGTGACCCCGAGTCGTGCTGAAGGGGAGAGCTATCAACAACCAGAGACACGGAGGAGAGGTCCGTGCTCACACCAGGGGGAACGGCGGCGTTCCGTTCCACTGGACACATTGCGGTAGACATACCAGCACTTCATCCCACGGCGGAAAACCACCACTTTTTCCAGGGCGCGCCCTCCTAGTTTAAGGTAAGACATTTTTGATTCTCACTTTTTTAAGAGTTTCAAAGTATGTCTATTGGCTAACTTTCCAAATTTTAGTTTAGGAAACTTGGGAATTGTTGGTTTTAAGCTAAAATCTGTAAATTGATGGTGGAATGAAGCAGGGAAAGGCGTTATAGAGCTCACAAAATCCAAATTATTAATTAAAAACCAAATTTAATAAGTAAACGGAATAAATAGTTATATGTAGAAAGAGAAGAAAGAGAAGAAAGAGAAGAAAAAGAAAAATGAAATGAGAAGAAATAAATGAAATGAGAAGAAAAGAAATGAAATGAGAAGAAAAAGAAATGAAATGGAATAAAGTACTAACACGCTGAATATTAATTCTTTAAAAGCCCTTTGGGTGCGTGGGAGGAAACCTCGGAATACGGACGCGTGGACTATAATAAAACGTTACTGGGTGCCGTAGACGAATTGAGGTAACGTCTGAAACTCTTAAAAGGCTAAGCGCATGAGAGCCTATCGTCTGGGACATAAATGCGTAGGTTTGAGTCCTTCCGATTCGTTTAGTCTAGTTTGATCTAGACCAGGTTAATCAGGAAAAGTACTACTAAATTTGTTAAATTGGTTAAATAGTTGTAAAAGTGAGACAAAGAACTGTTGCGAAAAAAGGCGGGGGGGTGAAGACGCGAGTGTAAGGCGCGCGCACGTGAAGGCGCGTGCACGTGACGGTGCGGTGCGTGACGTCACGGTAAGTGAAACTTGGGAACAAAGGAAAATGGCGAAAAAAAAAAAAACAAGACTGTGAAAAGTGGGTTAAGTAAGTATGGAAAGAGAGAAATCCGCTCTTGAAGCTCAAAAGAGTAAGAAGTTACAAAAGGCAATCGAAAGTGGATTTGAGTTTGTTCTGTGCGGTGCGCGGAGACGAGGAAATGTGCGCTGAAAGTTCTGTGCGGTCCTTGGAGGCGGAGTCGAGGAAATGTGCGCTGAAAAGTTCTCGTCACGGAGCGAACTCAAATGGATGAAAAGGCCTCACGAGAGGTGAAACGAGAAGGCCTCAAAGACAAAGAAAGTAAGTAGTTAAAAAATGCGGAAACATGCAAAACAGATCCTGGAGGCTGCACACGGAGAAACGGACCAAAGAGAAGAGGATTTTCGTACCACCCGCGGTAGGAGGAGCCAGCTCCGTCACGGGAGGCAGAGCCAAGGCCCCTCTACCATCGGCCCCTCCCGCATATGGATCAGATGATACAATCGCGCCCTCTAGTGGCGTATACCCGCAACTACATGGACGGTTAGAACGGAAAAGCAGCTCTAATCAAATCAGTGAACAGAGACACAATTGCGTTGGACGAAGCAAACATTGACGAATTAACTAAACGCTTTTACGCAGCCGCTGCCACGGGACAAACTGCAGCGATCACTAAAGAAGTTGTGTTTCAGGTTAGAAACATGATGGATGAAGTTACATAAAATCTACAGATGACTCAAATAGCGAAGAGGAAGACACACAGATAATGCAGAATCTCTTGAGGCTAGACAGACACTTTTGAAATGATCTGGGGAACGAAGTACATTAGCTGCGGACTTAGCTAAAATAAAACGAGGTGAAGACAAGAGTGACGATGACTGGAACAGAAGACTCAAAGACGCGAAAAATAAAGTTAAACTCAAGGACTTACAAATAGCCAACAACAGATGATTATTAAGGGACTTTCCCCCCACAGAAGTAAGACATCATGGGGCGGCGTCTACCCATTGGTTCCAATCGGACAGGCAGACAACGACGGGAATGCGAGGATGACCTATCAACCATTGTCCTGTGGCAGAACTGGCACTATTGAAAGCTAAACTTCCAATGCTCCAACAAGAAGGATGAGCTTGGTTTGAGGCGGTCAAAATGCGACCTCAAATGCGACATTAGCAGTAGGAGACGTGAAAGCCCTTTTGGCAGAGTGCGCTCCGGCACACGTAGCAAGAGGAATTTGGGGAGATATGGACATGGCTGCCACACTGGTACAAGACCCATTTGATCAGTATTCTCAGAATCAGAAAGAGTTTATTGCCATTGTCAATGAACAAAAATTCACAAACATAGGAACTTGTCTCGGCGTTAAAGTGCAACATAAAACACTGAGCAATAATACAATAAAATAACATATATTCAATCAAAAAGGTAATGCATTAAGAAACAATTTTAATAATTAAAAATTACTAGAAAATAAATAAAATAAAAATAAAAATAGCATTACTATGTACACATTCTGCTGCTTTTCTGGTTCAGGTAGAAGCCAGATATCCTCCACCTCAGCCAACACCACCGAGCTTCTCATTATTCTCACCTGGTGATTGTCCCAACACATACATGGAAAGCTGCATTCAAAAATATGTCAGCTCCATGCACACACACCCATGCCGCACTGCACAAACCACTTGCCTATTTTTAAAAGGAGTTCTAGATGCACTCCCAGACTCAATTAAAACCATAGAGTTATAAAAGTTAAAACTCAAATGGTGGCAACAACGGCTGATTCACAAATCACACCCACACTCTCAGAGACCCCTACACCCGCAAGCGTCTTACACGCGACACCTCCTCAGCCCTTAGGGTCTCTTACATCCCCTCACACACACGTCCAAGTACATAGTAACCAAGGAGCAAACAGAGGCTACTTTAGAGGGGAGGCAGAGGAGCAGGAAGAGGAAACTATGGACAACAATACAATCCACAGTATAACCAACAACAGTCCTCCAACGTTTGTTTCATCTGCGGGAGTCAAGAGCATTGGGCTCGTGTTTGCCCACACAGTCAAAATCGAGGCCCTCCACAACAGAGAGACTTTGGAAATAGAGGAGGACAGGGACGAAGTCGTCCTCCCTGGAACCGTGGTGGACAGAACGCTGGACAGTGGATTCGAACGAGATTGATTCACTCACCACAAACTCCAGTAAATTTACTGGGAAGAGACATTCTACAAGCCACTGGTGCCACAATCCATTGCACCCCTGACAACATGATCGTGTCTTGGCCAAATGGACATTCCATCAAGAGCACTCATTCACGAACACATGGACTCTTTCTGGCACAAGCAGATTTGACAGATCCTCCCTGTGTGACCATTTACTGGGGACTGTTGGAACCAGGAACACTTGAACTGAACGGACTATATGCCAAAATGCTTCAATGGAAGCCATGGTTCATGATGTTACATCCATATGCTCCTCCTGCTGACCCATTACATGTTACACTCTCTTTTATGACCGCAACACAGATTTACAATACCAAGTAGACTTCAATGAACATGTTAGAGGGAATTTATACACAATTACATCTACTCATTTTTATGTTCATGAATCAGGAGTTGTTGCCCCAGTTATTTTGCCTGATGATTTGAAGCCATATTACAAAAGAGATTTACTGACAGACCCACATATTTTCACTTTTCCTCGGTCCAGGACACGAGGCACGAGAATTAGGACCATGGACATCAAACTGTCGATTGGGGACAAACACAAGTAGAGGGCGTTCGATACAGCCATTCTACAAAGTCTTACAAGATTCTAATTGACAAAACAACAGACACGGTGGTGGCTGAGGAGGAGTATATTTCCAGATCGCATGAAAGAGAGCTGACGGACCATGAGTGCTCCGAAGAAATGCTCAACAAATTTCCACAATCCCTTTGGGCCCAGGGCCCTGCTGATATTGGTAAATGTACTACAGTGAAACCTGTCATTTTGGAAGTACAACCAGGATCACATGATTTAAGAAAAGTTAATGATGTCATAACAACTCCCTTGCTACCGGTGCCGGACCCACACAAGTGTCTCTCTGTTCTAGAACCTGAAATGCAATTCTTCACAGTTATTGATCTGACTCAAGCCTTCTTTACAATCCCGTTGGCTCCTGAGTGCAGATATCAATTTGCTTTCACTCATGGTGGAGTCAAACTCCAGTACAAAGTTTTGCAGTAAGGCCACAAAAACTCGGCCGGCATTTTCAATCAGGTTCTTAAGGAATGTTTGAAAAATATTGACGTGCTTCTTGGTTCTGTGGTGGTTCAGTACATGGATGATATTCTCGTTGGTTCCGCTTTAGCAGCAGATTGCTTGCAAATGACCTGTCGTGTTCTGTCTGACTTGTATGAACATGGATTTAAAGTCTCTAAAAAGAAGCTACAATGCTGTAGACCACAAGTTAAATTTTTGGGGAAAATTATCTCGGCTGGTTGTGTGAAACCTACTCCAAGCCAGAAACAGTCGATTTTGAACGCTCCCAGACCAGAAACAGTTAAAGATTTACTCTTTCTTAGGATTGGCTAACTATTCTCGCTATCATGTCCCTGACTACACTGGTGAGACTGCACCACTGAGAGCAATCATTAAGCAAGCTGGCGTCAGAGAACTACAAGCACGACTGGACTGGACTCAGGAAGCTGACCAAGCTTTCACCGACTTAAAGATGGCACTTGCCACCTGTGCTGACTTAGCCATCCCAGACTACACCAAACCGTTTCATTTTGACACTTCCATCACATGTGACTCAGGACATGGGGTTCTATGGCAAAAGACAGGGACAGGACAAAGGTCAGTTATTCTCTATGTGTCCACCCTATTGGATCCTTTTCTGATCACACTCCTGATGCTTTACCTCTTCTACAAATGATCCAGTCATATCAAACTCTCTTGCAACATGATGTATGGATCAAAGCTTTCACTCTTTCTGAACATGAACTTATATATTCTGAATCTGGTCTTTTGTGGATGTCCACTGAAATCTGGCACTCTTTGCAGTCCTTAATGGACTCTCTTCCTGCAGGACAAGCGCATTCATTGCGTCTGAACCTGAACTCTTACCCTACCACGACTCCGTGGAACTTGCAATGCTTAATGACAACTGCAGACAGTCTGTCTGCTCAACAGACTCATGATTTAAGCTTTTGGAATGATCAACCTCAAGCTTTCCTTTATGAGGACAACTGGTATCACTGGTCCCACGCAAAACCTTGTTATGGCTAAAGTAGGTCCAAAGGCCCTACTGAAGGGGGGGGGAAATGAATGACGGCACAAAGACTGTGATTTATTGTAATGAAGGAGGTAATCCGATGGTTCAGATGAAAAAATCAGGTTTCCTCACGATATGCATTAACTTGGGTCAAATTATGTACAGAAAAGGCAAAGAAGACTTTCAGTGAAAAAAAGGAAAACAGAGAAATGTGCCCTGAAACAATGGTTTATAATGTGTCTAATGTTAATATGTCTCTTTCAGAAGGAAATGGATCGAGGAGGCGACGACCACTTATTAAAGAGCATCATGTTGGTAACAACAAATGGTTAGAATTAGCTAAAATAACTGCAAATGCGACACAAGTTCAGAGTCCCTGTTGGGTCTGTTCCTTCAGACCCCACCACTCCGAGGAGATGCCCACTTCAGTGGCGATTCCTGTCTCGACCCAAGAAACAATCTGTTTATTCTGGCAAAGTATTTACGGGCGACTAAATTATACCACTCTAGCAGGTTGCGAGTCCTATGCCCAATATGCACAATTAAATAGTTGGAAAACCCGATAAAATCCTTCAGAAGATTTTTCTCGTTATAGTGTTATTTTTGTTACTGTTTGGTGTTTTGTTTTGTGTTTTGTTTTGTTGTGTTGTTCCTCTCCTCAGAAGCATGGTCTCTAAAGCCCTGAGCAGCACAACCACTGGAGTATTTGTGAATGTAGAAGGCAATTCCAATGATCTAGAATCAGGTTTGAGGATGATGCCTGAAGGGGGCGAAGAAGATGTCTTTGCCCAGAAAGCTCGGGAGGCATTGAATGAGGATTGGATGACACACTTTTAGTTTATCGTCGGGTAAAAATTTTCTAGATGATTATGTTTTTGGTGTGTTTTCTATGCTTTGTTTTTCAGGATTTTTCAGATTACTCCTCTGTCGGTTGTGTGAGGTCCTTGACCTCAGAAGGGGGACTGAAGAGAACTACATATTATGCATCGATCATATATTCGCCATTATACAATGCATTGATCTTGTATTCACTATTAGACAATGTTATGCTGCTCTTTGGTCTGTGGTGCTGTATTTTTCCATTCTGACCCCCAAGGTTTGACCAGTCTCAGGTTACACGAGCAGACAAAGAGAAAAAGGTGGAGACCATGGTGGAGGTCAGATTGGCACGGGGCCAATCACAGCCATACCACACGGACTTCCTGTAGGCTCATGCATATTCATTTTCTGTGTCTATAATACTGGCAAACTGTGGCTGCCCCGTTACTCTCCGGAATTATGAAGACGCGAGTAACGAGTGTTAGGCACCCGGAAGTCCAGACGTCTGTATAGATGACTTTGTTAGGAGAATAAAAGAATGCGTAATTGAAACTCATGAATCTTGGTCATCTATAGCTGGTATGTATTAGTAACTGATAGAGTAGATCTTGTTGACTTTCTCTCCTCTTCCAGTTTCTGAACACGCAGATGTCCGAGTTAAATAGAACTGGGCATATTTCTTCAAAATGAACAAAGGAAAAATGTAAAACATGACGTGGCGAAAAGGCAGACAGAGACAGAGAGATAATCTGGGCCTAACGTCAAGGTCGTCTTGATTGGGATGGCGCGATAAGTCACGTGATCCATGGAAAAATGAAAACACATTATTTTCCCCAGCGCCACAATCACTGAGATTACGTCACGTATTTCTAATGTTTTGACCACATATAAAGGAGTTAGACAGCTGATTGTGCATGCTGGTGCAGTGGACATACAACGTGAAGAGACTGAAGATTCTAAAAGAGACTTCTTGGAGTTATTGGACGTGCTTGATAAAATGGAAATCAAAACATTCATAAATGGACCTCTTCCAAACATCGACAGTAAGATAAACAAGTTTAGCCAGCTGCTTCAGCTGAACACATGGCTGTCCAAAGAGTGTGCACCTAGAGGATTGCGCTACATTGAGAACTTCTATCTATTCTGGAAACGAGAGGACCTGTTTAAGAGAAATGGCCCACACCTATGCAGAGGTGGAGTGAGGGTGCTGACAGAGAACCTGCTCCACGCTTCTTAGGCATTGGACTGGGCCTGGACAGGGTCCTGAGCATTTAGTTAGAAAAGAAAGCAATGAGAGA
>BJKM01000050.1:2034223-2055647 GCA_015082035.1 Chaenogobius annularis
GAAAACAGGTGGATTGTATGACTTTATTGTAGATTTCAAAGTTCCGGAGTGAAGAGATGCTGGTTGTCTTCACCAGTGTATAACCAGTGTTACTCTTCTGTACTATGAGACACTTTTACAATTTCTGTTTTTATTCTGTTTTTTTCCACTGTCGCCCCTCGAGGCAACGCCTTTGTGATTTTGGGGTTACAAAAATACATTGAATTGAATTAGGATTCAAAGTCAACACAAAACACACTGAAAATCTACAGAGGAATACAAGATAAAAATAGTACAATTGCAGTTTTAGATGAAATAAGAAAATCACTTTTTACATTCTGACAAAGAGTTAAATACAGTTACATTACACCAGAATAACATTTGGACTGAAAGAAAATTCTAATAAAGTGAGTTAAAACAGTGTCTGATGTAAAAATATGTAGAGAATATATGAGTTTAGTTTGAACAGTAATAGTTTGAACTCAATATTGGTGTCAAATGCGTTTTAATAAATGAGATTTTTTGTCATGATTTTGATTCTGATTTTGATGATAAAAATCAGAAATTTCTTTTTTAACACAAATAACAGTAGTTTCTTTCATATTTCCATGTGGTCTTAAACTACTTCTGATATAAATTGAGATCGTTCTAAATGTATTGAAAGGTAAATTTTTCCTGTTTGAGGATTTTATTTTTTTCAGTTTTGATCCTTTAAATTAAATAATTAATTAAAGTCTAGGTGTAATTTTTTTTTTTTTAGAATCCTCATAAAAGTATTTTTAAACTTAGTTAGAAAAATAAATGCACAAATCTTATCCCAAACTGTGGGGAACAAAAGTGGTTATTTGAGTTTAGGGAAAATGTGCAGTGGATATTTAATCCAAACCCGACTCCAGCGTAGAGCGTCTGAGTGAAAGTGGTCTGGACTCTGTGGAGGAGCCTGATGGTAATTTCAGAGACGCTGTAAAACTCCAAAACCCCTGCACTGTGGTCCAGGTAAACCCGATTTCTGGACGAGACCGGACCTGAGACCTGGGACCGGACTGAGTTAAACTGAAATGAAGAACTGGTTTTGTCACAGAAGAAGGCCCAGGATTTATCATTGTGTCCAAATCCACATTCATAAGTGTTTCCTTTTCTCTGAATATCTCTGTATGAAACTGCTATATAACACACGTCCCGCTCCACTCCACCTCCCAGTAACAGCGGCCCCTCAGACTCTCTCTGCTCAGGACCTGACACCATGACTGAATCTGTCTGGATGATCTGGATAACTCTGGTCTTCACTCATAACTGTTGCTCTTCTGTTTCCATCAGACAGAGTCAGTTTTGGTGTGAGCTGTGTTTGGGTCCAGAGTGATTTCTGTATAATATTGTAAGAAGTCCTCTCTGGAGCTGGGTTCAGCTGGTGACAGTAAAACCTGGACTGGACTCAGAGTGAGCTGGAGTTTGTCCTTGAGCGCTGACACAGCTCTGGTCACTTCCTCAAAGTAGCTCCGGGGCCCTGGTCTGAATCCTGGCTGGCTCTGTGCTCTGTGTGTCTGTGGACAGTGAAGCGTAGAGCTGGAGAAACTGGTTATGATCCGGAGTGAGGGACAGTGTGTCCATCTCAGAGATTCTCCTCTTCAGCTCAGTCAGATCCTGCTGCAGTTGGTCCTGGAGCTCTTGGACTCGGCTCAGTTGGGTCTGCTCCTGGGAGAGGATCTGCTGCACCACTTCAGAGCGTCTTTTCTTCAGGAGAAGGGCCATCTCTCTGAAGCTGTCCCTGCTGCGCTGCACTGCTGTCTGGGCAGAGCAACTGATGTCCTGGGCCTCCTTTTTGAGCCTCTTCAGGTCTGTCTCTTTGTCCTGGAGGCTCTGGAGCAGGAGGGCCCTCCTAGTCGGCAGCTCTGCCTGCCTCTGGGCCCTCTCTGCTGCAGAGGACACTATGTCGTGGCCCTTGTGCTGGTCCACAGAGCAGAGGTAACAGATGCTCTGCTGGTCACTGCGGCAGAACAGCTTCTTCACTTCGTCGTGTTGAGAGAGCAGATGTTTTCCTGGAGCTTGTGGGACGGCGCCACCACAGCTGGTGTTTCTGTAACGCTGCAGCAGCATCATAATGAGGCTGGAGGTGGCTCTCACAGTATGAAGCCACACACTGCAGACAGGACTGGACAGCTTTCATCTTCCTTCCAGTGCACACATCACAGGACACATCCTGAGGTCCGGCATAGCAGCGGTCAGCAGGGGGCGCTGTGAGCCCAGTCTTCTTCAGCTGTTCTATCAAATCAGTTAACACTGTGTTTTTGCCTAGAGCAGGTCTGGGGCTGAAGCTCTCTCTACATTGAGGACAGCTGTACCTGAGCGTCTGTTGGTCCCAGTGATCTTTTAATACAGTTCATGCAGAAGCTGTGTCCACAGGGAGTCGTCACCGGATCCTTCAGTAAATTCAAACAGATGGGACAGGACACAGAGTCCTGCTGAACTCCTCTCTGAGCCATGTCTGTGACTGTGACCTCTTCCTGACCAAACTGAAAATTTGACTTTGACACAATTTAAGTGAGAGCAGTAGGAACAGCCAGGGGGAGGAGCCAGGCCGCACCCTCAGACCTGAGGAGGAACGCAAATAGAGATAAAGATAATAAAAGAGGCTCCAAAGTCTAAAGTGTCGGCTTTAGTTCAACAGAGCTTTGGTGTGAGGTGCAGCTTTTAAAAAAATGTATGAACTAATAGTACTTTTATCACATTGAAAATCTACAGTTAGAAACACATATAAACACAAATATTATTTTTGTTGTAGTTTTAGAGAGCATATAATAAAATCTCTTTTTACAGTATGACAGATTAAAGAGTTACTTGAGGAATAACATTTGCTCATCTACATTTTGGGTTAGTTACTTAGTTGTTCTAGGGTAAAATACTTCCTCAATCAAATTATTTTTTTTTCTACAATTAGAATGAAAACATGTGTATATATATATTGTGTATAATGTTGTATTAAAAATAACTTGATAGTCCCTAAAAATGACATAAGCAAAACTGTAAAATAATGCTGAGGTGGACTTGTTCCATGGCAGCTCATAAAGACTTTAAAGGTTCCGCCATTTCTGGAATAAAGTCCGTCAAAACAAGTGAATTACTGACTTTGTTTATCCCGTGCGAACGTCACAAAAAACACAGACGTTGTGGGGTCATTTCAATCTTACAGACGTCCCGAGGTCAAACTAATCCTGTCCGAATAGGGCCTGAACAGCCTCTGAGTGTGGGACAGCGGCTGTCGTCGCTCACACACATTCAACAGTTAGAGCTCTCGGCGGCAAAATGCACAAATCAGGAATCAGGAATCAGGATATATTTATTGCCATTGTCAGTGAAAATTCACAACATAGGAACGTGACTTGATGACAGATGAGCGACATGAGAGGCATGCATAAGGGCATCAGCCACCCCGGGCAGCCGTGCAGCGCCCACTGGGGAGCTTGAACTCTAGGAAAATGAAATACAGTTTCAGCCATAAGCATAACAATGATACACAATATACAACACATATTATATGAATACGTTTGCACGAGGTCACGGGCGGGAATTTTTCAGTGGATGTTGGGGAGGGTCACAAACGAGAGAAGAAATAGATAGGGTGAAGTGCAGACGGTGGAGTGAAGGCCATGAATGTTGTTTGTGCGTGTGTGTGTGTGTTGTGTTTGTGTGTGTGTTTGTAGCTCGGTTTCACTGGTTGTCCAACTGGTCTCCTCAAGGCCAATGCCGGGAGAAAAGATAAGGGAGAAAAGATAAGAGGGAGAAGAAGTAGGGAGAATTGGAACATAATGGGGAAAAAAAAACGTTTTAATACATTTGTTTTGATCAGTAATTTGCCATATCAAATAGTCCAATCATTTCTTGTCCTCTCTGTGTAGCGATCCGTTTGTGCCATTGAGTTCCTCCATCGTTCAAAAAGTTCACTGTTCCTGGTCACGTCCCACAGTCTTCTGCACGTACGTAATCCGGACTAAGATATTTTTGTCCAGTTCTACGAGCTGTGCCATACTGTACTTTTTGTTGTTGTCAGACAACTTTTCTTATTCGATAGACCAAGGCGACTCCAAGCCCAATTAGGAGGAATCCCGCTATCATAAATCCGAATACGAATAGGTCTTCTACGTCTTCTATGAGCAAGGGCTCGATGCATAGGACCTCAGTTATTCCAAGAGTCCCGTACGTACCCCGCTTCGTCTGTACCGTCGGGACAGGTGGCTTCTCCCGGAGCAGCTTTTCTTGGGAAAAAAACTTTATCCAATGCACTCAATCAATCATCAGATTCATTTTTCAGAGATCAGCAGGTGAGGACGCAAACCGTGAGTAGAGAGAAAAAAGTTGACGAGACAATGCGACAGTACAGTAAATCAAACGTCAGGTACGAACCAAAACAGGAATAAACAAATGGACAATGTTGTTGTTCTTGTCTTATAAAACATGAAATACCAAAGTAAAGTTACTCAGAGCATGTTTAAACGCTGATGACAAAACAAATAAAGCCTAATATTTGTCCTTTGAGCTAACGCTTTAGCCGCGCCGAGCTGCTGCGTTTTAAGGGAGAGCGGAAAGGTCAGAATGTGTCAAATCAGAGGCAATTTTGTGAGTCTTTATTTCTCTCACTGTCAGATCCCAAAACGACTGACACATTAAATCTACACTTACAAGGCCATCGCAAAAACATGGACGACACAAACCGCTCCGACGATGAACGACCGACATCCGCGACATACGCACAATGGAAACAATCACATCTGGACTCTGGAATTCAATAAACAATGGACGAAATGGGACCTTATTTTTGGACTTTGCTTTAAACCCTCTTTTCTTTGGATGCCACATCCTTATTTTCTCATTTTATTCTTTACTTATTGTTATAACATAAATATAAATGATGAAGACGTCTGTTTCACGTTCACAATTCAGGCTAATTGGTAATCAGAGCGACAGCAGAGCAAAGAAACTTCTGGTGTTTATATCTCACGTTATCTTTACGGACCCTTTAAAATGCTCTGTCATCATAACGTTCCAAAGTCCGTTCTGTAATAGAACTATTCCGGTTCTAAACCAGGTCTGTAATAGAACTATTCCAGCTCTAAACTATGTCTGTAATTGAAGATTCCAATCGTCGCCACAGATTAGGGTTCCTGGTGGATCATACACATTCAATAAAGTAAAACCCTTTTTCATTATTAGCTCCTTTAACCGGTACATATCTGCCTTGTTTATCTTTATATTCAAAAACTTAGTTCAAAAACTATTACCGGTAGTTTTGAACTCATAATTGCAACTCCCCTCTTGTGTTTGTATGATGAATAGTAGAAGTTTTTTATAACAAAATTTGGTAGTCTCCTTTAATGTTTGCAGCCTTCATGACACGTTCCTTCACATGAACGTGTCATTGTTAAGAAATCTCATTATCAGGCTCTTTCTTTTCTTCTGTGATGGGAGGGCCACAACTCCAGAGCCTGAAATGAGCTCTGGGATGACCTCCTCCAGAAAACTTTCAGTATCGTCTCCCTCCTCTCCTTGGTGAGTTGGGCGCACCGCCCGCCGCTATCACTTCTGCTCTCAATGACGCCATGTCACTCTGCATTTCGTGTTTCATTTCACACATCATGAGGGCTAACTGGTGTAGCGTCATCTCCTCTCCTCCATCCGAAGTGAGGAAGCCATGAGACTCTTTATCTGGGCCGGCAGAACCCATACTTCCACGGGGGTAGAGCAGTGATCCGCTGTGTCGGGCCCGCTAGCCATGTTAGCCTCGTTAGCTTGTGAGGCGGGCTGTTTTCCAATGGAGCCGTGGGATGGCAGCGTTGTTTGTCATGTCCCGTAGCATTACCAGTCTTGTGTTTTCCTTGTTTACTCATCTCTTGTCCCTCTTTTTTGTGATTATGTGGGTCAAACGATCATTTTAAAGCAAACGTCTGAAGCTGCGGAGAGAGTGCGTCTGTTTAGTTCGCCACCATAACGGAAGTAAAATTCAGAGACACTTTTTATAATTAGGACTCAAACTTAACACAAAACACACTCAAAATCTACAAAGAAACACAGAGAACGCAAATAGTATCATTGGTGCAGTTTTAGATGAAATAAGACATTTACTTTTTACATTCTGACAGAGCAAAGAGTTAAAATACAGTTACATTACACCCGGAATAACATCTGAACTGAAACAGTGATAATTTGAACAGTAATAGTTTGAACAGTAATAGTTTCAACAGTAATAGTTTCAACAGTAAGTTTCAACAGTAATAGTTTCAACAGTAATAGTTTCAACAGTAATAACAGTTTGAACAGCACTAGTTTGAACAGCACTAGTTTGAACAGTACTAGTTTCAACAGCAATAGTTTTGTATTGTTGCAGTTGAATTAAACAAAAGCTCGTCTGAACCACACTTTTTTTTTTTTATATATTTAAATGTTTTTATTTTCCAAAATTATAAACACAGAACAGAACCAGACCAGAGAGAGGGGACAAAAACCAAAACAAGCAGACATCCAACAGTTATTAATGATAAAAAAAGAGAAGACAAAACATCATAGCACTCCGAACCCAAAGCAAACGTCCCATCGAGTCCACAGTCCGTCAAATTTGTCCATTTTCAAATTAAGTCCAAATGTAATCTTTCCCATTTGTCGAATGTCCAGTTCTGAACCACATTCTAACTCAATATTGTGTAAAATATGTTCTAATAAATCAGGATTTTGTCATGAATTTGATCCTCCAAATGTCCTTTTTTAACAAGTTTAAAATGTTTGTCAAAATAAGTGCCATATTGTAGCTGAAACTGTATTTTTATAAACAAAATAATATTAATATTTCCATGTGGTCTTAAACTACTTCTTATATAAAACAAGACCAAGAGTAGTGTTGGGTACTATCAAAAGTAATTTGTTACGTTACCTGGTGTTACTGCCCTGGAAAACGAATGTGTTTCTGTTACAAAAGCATCACGTTAGAGTACACTTGCGTAATCAATAATCAACATTGTATAACCTATATCGTTTGTCGACAATCCCTTTGCGTTGTTCATTTCGCGCACAGCAAAACAGAGGTAAAACCTGATGTGAGTCCTTAATTGGTTTGGAAATTTCTGTCCTCCGAACACGAGGCGGATATTACTGTTCTATAACACTACTAATGCAAAAACCAAACCTAACACAAGGGGGCGAGACCGGTAACATGAGCATTAAAATATCAAATAAACAAACAAAGTAAATGCGTTTGACTGAGCTTTATTTATCTTTTATGTTGACTGATTACCACAATACAACACCATACAAAAGAGTCGGCCTGTCCTCAAGCAAAGAAATACATTGATAAAGCAAAATGAGTGGATTAGTAAGAAAACTGAAGCACAACAACAGAACGCGCTTGTTTTAGGGCTATAATTCACCCCATCACTGTGACCCACCTACATTTACTCCACAGCTACAAAATAGTGGTTATAACTGTATTTCTCTTTGGCGTGAGGACAAGACTCCCAGTCACTCGTTGCGCAGTGCACATGCTCACAACACGCCGAGCTCTGGGATTGCGGTGAGGAGTTAAGACCTGAACCAAAACTAATGCTTTACAGATGTGAAAAAGTAACTTGGGGAGTACTAGATTACATATGTCCCCAAAACTAACATGTTACGTTCCTCGTAATAATATGTGTAATTTTAGTAGTCTTAATGTGTTAACGTGTTACCCCCAACTCTGAGCAAGAGTAGTTAGAAATAAGAGGCAGAAAATGTATTCCCAAACTATGGAGAACAAAAGCTGTTATTTGAGTTTAGGGAAATGTGCCGTGTCTCCAGTATTACAGTCAATCCAGACTCCAGTGTAGAGAGTGTGAGTGAAAGTGGTCCGGACTCTGTAGAGGAGGCTCACGGTACTTTCAGAGACGCGGTAAAACTCCAAAACCCCTGCACTGTGGTCCAGGTAAACCCCGATTCTGGACGAGACCGGACCTGAGACCTGGGACTGGACTGAGTTAAACAGAAATGAAGGACTGGTTTTTTGTCACAGACTAAGACCCAGGATTTATTATGGTGTCCAAATACACATACACTAGTGTTTCCTTTTCTCTGAATATGTTTGTATGAAACTGCTATATAAACCACGTCCCGCTCCACTCCACCTCCCAGTAACAGCGGCCCCTCAGACTCTCTCTGCTCAGGACCTGAAACCAGTCACTGAATCTGTCTGGATGATCTGGATAACTCTGGTCTTCACTCATAAGTGTGTTGCTCTTCTGTTTCCATCAGACAGAGACAGTCTGGTCTGAGCTCTGTTTTGGGTCCAGAGTGATTTCTGTATAATATTGTAAGAAGTCCTCTCTGGAGCTGGGTTCAGCTGGTGACAGTAAAACCTGGACTGGACTCAGAGTGAGCTGGAGTTTTGTCCCTGAGCGCTGACACAGCTCTGGTCACTTCCTTAAAGTAGCTCCGGGGCCCGGTCTGAATCCTGAATGGCTCTGTGCTCTGTGTGTCTTGTGGACAGTGAAGCGTAGAGCTGGAGAAACTGGTTATGATCCGGAGTGAGGGACAGTGTGTCCAGCTCAGAGATGCTCCTCTTCAGCTCAGTCAGATTCCTGCTGCAGTTGGTCCTGGAGCTCTTGGACTCGGCTCAGTTGGGTCTGCTCCTGGGAGAGGATCTGCTGCACCACTTCAGAGCGTCTCTTCTCCAGGAGAAGGGCCATCTCTCTGAAGCTGTCTCTGCTGCGCTGCACTGCTGTCTGGGCAGAGCGGCTGATGTTCTGGGCCTCCTGTTTGAGTCTCTTCAGGTCTGTCTCTTTGTCCTGGAGGCTCTGGAGCAGGAGGGCCCTCCTAGTCGGCAGCTCTGCCTGCCTCTGGGCCCCTCTCTGCTGCAGAGGACAATATGTCGTGGCCCTTGTGCTGGTCAATAGAGCAGAGGTAACAGATGCTCTGCTGGTCACTGCGGCAGAACAGCTTCTTCACTTCGTCGTTCTGTTGAGAGCAGATGTTTTCCTGGAGCTTGTGGGACGGCGCCACCAGTTGGTGTTTCTGTAACGCTGCAGCATCATAATGAGGCTGGAGGTGGCGCTCACAGTATGAAGCCACACACTGCAGACAGGACTGGACAGCTTTCATCTTCCTCCCAGTGCACACATCACAGGACACATCCTGAGGGGTCCAGCATAGCAGCTGTCAGCAGGGGGCGCTGTGAGCCCAGTCTTCTTTAGCTGTTCTATCAAATCAGTTAACACTGTGTTTTTGCCTAGAGCAGGTCTGGCGCTGAAGCTCTCTCTACATTGAGGACAGCTGTACCTGAGCGTCTGTTGGTCCCAGTGATCTTTTAATACAGTTCATGCAGAAGCTGTGTCCACAGGGAGTCGTCACCGGATCCTTCAGTAAATCCAAACAGATGGGACAGGACACAGAGTCCTGCTGAACTCCTCTCTGAGCCATGTCTGTGACTGTGACCTCTTCCTGACCAAACTGAGAGTTTGACTTTGACACAATTTAAGTGAGAGCAGTAGGAGGAGCCAGGGGGAGGAGCCAGGCCGCACCCTCAGACTTGAGGAGGACGCAAATAGAGATAAAGATAATAAAAGAGGCTCCAAAGTCTAAAGTGTCGGTTTTAGTTCTATAGAGCTTTGGTGTGAGGTGCAGCTTTTATAAATGTATGAACTAATAGCTAACTTTTATCACATTTATCACATTGAAAATCTACAGTTAGAAACACATATAATAAGGGCCGACATCCGACATACGCACAATGGAAAACAATCACATCTGGACTCAGTGTGAAAATGGACAAATTCAATAAACAATGGACGAAATGTGACCTTTATTTTGGACTTTGTCTGCTTTAAACCCTCTTTTCTTTGGATGCCACCTCCTTATTTTCTCATTTTATTCTTTACTTATCGTTATAACATAAATATAAATGATGAAGACGTCTGTTTTCACGTTCACATTTCAGGCTAATTGATCATCAGAGCGACAGCAGAGCAACAAACTTCTGGCGTTTATATCTCACGTTATCTTTACCCTTTAAAATGCTCTGTCATCAGAACGTTCCAAAGTCCAACACATTTTCAGAGATTAAACCCACATCAGATCTAAAGATTTGAAGTCTCACACTTTTTGCGTTGAAGTCTCAAACTTTTTACTCCAGAGAACAGAACTATTCCGGCTCTAAACCAGGTCTGCAATAGAACTATTCCGGCTCCAAACCAAGTCTGCAATAGAACTATTCCGGCTCTAAACCAGGCCTGTAATAGAAAGAGGTCGTTCTTCCCAAGATTTTACCCAAAAGAGGGAAGAAATCTGAACAAAACAGACTCTAAAAGAAGAAATCACATACCACAGTTTGAGGAACACTGGTCTAAAACAAAGGTAGAAAATGTCAGTCCGTTTGTTTTTGGTAGTATTTTTCTCATTGTACAAGTACTGTAGTGATATTCATGTCCTCCCAATCATGAAAGAGGGAAATTCAAAGTTGATATTGATTAAATAATTGGATCAAGATTTCAACATGACAAACTGCACTGAGTGTGTGTTATTATATTTTAAGAGTTATCTGGGGCACCAGCCTTTATTAGGCATTTAACAATTCTTTAATCAAATGTCTAAATCATCAAATAATTTATCAAAAATGCATAGCTTGTTAATTTAAAGGTTTTAAGAATGTAACCGTGACATTGACCCCTTTTCTGGAATTGAATTAACGCGACAAAATTTGGTTTATGAACCTTTTTGACCAAATAATGAAACAGATAAATATGAATATAGAATATGCAAATGAGTCGATAGCAGAGATTTCAATATCCATGTGAATGTGAATGATAACTCTCTCAGTATTTCTTTCAACGCCCAACAGGGCTTTGAAAAAATTACTGAGAGAGTTATTGTTCACATTCACATGGATATTGAAATCTCCAGCTATCACTACTTTATCCCAGTCTAACGCCACATTTGATATAAAGTCTGAGAACTTTGTTAAAAACTGAATAGGGACCAGGAGGTCGGTAGAGAACCACCAACAAGACTCCTTTTTGGTTTCTCCAATATCGACATGTGATTGATAGCATGAGGCTTTCAAATGAGCTAAATGCATTGTTAATTTTAGGACTCAAAGAGTAGGCTTGAGTGTGAGATCACTGCCACACCACCACCTCGGCCTGTGCTCCTGGCGGTCTGAAAGTTAACATGAGTGGGTGGGGTGGACTCATTTAGTCTGACATAATCATCTTGTTGAAGCCAAGTTTCAGTTAGAGCTAGAAGATCTTTGTTATAATCCCTAATTAATTCATTAACTAAAAGCGATTTGGAGGAAATTGACCTAATGTTTAGCAGTCCACATTTTAGATGCTTATTTATTTGTTTATTTCTATCATTTGTGATATCTATTTTAATAAGTTCTTTGGTCTGACGCCTGAAATAGCTTTTATGAGATTTGACTTTTTGGCATTATTTGCACGAGGGACACACACAGTCTCTATCTGCCTTGAGTCTGAACACTTAATTTGTGACAGAGCGGGCGAGAGCTCAGCGACAGATGAGCGTCTTACACTGCTGCTCTGTGCCGGGGCTCATCCCTGGGTGGTCATTTTCGACGACTAATTCTATTGGTTAAATTCCAAACTAAAAGGGATGTCACTTCCGAAATCAGATGGATGCCATCCCTGTGTATGAGCCTGGGCTTTCCCCAAAACGCACTCCAGTTTTCAACAAAGACTACATTGTTTTGAGGGCACCAAGTAGATAAGGGGGGATAGGTGGGGCGGTTTTTTGTCCGTGTAGCAGGAGTCAAGAGAGAGTTCATCATTGTTGATATCAGAACTCTTGATCTTATTATATTTGGCGTGAGTGGAGCCATCTTAATGCCTGATTTGATCAGACCTTCAAGATGGCTGGGAAGGCCCTGGGTAAGAGTGGAGATGGGAAGGAGAATGATGAATCTGTAGTGGGAGTAAATGTTGCAGGGGGGACCCAAGGCTACTCTGAGGGCAGGGACGATGACAGGGATGCTGCCGGGCCTTTGATGAGGACCGTGCGGGAAAGAACTGAAATTACTCCTGCGCTGGCCGTGGTGAAGATTGTTGTGGTGCTGCTGTTACTGAGTCCTGCGCTGGAGGAGGTGGAGGTGCTTGTGGAGCAGCTAAGCTGAATCCTATGCTGGTGGTGGTGGAGCGGCTGTTGATGAATCCTTTGATGGAGGAACTGTGAAATACGTTCATGTTCATACAACCAGAAGCAGCCAAAATGGGCCTGTTTGCCATGTTGAGGAGCTGACGCCTCTGGGGTTCACCTCGGGGTCATTCTGGAGAGCTCGGTCTGGGACAGTACTGGATCAGGTCCACTTGATCTGCATTTTCCTTGGCTCTGAGGCGGTCCTCAGATAACAAAAAGGCTGTTGTACTGATTTACAGATGTGGCCAAATCAAATTGTCCTGGATCCAAGTTTTGTTGTAGACTTGAAAGTTTCAAAAAGGCCCTTTTCTTGAATTTGCATGTTGCGGTTTAAAGCAAAATCACGTCGCAAGACGGGCACAGGATTCTTATGGGAGAGAATAAAGTTAGCTTCCGCGGGCATATAATTGTTCCCTGTGTTAGCTTAGCATTAGGTCAGAGATGAGCCTCTTTGAGATCCTTCCTCATTGAAGACCTGATGGAACTGAGTTTAGTATTCTCCCTCTCTCTCTCACTAACCCTGGGGGGATGTTTGGCGCCAATGTTCAACCAATCAGACACGTGCTGGTGTGTGAGTCAGCGGCGAGATATGGGGTTTGGCTCTATCTACATTTTCTATGGCAAAAGATTCATTTTGTAGTTGTAAATTTGTATACGAGTTTGTAAAACATCTGTGGATGAAATGAAAAACTCATGTGAGTCCAGTCAAACTTGAAACGCATGATTTTGCCTTCATCAAAAACGTTAAATAAATAAACAAATAATGTGAAATCCAGTGTTAAATGTGTTCAAAGCAGCTCTGACGTCACTCACACGCGTCTAAAAGCATTTACTTTGACAAAAGTTTGTGATAAACTAATCCAAGTTTCTCAATGACTATCACATTATATTAAAGGTGCACTGTGTAACTTTCCTTGTGGATGGCCGGCTTGTCTTCCACAGTGTGGCATAAAACCTTTATCCATCTTGCTCAATTACAGTTTTTTTTTAATACCTACATTCTTGCGTCACCTCTCCACAGATCTGACCAGTAACTGGGCCTTGTGGCATCACCTGTTTGTCATCATGGTGATAGACGACTTTAAATCCAGAACGTTACATTCATTTGTGACTCACGACAGTCTGATCCAGAAAGACACTTCATTTGAGATGTTAATATCAGAGAGTGAGGCGCCAATCTCAGTTTAGCCACAGGGGGATTTAATTTTGTACGAGAAAGGATAAAAAGGAGGGGGGAGAGATATTGTTTTAGATTGACTTCAGATAAAAAACAGCGCCGCCAACAAGGATTTTCACATCGACTTATCCAAACGTCTATAACGACACATTCTGTTCGTATTTTACAACTTTACACTTCATTTTAGAGTTTGAGACGTAGAAAGCCACATGAAAACAGGTGGATTTGTATGACTTTATTGTAGATTTCAAAGTTCCGGAGTGAAGATGATGCTGTTTGTCTTCACCAGTGTATAACCAGTGTTACTCATTCTGTTACTATGAGACACTTTTGCAATTTCTGTTTTTTATTCTGTTTTTTTCCACTGTCGCCCCTCGAGGCAACGCCTTTTGTGATTTTGGGGGTTACAAAAATACATTGAATTGAATTAGGATTCAAAGTCAACACAAAACACACTGAAAATCTACAGAGGAATACAGAATAAAAATAGTACAATTGCAGTTTTAGATGAAATAAGAAAATCACTTTTTACATTCTGACAAAGAGTTAAATACAGTTACATTACACCAGGAATAACATTTGGACTGAAAGAAAATTCTAATAAAGTGAGTTAAAAACAGTGTCTGATGTAAAATATGTAGAGAATATATGAGTTTAGTTTGAACAGTAATAGTTTGAACTCAATATTGTGTCAAATGCGTTTTAATAAATGAGATTTTTGTCATGATTTTGATTCTGATTTTGATGATAAAAAATCAGAAATTTCTTTTTTAACACAAAATAACAGTAGTTTCTTTCATATTTCCATGTGGTCTTAACTACTTCTGATATAAATTGAGATCGTTCTAAATGTATTGAAAGGTAAATTTTTTCCTGTTTGAGATTTTATATTTTCAGTTTTGATCCTTTAATTAAATAATTAATTAAAGTCTAGGTGTAATTTTTTTTTTTTTAGAATCCTCATAAAAGTATTTTTAAACCTTAGTTAGAAAAATAAATGCACAAATCTTATCCCAAACTGTGGGGAACAAAAGTGGTTATTTGAGTTTAGGGAAATGTGCAGTGGTATTTAAACCAAACCCGACTCCAGTGTAGAGAGTCTGGGTGAAAGTGGTCTGGACTCTGTGGAGGAGCCTCACGGTACTTTCAGAGACGCTGTAAAACTCCAAAACCCCTGCACTGTGGTCCAGGTAAACCCCTATTCTGGCCAAGACCGGACCTGAGACCTGGGACCCGACTGAGTTAAACTGAAATGAAGGAAGGGTTTTGTGACAGAATAAGGCCCAGGATTTATCATTGCTTCCAAATCCACATTCATCAGAGCCTCCTTTTCTCTGAATATCTCTGTATGAAACTGCTATATCAACACACTTCCCGCTCCACTCCACCTCCCAGTAACAGCGGCCCCTCAGACTCTCTCTGCTCAGGACCTGACACCTATGACTGAATCTGTCTGGATGATCTGGATAACTCTGGTCTTCACTCATAACTGTTGCTCTTCTGTTTCCATCAGACAGAGTCAGTTTTGTGTGAGCTGTGTTTGGGTCCAGAGTGATTTCTGTATAATATTGTAAGAAGTCCTCTCTGGAGCTGGGTTCAGCTGGTGACAGTAAAACCTGGACTGGACTCAGAGTGAGCTGGAGTTTGTCCTTGAGCGCTGACACAGCTCTGGTCACTTCCTCAAAGTAGCTCCGGGGCCCGGTCTGAATCCTGGCTGGCTCTGTGCTCTGTGTGTCTGTGGACAGTGAAGCGTAGAGCTGGAGAAACTGGTTATGATCCGGAGTGAGGGACAGTGTGTCCATCTCAGAGATTCTCCTCTTCAGCTCAGTCAGATCCTGCTGCAGTTGGTCCTGGAGCTCTTGGACTCGGCTCAGTTGGGTCTGCTCCTGGGAGAGGATCTGCTGCACCACTTCAGAGCGTCTTTTCTTCAGGAGAAGGGCCATCTCTCTGAAGCTGTCCCTGCTGCGCTGCACTGCTGTCTGGGCAGAGCAACTGATGTCCTGGGCCTCCTTTTTGAGCCTCTTCAGGTCTGTCTCTTTGTCCTGGAGGCTCTGGAGCAGGAGGGCCCTCCTAGTCGGCAGCTCTGCCTGCCTCTGGGCCCTCTCTGCTGCAGAGGACACTATGTTGTGGCCCTTGTGCTGGTCAATAGAGCAGAGGTAACAGATGCTCTGCTGGTCACTGCGGCAGAACAGCTTCTTCACTTCGTCGTGTTGAGAGCAGATGTTTTCCTGGAGCTTGTGGGACGGCGCCACCAGCTGGTGTTTCTGTAACGCTGCAGCATCATAATGAGGCTGGAGGTGGCTCTCACAGTATGAAGCTACACACTGCAGACAGGACTGGACAGCTTTCATCTTCCTCCCAGTGCACACACATCACAGGACACATCCTGAGGTCCGGCATAGCAGCGGTCAGCAGGGGGCGCTGTGAGCCCAGTCTTCTTCAGCTGTTCTATCAAATCAGTTAACACTGTGTTTTTGCCTAGAGCAGGTCTGGGGCTGAAGCTCTCTCTACATTGAGGACAGCTGTACCTGAGCGTCTGTTGGTCCCAGTGATCTTTAATGCAGTTCATGCAGAAGCTGTGTCCACAGGGAGTCGTCACCGGATCCTTCAGTAAATTCAAACAGATGGGACAGGACACAGAGTCCTGCTGAACTCCTCTCTGAGCCATGTCTGTGACTGTGACCTCTTCCTGACCAAACTGAAAATTTGACTTTGACACAATTTAAGTGAGAGCAGTAGGAGGAGCCAGGGGGAGGAGCCAGGCCGCACCCTCAGACCTGAGGAGGACGCAAATAGAGATAAAGATAATAAAAGAGGCTCCAAAGTCTAAAGTGTCGGTTTAGTTCAGCAGAGCTTTGGTGTGAGGTGCAGCTTTTAAAAAATGTATGAACTAATAGTACTTTTATCACATTGAAAATCTACAGTCAGAAACACATATAACACACATATTATTTTTTTGTTGTAGTTTTAGAGCATATTTTAAAATCTCTTTTTACAGTATGACAGATTAAAGAGTTACTTGAGGAATAACATTTGCTCATCTACATTTTGGGTTAGTTACTTAGTTGTTTGCAGAGTAAAATACTTCCTCAATTAAATTATTTTTTTCTACAATTAGAATGAAAACAAAACAAGGTGAAGACGTGACCCAGAAATACTTACAAAATATGGATTGTTTTCTATAATTGTTTTGACTTATTGTTATTTGAAACATTAATGCTCTTATTTGTATTTTTTTGTTGGAAGTTGAAGTGTGGAGGTTGAATACGTCCTAAAAATGACAAAAGCAAAACTGTAAAATAATGCTGAGGTGGACTTGTTCCATGGCAGCTCATAAAGACTTTAAAGGTTCCGCCATTTCTGGAATAAAGTCCGTCAAAACAAGTGAATTACTGACTTTGTTTATCCTGTTCAAACGTCACAAAAAACACAGACGTCGTGGGGTCATTTCAATCTTACAGACGTCCCGAGGTCAAACTAAATCCTGTCCGAATAGGGCCTGAACAGCCTCTGAGTGTGGGACAGCGGCTGTCGTCGCTCACACACATTCAACAGTTAGAGCTCTCGGCGGCAAAATGCACAAATCAGGAATCAGGAATCAGGATATATTTATTGCCATTGTCGGTGAAAATTCACAACATAGGAACGTGACTTGATGACAGATGAGCGACATGAGAGGCATGCATAAGAGCATCAGCCACCAGGGCAGCCGTGCAGCGCCCACTGGGGAGCTTGAACTCTAGGAAAATGAAATACAGTTTCAGCCATAAGCATAACAATGATACACAATATACAACACATATTATGAATACGTTGCACCGAGGTCACGGGCGGAATTTTTCAGTGGATGTTGGGGAGGGTCACAAACGAGAGAAGAAATAGATAGGGTGAAGTGCAGACGGTGGAGTGAAGGCCATGAATGTTGTTTGTGCGTGCGTTGTGTGTGTTTGTGTGTGTGTTGTAGCTCGGTTTCACTGGTTGTCCAACTGGTCTCCTCAAGGCCAAGGCCGGGAGAAAAGATAAGGGAGAAGGAGTAGGGAGAATTGGAACATAATGGGGAAAAAAAAACATTTTAAAACATTTGTTTGATCAGTAATTTGCCCGATCAAATAGTCCAATCATTTCTGGTCCTCTGTGTAGCGATCCGTTTGTGCCATTGAGTTCCATCGTTCAAAAAGTTCACTGTTCCTGGTCACGTCCCACAGTCTTCTGCACGTACGTAATCCGGACTAAGATATTTTTGTCCAGTTCTACGAGCTGTGCCATACTGTACTTTTTGTTGTTGTCAGACAGAATCTGGGTGAATTTTCCTGTCTTCCCAATTTTTCCATGGACCAAGGCGACTCCAAGCCCAATTAGGAGGAATCCCGCTATCATAAATCCGAATACGAATAGGTCTTCTACGTCTTCTATGAGCAAGGGCTCGATGCATAGGACCTCAGTTATTCCAAGAGTCCCGTACGTACCCCGCTGCGTCTGTACCGTCGGGACAGGTGGCTTCTCCCGGAGCAGCTTTTCTTGGGAAAAAAACTTTATCCAATGCACTCAGAGACCAATCAATCAGATTCATTTTTCAGAGATCAGCAGGTGAGGACGCAAACCGTGAGCAGAGAGAAAAAAGTTGACGAGACAATGCGACAGTACAGTAAATCAAACGTCAGATACGAACCAAAACAGGAATAAACAAATGGACAATGTTGTTGTTTCTTGTCTTATAAAACATGAAATACCAAAGTAAAGTTACTCAGAGCATGTTTAAACGCTGATGACAAAACAAATAAAGCCTAATATTTGTCCTTTGAGCTAACGCTTTAGCCGCGCCGAGCTGCTGCGTTTAAGGGAGAGCGGAAAGGTCAGAATGTGTCAAATCAGAGGCAATTTTGTGAGTCTTTATTTCTCTCACTGTCAGATCCCAAAACGACTGACACATTAAATCTACACTTACAAGGCCATCGTAAAAACATCGACGGCACAAACCGCTCCGACGATGAACGACCGACATCCGACATACGCACAATGGAAACAATCACATCTGGACTCTGGAATTCAATAAACAATGGACGAAATGGGACCTTATTTTGGACTTTGCTTTAAACCCTCTTTTCTTTGGATGCCACATCCTTATTTTCTCATTTTATTCTTTACTTATTGTTATAACATAAATATAAATGATGAAGACGTCTGTTTCACGTTCACAATTCAGGCTAATTGGTGATCAGAGCGACAGCAGAGCAAAGAAACTTCTGGTGTTTATATCTCACGTTATCTTTACGGACCCTTTAAAATGCTCTGTCATCATAACGTTCCAAAGTCCGTTCTGTAATAGAACTATTCCAGCTGTAAACCAGGTCTGTAATAGAACTATTCCAGCTCTAAACTATGTCTGTAATTGAAGATTCCAATCGTCGCCACAGATTAGGGTTCCTGGTGGATCATACACATTCAATAAAGTAAAACCCTTTTTCATTATTAGCTCCTTTAACCGGTACATATCTGCCTTGTTTATCTTTATATTCAAAACTTTGTTCAAAAACTATTACCGGTAGTTTTGAACTCATAATTGCAACTCCCCTCTTGTGTTTGTATGATGAATAGTAGAAGTTTTTTATAACAAAATTTGGTGGTCTCCTTTAATGTTTGCAGCCTTCATGACACGTTCCTTCACATGAACGTGTCATTGTTAAGAAATCTCATTATCAGGCTCTTTCTTTTCTTCTGTGATGGGAGGGCCACAACTCCAGAGCCTGAAATGAGCTCTGGGATGACCTCCTCCAGAAAACTTTCAGTATCGTCTCCCTCCTCTCCTTGGTGAGTTGGGCGCACGCGCCGCCGCTATCACTTCTGCTCTCAATGACGCCATGTCACTCTGCATTTCGTGTTTCATTTCACACATCATGAGGGCTAACTGGTGTAGCGTCATCTCCTCTCCTCCATCCGAAGTGAGGAAGCCATGAGACTCTTTATCCGGGCCGGCAGAACCCATACTTCCACGGGGGTAGAGCAGTGATCCGCTGTGTCGGGCCCGCTAGCCATGTTAGCCTCGTTAGCTTGTGAGGCGGGCTGTTTTCCAATGGAGCCGTGGGATGGCAGCGTTGTTTGTCATGTCCCGTAGCATTACCAGTCTTGTGTTTTCCTTGTTTACTCATCTCTTGTCCCTCTTTTTTGTGATTATGTGGGTCAAACGATCATTTTAAAAGCAAACGTCTGCAAGCTGCGGAGCGAGTGCGTCTGTTTAGTTCGCCACCATAACGGAAGTAAAATTCAGAGACACTTTTTAATAATTAGGACTCAAACTTAACACAAAACACACTCAAAATCTACAAAGAAACACAGAGAACGCAAATAGTATCATTGGTGCAGTTTTAGATGAAATAAGACATTTACTTTTTACATTCTGACAGAGCAAAGAGTTAAATACAGTTACATTACACCCGGAATAACATCTGAACTGAAACAGTGATAATTTGAACGGTAATAGTTTGAACAGTAATAGTTTGAACAGTAATAGTTTCAGTAATAGTTTCAACAGTAATAGTTTCAACAGTAATAGTTTGAACAGCAAGTTTGAACAGCACTAGTTTGAACAGTACTAGTTTGAACAGCACTAGTTTTGAACAGCACTAGTTTGAACAGTACTAGTTTGAACAGCACTAGTTTGAACAGCACTAGTTTGAACAGTACTAGTTTCAAACAGCACTAGTTTGAACAACAGCACTAGTTTGAACAGCACTAGTTTGAACAGCACTAGTTTGAACAGTACTAGTTTGAACAGTACTAGTTTCAACAGCAATAGTTTGTATTGTTGCAGTTGAATTAAACAAAAGCTCGTCTGAACCACACTTTTTTTTTTTTATATATTTAAATGTTTTTATTTTCCAAAATTATAAACACAGAACAGAACCAGACCAGAGAGAGGGGACAAAAACCAAAACAAGCAGACATCCAACAGTTATTAATGATAAAAAAAAGAGAAGACAAAACATCATAGCACTCTCCGAACCCAAAGCAAACGTCCCATCGAGTCCACAGTCCGTCAAATTTGTCCATTTTCAAATTAAGTCCAAATGTAATCTTTCCCATTTGTCGAATGTCCAGTTCTGAACCACATTCTAACTCAATATTGTGTAAAATATGTTCTAATAAATCAGGATTTTGTCATGAATTTGATCCTCCAAATGTCCTTTTTTAACAAGTTTAAAATGTTTGTCAAAATAAGTGCCATATTGTAGCTGAAACTGTATTTTTATAAAACAAAATAATATTAATATTTCCATGTGGTCTTAAACTACTTCTTATATAAAACAAGACCAAGAGTAGTGTTGGGGTACTATCAAAAAGTAATTTGTTACGTTACCTGGTTACTGCCCTGGAAAACGAATGTGTTCTGTTACAAAAGCATCACGTTAGAGTACACTTGGGTAATCAATAATCAACATCGTATAACCTATATCGTTTGTCGACAATCCTTTGCGTTGTTCATTCGCGCACAGCAAAACAGAGGTAAAACCTGATGTGAGTCCTTAATTGGTTTGGAAATTTTCTCCTCCGAACACGAGGCGGATATTACTGTTCTATAACACTACTGATGCAAAAACCAAACCTAACACAAGGGGGCGAGACCGGTAACATGAGCATTAAAATATCAAATAAACAAAACAAAGTAAATGCGTTTGACTGAGCTTTATTTATCTTTTATGTTGACTGATTACCACAATAACAACACCATACAAAAGAGTCGGCCTGTCCTCAAACAAAGAAATACATTGATAAAGCAAAATGAGTGGATTAGTAAGAAAACTGAAGCACAACAACAGAACGCGCTTGTTTTAGGGCTATAATTCACCCATCACTGTGACCCTACATTTACTCCACAGCTACAAAACAGTGGTTATAACTGTATTTCTCTTTGGCGTGAGGACAAGACTCCCAGTCACTCGTTGCGCAGTGCACATGCTCACAACACGCCGAGCTCTGGGATTGCGGTGAAGAGTTAAGACCTAACCAAAAACTAATGCTTTACAGATGTGAAAAAGTAACTTGGGGAGTACTAGATTACATATGTCCCCAAAACTAACATGTTACGTTCCTCGTAATAATATGTGTAATTTT
>BJKM01000051.1:0-227500 GCA_015082035.1 Chaenogobius annularis
ATAAATTGACAATAACAGTTTTTTATAAAAACATGACATGAAAAACTTGTAATGTTTTTCCTTTGTTAGTAAACGAGTGGAGAAGGTTACAATTCTCAATCTCTTAGTGTTTATTTATTTGTCCTATTCACCTGCAGTCTCATGTAAAATCAATTTTTTTTACTTTTATAATTATTATTTTCAAATATTAAAGAATACAAAAAACTAACACTGGAATAAAACAAGACCTTTTCACAGTTTTTCCTCATTTTTATTTATTAATTTATTATATATATATATATATATATATATATATATATATATATATATATATATATATATATATATTGCTACTTTATGTATACATGCTTGATTTAATATCATTTTAACCAACCAATTTGACAAATTTCTTTTTTTTTAAATGACCAAATAATTAAAACCACATTTATTTGAAATTTGAAAGTGCAAAAAAACTATGAATGTTCCAGAAATAACTCTCTCAACGTAAACATTAGCTTTAGCCTGTGGCGCTAAACGCTGGTGTGGCTCCAGCACAGAGTCTCCACAAACACACTGTCGTACACGTCTTTGTTTACATTTCACCCCGACAGTGCCGACACGCCGACACGCATTCAATGCCCTGTACGCGACATTGTTTATGGCACAAATCAATGGTGAATATGCTAGCCTGCCATATAGCCTGGGATAATCTGCTAGCCCGTTATTTAGCCTGGGAGAATCTGCTAGCCTGCCATTTAGCCTGGTAGAATCTGCTAGCCTGCTATTTAGCCTGGGAGAATCTGCTAGCCTGCTATTTAGCCGGGGAGAATCTACTAGCCCATTATTTAGACTGGGAGAATCTGCTTGCCCATTATTTAGCCTGGGAGAATCTGCTAGCCTGCTATTTAGCCTAGGAGAATCTGCCAGCCTGCTATTTATCTTGGGAGAATCTGCTAGCCTGCTATGCATCTTTGGAAAATCTGCTAGCGTGCTATTTAGCCTGGGAGAATCTGCTAGCCTGCTATGTATCTTGGGAGCACATGGCTTTGTCTGAACTGTAAGAAAAACGGTGTGGTCGAAAGCTAAACAGATGCGTGGCTACATAGCGCTTTCCTGGAATATGCTCCTTCGAAACGCGCGGTTGTTCCTACTCCTGTAACAATAACTGACACTTAGTCTGATGTTTTTAGCGCCGCGCCGAACCCCCACGTTTGGTCTTGCCCCGTCGCCGGGCGTCGGTAAGAATAATTTAAGGATGTGACAAGACGGTATGCTAATGTCGGCGGAAGGACGAGACAGCAGCGCTAATGCGGACTAAACTAAAGGCTACGGGGGGAGATCGGCTGTGACAACTGAGAGCACGGCGACGGCGCACTGCTAAAATACGGCGGGGGGAAGCGTACGCGGCGATGTGTTTTTAAGTGTAGGTTCAGTGAGGTAAAACACCAAGGATGTTTGATACTTTTATTGTTTTTGTTCATCATTTAGAAAGCATCACAAAGTCCCGGTAGTGTGTAAATGAGATATGGGCCTAGTTAATCTGCAGATGATGTGCTTTTTGGTTAAATTCATTTTGAATATTTCTAGCACCTAAAAAAGGATTGGGCTGAACTTCCTCATGTTTTAGATTTTTTAGGCTATACTTACAGTCAGAACTTTTATTTATTAGCATTTTCAGGATTAGCATGTCATGTTTTCTAAGAGTAAATCTTCAGTAAATCTAACCGTAAAAATGACAACACTTCAGACATAATAATATCCTCTGAATTGATTGTGTCTGAATGTTTTCACTACTTTTTACTCACTATACATTTGAATTTTATTTTTATTAGACAAACCAAATCCAATAAATCCAATCCAATACAGTCATTCAAAGCAAAACTAAAGCAAACAAACAAAAAATATACCAACAAAACAAAGAAAAACAACAGAAGAGGCATCGTTTTTCTATTTTGATTGATTTAATTGTGATTTTGAAATGTTTGATATTGTTGAAAAATATAATAAATAAAATAAAATAAAAAATCCTGGCAAAATAATCATATTCAATCATAACATTACACATTAAATAGCCTTAATAAATTATGATTAAACATTTCATTCAGAAAGAACGAGTCTATTAAGGCTTTGGTCTTTGTTCATGATTTAATAAAAGTGAATAGTAATTATCGTTTTCCCTCCATGGAAATAAATTTAAAATGTGCCTTTTATAACGTACTCGAATCGAAGGTAATACTGTCAAGTAACGAATACATTTACTGCATGAATAACACTGCATGAGCCAGTGGAGTTTTGAGATAAAGAAGCGTTTAATCCAAAGCAAACAACCTGGAAAATGGACAAATAAATGAACAATTCGCTCGCGTGGAGGAGCGTGGGATTTGATGATTAACAAGGCTAATTGGGAGTAAAGCGCTTCGGCACGAAAACACAAAACTATGACCAACAACGGCGCGTCCCAGAGGAGCGAGGAGGAGGAACGAGCAGATGTTTAGAGAGCATTAAAGAGAAGAACAGACGAGCGATTGTAACAGGCTCACCAGTGTCTACATTTAATAACTCTAATATGCCGGTCGTTTCCACGGTTGTAAGTTTGCAGTCGCTTTGATTTACGTTTGAAAAGTGGAAGAACAAAAACGCTTCCGTTCTCTGTCTGCAGATCTTTTATCTTCTGTTTCTGTTAAAGTCCATATCGTATTTTTCTACTTATGACGTCGTTTGGCAAGTTTGTCCCTGTGGTAAATAATTATCATCGTTTTACATCAGTCAAGTTGCAGTTTGTGAAAAAAAATTGACAAATAAAGGTTGAAAATGACAGGAAGTTGAGCCGAGTTCAACAACAGAATGCCTCTGTGATGTCATCAGAAAGTGCCATTCCACCAGAGATGCAGAGAAACCTTACCTTAGAGACAGTTAATGTAACAAAATAAAGGTGTAATTATTTGTCAAATCATAACTATTGTATGATTTAAATGGACTTTGACTTTGACTTTTTTAAAGTCTGGTTGCTAAGTAACGGTTGTGGAATTACCTATGTCATATTTGCTGGACAGGTCAAACCAGGAAGTGACATAAACATCACCAAAATTGACAAATTGGAGAAAAAAATGGCAAAATGTTTGGTAAAATCTGCATTATTTCCATTGTCTGTCAGTTGTCGCCACCCCACTGGGCTCTGAAAATACCAGATTTTGAGAGTGAATTCTTTTTGTTTTTCCAATTACATTAAGTTAACTTTATAAATTAGATTTTCCGTCCACTTACTCATACATTTACTCTTACTTGAGTAAATACTTTTGCAAATACTTCTCTTCTTTTACTTGAGTCATTTCTTGAACCACTGCTTTGTAATGTTACTCTTACTCAAGTAAAATACGACTGGTCAAAAACGGGAAAAACCGCAACGTTTCTTCTCACAATAATCGTAACATCAAAAGTAGTGCTTCAACTAGCACATTTTTGACTCATCAATTCGCTGTTTTAGAGTCAAGTCAAGTCTAAAATATAATCATGTTCCTTTTGTTTACTGAAAAGTGCAGTCTAATGGACATTAACGTAGTATTACACTTGGATTTACAGTATAAGCGTGGATATTGTTTTCTATTGCACAGAATTTTACCATAAAAACATTAAAAACACTGAAAACACAGCCTTTCTCAGCTGTTGTAGGATGTTGCTCATTTGTCCTATTATTTTATTTTATTGATATTATTAAGTTCAACCCGTCAATATACATAAGTTATTTAGTATTCTGGCTGTGTATTGTTTTTATGACACAGTACATCACCAGAAACACTGTAAAAATGACCTCTCAGCAGACCTTTCGTAGGATCTAGCTCTTATTTTAGTGCTAATACTTGGTGTACATCAGGTTATTTCGGTCATTGTGTTTTTATTGTCACACTGTAAACGCCGCCGCACTCTCTCTCTCTCTCTCCGCCGCGCTCTGGTGGGACGGCCCGCAGTTGTCCTGACAGTGTCGCTCATTAGTCCTATCACGGCGCCCCTCGTTAGCGCGCTGCCGTTTCCCCGTCTGACAGGTCCGGCTCGCCTCTCGCCGCGCTCCGAAAAGGAAAGTGACGTACCGCAAAACCACTCCGCTCACATTAACGCCGCGCGGAAAAGAAACTAGGCCAGATGTCCGCACGCGACTGGTTGTAAAAATTTGATAATGACCTCCGAGTTAATCCCCGCTGCGTACACAGGAAACCCCCCTCGACCGGAGCGGGGAAGAACCGGGTTAAAGGGGCCCCATGCTAACGGGATTAGCATGGAGACGGGTCCCGATGGCGGTGGTGGTCAGGTCATTGTGTTGAAGGTGCAGACTGGTGTAATGTGGCCTAATGTGGCCTAATGTGGCCTAATGTGGTCTCATGTTCTGGTCCAACATGAACTAATGTGGGAAAACCTGCTTTTGATGATCATGATCGTAATCGCTATCCCCAAAAAAACAAATGACAAACAAGCTTTTTTTTTTTTTTAGCAAAGACAGTGGTATTATTAAATCAAAATGTCAAAAAAGAATAAATACATTTTAATTTTCATCAATAACACACTTTATTAAATTAAAAATAATAGTAATAATTAAAAATAATAATAATAATAACAATAATAACAATAGCAATAATAATAGAATAATTTAAAAAGTCTCAATCTACAATAGAAATAATCGTTTGACCAGTCGACAGCTGAAATAATCCGTTAGTTGCAGCCTTAAAATTTTAGCAAAATTCCTTGCTGAAAAAAAGTCTGTTGCATTTATTTTTCACGATTAGCACTTTAAAACAATAATTATGGTGTCTTATTATGGAAATGTTTTAAGAATTCCGAAACAAAAATGTAAAAAATCTTTCAAAACATACTGTCAAACTCTAGTTAACACTTTATAATAACCACACTAAACGAATGATTAAGAAACTTTAACCCTTTATAATTAACTAGTTACGAGGCCAGAATCATTCTTAATCACCTTTTTGTCCGTTGTTTTGTGCTAGTCAAAGTGCCGCTGACAAAAGCGCTCCACATTTGTTTGTTTTAAAGAAATCCACAAAAATAAGTCTAAATCTGTTTATTTCATATTCCACGTTTAATGTCATTTTAAGAATCTGCTGCCGGATTATCTCGTGTTGTTCTCCGACTCTGGCGACTCGCTCAAATCTCATTTTGTTCAAATCTACTTTAGACCTGTTTTCCATCCTCGCTGTCTGATCCGGGTTTTGCCTGCTCTCGTCGCCGCGGCAACAGCTGCTTCACTGCCAAAACTAAGACTTTCTCCGCACAATATGGACTGTCAAAATATTTTTCTTTGGGTTTTGCCTCAGCGCGCAGTTTACAAAATGGTAATCTGCCTTCGACTGTTTAAATGTAACAGAAAATGAATCTGCAAGACTTTGATTTGGGCCTCGGTTTAGGCCTCAAAGACTGGTCCTCAGTTTAGTTCTCAGAGACTTTGGTCCTCAGTTTAGTTCTCAGAGACTTTGGTCCTCAGTTTAGTCCTCATTAAGACTTTGGTCCTCACTTTAGTCCTCATAAAGACTTTGGTCCTCACTTTAGTCCTCATTAAGACTTTGGTCCTCACTTTAGTCCTCATTAAGACTTTGGTCCTCACTTTAGTCCTCATTAAAGACTTTGGTCCTCACTTTAGTCCTCATAAAGACTTTGGTCCTCACTTTAGTCCTCATAAAGACTTTGGTCCTCACTTTAGTCCTCATAAGACTTGTCCTCACTTTAGTTTGTCCTCACTTTAGTCCTCATAAAGACTTTGGTCCTCACCTTTTAGTCCTCATAAAGACTTTGGTCCTCATTTAGTCCTTAAAGACTTTGGTCCTCACTTTAGTCCTCATTAAGACTTTGGTTATGGTCCTCACTTTAGTCCTCATTAAAGACTTTGGTCCCACTTTAGTCCCATAAGCACTTCACTTTGCAGATTATCCTCACTTTAGTCGTCATAAAGACTTTGGTCCTCATTTTAGTCCTCATAAAGACTTTGGTCCTCATTTTAGTCCTCATAAAGACTTTGGTCCTCATTTTAGTCCTCATTAAGACTTTGGTCCTCACTTTAGTCGTCATAAAGACTTTGTCCTCATTTTAGTCCTCATAAAGACTTTGGTCCTCACTTTAGTCCGCAAAGACTGGTCCTCACTTTGGTTTAGTCTTGCATGTATAAAGTCGTGTATGTGATGAAATTGTAGCACTCGTTAGCATTATGGGTTAGCTTTAGCAAAATGGCAATGATGTGATGATATGACTAATGCAGAAGAACTATTAGTCTACGGTTTGAATAACACAACACAGATAAATACTTCAATTTTCTTCAGAGTTCAGTTCATGTAATCCTTGTTTTAAGAGTTCAGTGTTTATAATCCTTGGTTTAGGAACGTCTTTGTTTTAGAAGACAGTCCAGATGATACAACTGAATCTTTTTCTACAATGGAACACTCCTGGACGAACGAGGGATTACACCGACATCTTTGTTTTAAGAGTTCAGTGTGTATAATCCTTTGTTGGGCACGATATATAGTCATAATCCAAGGATAAATCAGAATTTTTCCTACCAGCTCCCCATCAGTAGTTCAAATAGTTCAGTTATTCGGGGGTCAACACAAAAACCTGACCTATAAACAAGGTAAAAAGGAACATTTCAATTCAGGTTACCGGGAACAACATCTAACAAATAATCCATGGTACCCACAAAAGGCACTGTATTAACATAGAAAACATTAAATACATCTCGCTCAATTGCGCAAACAACTGATTCATTAAGGTTGTAGCGCAATATGTTGCCCATAGCACATGCGGTGCATCACTTCAAAACAATGAGCTGTTCCAATATAAACAGTCAATTTAAACAAAAAAGTGCCATTTAGCAGCACAACATTCCTGACGAATTAAAGCTGACATGTTACAATAGTTAACATAATAGTGTTCCATTCATTAATTTGGCTCATATTTCTTGAACCTTCATTACAAAATTTAAATAGCTACTCCGCTAACAGAGTTCAGTATGAGAAGACTGACTTGTTAGCCATGCAGAAAAATACAAATAACTACTTCAAAACAGAATTAGCTGCAGTGAGTTGAGACTTTAGATGAACCATAACTTGCCGCTGAATCAGAGTAAATCAAAAGTAGAAGTACTTGATTGGTAATGGGCCACGTTGTAACCCATTTTGTCCAGACCAGATGCCAACTTCCACGGCGCACAGTGAGCGGTGAACTGCTTGAATGTTGATAATCACCCACAGTAGAAAAACTCACCGCTCAAAGTAATCAGAGATCTGTCACGAGCATCAATCCACATTAGAGCCTCTGCACGCCGTATGAGGGAGGCGGAGCAGGAAGCTACCTGGATATTTATGAACGGGCGCTTGTAAATTACGTAATCGGTAACAAAAACCACACACGATACACCTTTTATCAGTCTGTGTATCTCATCAGTCTATGGTCCCACCTACTGGCAGCAGAGGGAATTACCACCTGCGACATGCTAACACAAAGCACGCAATTGTATTGAACGAATGCTCAGAACGAGTCTAAAGATGATTGATGGACTTAAAAACAGCACAGGAGACCTCTGGGCTTGACCTTTGACTTCACAAATTTGGGATAGTTTAAACCGATTCATCAAACTAGCGTGAGTAAACACATAAACACAACTCTCAACACAACAAGCGTGTTTTTGATGAGGAACAATGTTTACAATGTGTTTTAAAATAGAGAAAAAGTACATTTAGCATAAGAACCAAATACTGAAACACAATTTTTTTTTTAAATCTAATAGTATGGGTGTGCGATATTGACAAAAATGTATCTTGAATAATATCAGTCCAACAGAAATGTGTTAAAACATGTCTTTAAACATCAGACAAATGTGAAATGTCTGTTAAATGTGTCACAAGTGCAGAATATCACCTTATATCTTTTATTTAAAAGTTTACATACCTCTTTTTCATTTTTATTTTGGTTACACTTGATATGATAACTACACTTAATTCATAGTGAACAAATAGTTTATTAAGCATGAATCAGGCTTAGTAACTAGTTAACTAATACTTTAACACCTAATACCTAACCCTAACTTTATTAGTTCATTAAGCATGATTTAGACTTAATAACTATTTGCTCATTCTGAAATAAGTCTTTGCTCAGGCTTAGTTAAGGCAAATCTAGGTGTAGTTATTGTAAAATGTTATCTTTATTTTCAGCTCTTTTTGTTGCATTTTTTACTCTGAACAATAAACTCAATATTCAGATTTTGCACATCTCCATGACAACATTCTCGCTCTAACCGGATCTAAATATCTGTATCGGTCGATTGGTTTGTTTTAATCGTTTGTGGCTCATGCTGTCACCCCTGACCGCCCCTCCCTCCCGCTCTCTGTTTCCTCTCCATTTGCTGATGCCTGTTGTTGTATTTGGGTGGCCCCGCGCTGGTACCTGCACCTCCTCTTCCCCTGGCCCCTGATCCCGACACATTGTGATGCCCGCCCCCCCCCCAAAAAACCTCGGCCCGCACGCGCCCGGGTTTGGCTCATCGCGTATTAAAATCAAAGGCCAAAGCGACGCCGTGGACCGAGGCTTTAATTAGACTTCATTACTGTTAACGTCAGCGCGCGCCGGGTCGCTCTGTCGCTGCTCTTTCACCTCGTCCTCAGATGGACACGGGGGGACGGCGGGGGCGGGGGGGAGGGGCCACGCAGCTCCAGTAATGTTTTCTAATGATTTGGGGCGTGGACCGGGCGCTCATACGTCTGTGTTTGTGTGCTCTGCGTCACATCAGGAGTGTAAATAAAACATAAGATTAAATTGCTCTCATATTTTAGTTGTTGATAATATGAAATCTCCATCCATTCATCCGGGACATTCCACTTTTAATTTTATAAAAAAAAATAAAAGATTAAAATACATGAATCAGGCTGTTTTTCAGTTGTTTTTTTAAAGATATCGGTCAGTATTTATATTACGGGTGTGCCAAAATATCGATATATCTTGATTGTAAATTTGGTGGTACAGTATCGATATCGTGGGCTTCTGTATCAATATATCGCCATGAGTCATTTTTGGTATGATTTCCCGAATTATTTTGTGACCACGCAACCATTTTGTTAAAGAAAGGAAACTTGTTTACACAAACAAAAACATTTTGACCATTTTGGTGATTAAAATGGGCGTGTTTCATTGTGAGTTTGAGCAGGTCGAGGTTTAACACAGAAAAAATGATGTTGAAATGTAGTGGGTTCTTTAAACAAAAGGTGCCGTATCGTGAGCAATATATTGATTATAGCATGTATCGCAAAATTGTGACATCGTCTCCTGAGCAGCGTATCGTGAATCGAATTGTGAGGAAAACTGATTCCCAGCCCTGGTTTTTACAAAGATGGATATCAGCGTGGTCGTTCTGATTGACAGGTGGATTAGCCAATCGGGGACAGCCATGGTCCATCCGTGAGAGAACAAGATTTAAACAAACATTAGAAGGATGTAAACGAACGGGAAAAGAAACAATTCCAACGCGATGAAACGGGATTCTGACATAATTTAGAGTAAATCAATGGTTCTTTTCAGTTTACAAGTTTGGCCTCACCTTTTATTGTTTTCACTTAATATTTGTGTAGTTTCTGCAGCTCTGTGTTTAGTAACTCGCCAGCGTTTACTCTTCTTTGTCCGATCCAAATGTGACACGAGATCTTGTCCTTTTATCTCACATGATCTTGTCCCGTCCCTCGTAAATGTTTGAAGATACAGACCCTTCACAGAGCGTCCCCAGGGGGTTCTAGGAGTGCACGTTGTATTGTTAACGCAGTGTCAAAATCAGGCCGCTGTGTGTCGCTCTGATACGTCGCAATGACCGTTATTCTCCGACTGACCATCATCACGTGCTCTGTTCAGAAGTGCAATCACGTGAACGGTAAACTCAGGGTTTGGGAGAACTGTAGGCACAAGTTCAAAGACGTCAGGCTCTTTTGACCCGGTTCTAATATCGTTCCTCCTCAACGAGCTGGTCCTCTCTGCTCTTCTCTGAGCCGCACAGAAACACAAAGATCTGGAGGTCTCCTGAGACCCTTTTTAAATCCATCAATCATCACAGACTCAAATCACCTTCATTACAACTGTGTTTATATTAGCATGTCGGGGAAAGCTAGCTTTTGTTTATTTCCCCAAACGTGCAGTTTTATTTCCCAGATGGAAGTCGTGACCGTCGTAGTGCTCACATGCGTGTTAGTGTTTACATGCATGTTTTACATTTCATCTGTATCTGCTGCTTCTGGAACTCAAATATCATGTGTATTTACATAATTCATGCAAACATAATGACTGTATGAATGTTTGTTATGGACGTCTAATTCAGCAGCGGTTAAAGTGCAGCGCCTCAATGCTGTCTCCTGGAGGCGACACTGGTTTATTCATGCACGCAGACCTGTGAATGTGCATATATATGTGTAGGGATGTCAAGATTATTATGTTAATCGAGAATCGTGATATATTATTCATATAATTGAGACAATTCTAGAAGAAAAATTAAGTCTTTGTAGTACAATCTATAGCCCCAAAATTAACATTATCTGGCGGGTTTTATTTCAACTTTAACTTTATTTTGTCTTTCAGACAGTTCAGTTTGGTAAAGCGGGTCACAACTTGAGGAACAGACATGTTCCAGATATTTCACTGTTGTTTAATCACAGTCTCAATAATTTTGAATAATCGTTAAATCTTAAAGCTTTTTCTCACAATAATCGTAATACTAAAGTGTGATATCGTGACATCCCTGCTGCGTACTGTGTACTGTGTACCATGTATTCATCGGAAGCTCTTATAGTCATTGTCATAAATTGGGATTTGTTGGTAAAGTCTTGAGTCTGAGCAGTTTTGATGAAGGCAAATTCCAGATTTTGGGGTTTTAATGGTTAAAAACTTGAATATTTTTTTGCCTAAAATATGTTTTCAGTTTATCTACATTTATATCACATACTTAACAACAAATGATGCGTTTTGTGGCGCTCAAATAGAATTTTGAAGCTAGAAAATGTCCCTTTTAATAGAGAAGCAAACTAGCTAAGATTTTAATTCCCAAAATTCCAAATAGTTGTTTATTTTGTGTTCTATCGAAGCTCGTTAGCACGTGTTCATGTTGAGAGCTCGACTCTTCAAACCTGCTCCGTGACCGTTAAAGGAGCTCTTTATTACCACCGACTTCAGCGCTAAGTGAATTAGCTCGTCGTCCCATCGCCTCCACCTCGTTAACTCGTTCAGCGCTGTCACCAAACACGCTAATGCTAATAATGGTGCTAATGAGCGCGCAGACGAGTCGGAACGTTTTGGCCGCGGTCTGACACTCGTTAATCACGCTGCGTTGGACGTGGAGTGGCCTCGCACTGACATGTGGGAGAAGAATCAAAGTGTACGGGACGGGTCGGACCGCAACGCACTTGACATACACACGGTTTAGCTAGAAATGTTAGAGATTATCCAGGGACAACAAAACATCCACATTGGGCCATCTCTATTATGGACTATTATCAGAATCAGAATCAGAAGGGGTTTATTGCCAGTCAATGAACAAAATTTACAAACATAGGAACTTGTCTCAACAAACATATATTCAATTCAAAGGGCATGCATTAAGAAACAATTTACAATTACTATAGTATAAAATTAAAATTAAAATAGGCATTACTATGTACACAAGAATTAGTTAGAGAGTGCCTTCTTGGGGACAGGGACAATGATGGCAGACTTGAAGCAGGCTGGGACGTGGCATGACCCCTGGGATGTATGTAAGAAATGTATATGAAGACGGGGATCAGCTCTCCTACGCAGTGTCTTAATGTGGCGGGAGAAACACCGTCTGGTCCAGCAGCTTTTCGGGGGTTGGATTTCCGAAATACCCTGTTTACATCCTGTTCCTGAACTGAGAAAGTGGGGGGGACCAGGTTTGGGTTGGCGTAGGTAGCCACCGTGGGGGAGGGGGTGGTCACATCAAACCTGGAGTATTATTATAATCCTTGTACTTTCAACCTTTACAAACATGTTCTTGTTTAGAAGTTCAGTCTACTCTTGAATCTTTATGCTCCTGAATTGTGATTTTAAAACAAAACACAACTGAAAAACAAACCACTATTATACTTTTTCCATAATTGTTTAATTGTAACCATAAAGTGCCCCCTACAGGTTGGACGACTCATTAAACTAAAATGGAGTTAGGATTAATATATTTCAACTTTTGCTAAAAATTATAAAACAAATATTTATCCCAGAATAGCTATTTAAAAAATAATATCATTTAGGTTTATAATTGTGTTTCCCGTTTGTTAATTGATGACATCACGGTAGTAAATTAGCTTGCAGCCCATTTGCCCAAAACGTATCTATTGTAAAAAAAAAATGATATATATATATATATATATATATATATATATTATATATATATATATATATATATATATATATATATATATATATATATATATATATATATATATTTGACAAATATAAATATATGAGGGCGACTTTATTTAGTTGAATTATTGTTTGGGGTCAAAAAAGTTTTTTCTACTCCACAAATACCTGCTCGATTGATGTAAAACTATAATTTATATGTACAACAGGTATAAATACACTAGATAAAGTCAACATTAGAAATGACTAAAAACTTGTTATTGGCACTTTAAATCTTAATTTGCATTTCGTGGTCTTCACCCTTCATTTAGCAAAGTAAAAACCCATTAAGATTGAAAGCGGGAAACTTGTCGCACATAATTGTAAAAAAAATTTAAACAAGAAAGATTTAAGAACCTACATTTAAAAGACAGTGTTTATTTAAATCGGTGATTGCTGATTATCTGATGATGATTGTGGAGATCTGGAGATCTGGAGGACACTTTACAGCAGCGTTTGGTTTTTCAGACTCAGGACAGAGAAACAGATTTGGCCCTGTTCAACTCGTGAATAAACCACATGAATCCATAATTGAAGACGTCACAATAGTTGGCACGTGCTGTTCTCCTAAAAGCTCCGTTGAACGGCTTCCAGATTGTCCAAGCTTTTATAGAAAAACCTCTCGCCAAATCCAGAGCGAATCCACTCATTTATGTGGCATAAATTAAAATGCATTGAATTGGGCTCTAGCTAATCTAAAAATTTTAAATATATATATGCAGTGAAAATTATATGATATATATAGTATGTGTGTATGTATGTGTGTGTGTGTGTGTGTGTGTGTGTGTGTGTGAAAAAATACAATTTGATTTTAAAAAAAACTGCTGTTTTTAAAGGTCTCTTGGATGAGAATGAATGCTTTTATGTTAATATAGTATCGACACGTCACCAGTTTATAGTGCAGCTAACACAATAATAAAGCTGAGATAGAGCTTTAAAGCCACACTGTGGAACATTCCTGTGTTCTTACGTAACATGTGACAGCGCTGTGGCAGATGAAAACAGATGTAAGTGTGTGTGTTAATGAGTGAAGCTAATAACAGGCTGATCTGGTCTGTGATTGGACGTCTCCTCTTCATTAGTTTGACTGATGAGGGCACAGACTAATTACTGGAGGAGATCACTACATCTATTACACTCCGTCTTATGAAGGCTTGATTAGCATCAGCCCCAACAACATAAACTAACGACTGTTTTCATAAGACTTTCACACTGTAAATATGTGGCCGGCCTGTCGTTGGGCGACCTGTCGGGGGCAGGGCCGTGGACGGCCTGTCAGGTGGCGGCTTATCGTGGGGCGAACGGCTGTTCTCCTGTTCTCTGTTCTCCTGTTCTGTTCTCCTGTTCTCCTGTTGTCCGTGCTCTTCCTGGTCCCGTGGTCTCCTGTTCCTGTTGTTTCTCCCCTGTTCTCCTGTTCTCCTGTTCTCTGTACTGTTCTCCTCGTCCCGTGTTCTCGCCTGGTCCCGAGCTTCCTGTCCTGTTTCCTCCTGTTCTCTGTGTTCTCACCTGTTCTCACTGTTTCCTCTGTCTCGAGCGCTGGTCCGTGGTTCTCCTGGTCCGTGGTCTCCTGTTCACTGTGTTCTCGTGTTCTCCTGTTCTCTGTTCTCCTGTTTCTCTGTTCTCCTGGTCTCGGGGTCGGTCTCGTGGTCTCGTGGTCTCCTGTTCTTGTGTTCTCATGTGGATGTATCTTGTCCTTGCGAGCTGAAAACGCGTACCAAAAAGCCACACATTTGCAAAGTTGCTAACGTGTTTCGCTCTTTGCCATATCTGTGCCAGTGTTGCCATAGTTACCACTCTAGATATCCAGATTATACAGATGGTGTCGTCTTTCTCTGAGTGCAGATCCAGAATACTGTCAGAACCAGAACACTCAATATGAACTCTAACAGATTATGCACATTGTTATCTGTGGCTGTGGCAGCAGCAGTCGTAGTAATAGTAATAGTAATATTAATAGTAGATAGTAGTAGTACTGGTGATAGTAGTAGTACCGGTGATAGTAGTTAATAAAGCTCTCACTGTGGTAACTACGTTCCTTATCTGCCCAGAGGTCCATAATAAGGACTGGAAAATGGGATTGGACTTGGTGAAAAGCCTTCCGTCTTCTGGAAACTCAAACTGAGCCTAACAAAAATGTTAGTGGTTAGCTTTACTGGTTAGCTTTACTGGTTAGCTTTACTGGTTAGCTTTACTGGTTAGCTTTAGCGGTTAGCCTTAGCTCCAAGACAGTGACAGTTTTCTTAAAAGCCTATTGTTAAACAGTTAAATTACATTGGGCATGTTGTGTGTGCCGTTTGAGTGAGGTCTGTGTCATTATCGTGGTTAAAGCGACAGCTCTATAGTTTAACAGCTGTTGATAAATGCATTTTTAAAATGTATTCGTTTTTATTTATATTTTAAAGGTATACATAAATTTAAAAAAACAAAATAAAATAAATAAATAAAATTGGACCAGAGTGCTGGACAAAAAAAATAATACTTATAAAATTAATACATTAATAAATGCATAAATATATCAATGCATACAATAATAATAGTAATGTATGTTAAATTATGTTCCAAAGGTATCCATGTATTGTGTCAATGGCAGGAGTTCCAAGTACAGAGTTCTAAAGTTCAGAGGGATGGAAATGTCAAAATCAGTCCACAGTGCTTTGTGAACTTCAGTCCGATATTTCAGAGCGACAGGACAGTTCCAGAACATGTGATGGTGGTTTGCCTCCTGGTGCCACAGTTCCTCCGCCAGTTCCTTGTGAATAATGGGCACTTTGACCTGGTGTTATGAAGAAAGAATAATGCATGTCTAAGCTGTCATTATCGTTTTAAGTCAGTTGAACTATTATTTCATTGGAGAAAGAGTAACGCACACCTTTGTCGAAGTGCAGAGGCGTTACAACTTGATGGCAGATACCAAAATTAAAGGTTCTTTGTACCTTTGTCAAATGTTTCTGCCGCGGCAGTTCTTGTTACGAATTCTGCCGCTTTTTTAAACAGATTTTTCTAATCGGCGCAAACGAACAACATGTATTATTTCTATTTCCCGTTATGTCCATCTCACACGGCCAGAATATTGCCGTGTGCATGTGTCATTTGGTTTTTGAGACAATAGCCTCTCTGTGCGTGTGGATGTGGGACAGATTTTGGAGTTTTGGTCCAAACAAAGCCTGTAGTTTGGTGGTGTTCGGCTCCGTCTGTCTCTGGGAAGCACAGATGCACGTTCAGTCCGCGGTCTTATGGCGTTAACCCGTCAGCTGTGTCCAAACGCCCGGCACCAGTGCCGTTCTGGCTGCGCTTGGCTGTGTCCAAACGCTCTGGATAAACGGACAGTGCAGCGGCTTGACTTTATTTGGTGTATATATACCTGTTGTACATATCAATTATATTTTTACACCTATCAAGTAGGCACTTGTTGAGTAAACATCTGTAGAAAATGACAGGAAGTGACATCACACCAGGGACACTCATTCTAGTCAAAGTTTATGCCGAATTTACACAAAGACATTTTTTTTTTGACGCTCTAAACATGAATTCAACAAAATAAAGTCGCTCTCATGTATATTTATATCTATATATGTTTATTTGTCAATTTTGTTTAAAAGGTGACAGTAGAGATGAGTGACAGTAGATGAGTTGTGGCCCAGTATTTGCTGGGCAATTTCCTAGTGTGATGTCATCAATTACAAACAGGAAGTGACATTTATAAAACAAAAAAAAATGCTTTTCTGTGATAAAAGTTGTATATTTTTTAGCAAAATTCCAAATATATTTATCTTAACTGAATTTTATTTCAATGAGTCATCCGACCTGTTGGGGGCGCTTTAATATCTGTAATTGCTTGGACAACAAACAAATTTACTGTCAAAAAGCACTGCCATTATTCTTATCTGAGTATCTGCTCTTGATGAGTCACTAACGAAGCGACGCTGCGGTCCATCTTCTCGTTGGGACGGATCGAGGGGATGCGAGCCATTTGCTATGCTGCTCCCACAGCTTGGAACTCTCCCCGGTCAGAGCTGAGGTTGTGTGCTTGTTTAAATGTAGTTTCTTCAGTGGCCTCTTGTTTATATGTGTTGATGCTTTTAGAGTTGTGCGCTGCTTTGGCCCTACTTTGGCCCTTTGGCGCTTGAAAAAGAGGTTTCAATGGGTTTTTAGCTGGTTAAATAATGTTAATAAATGAAGAAACGAGTCTCCAGAGCGTGCTCTGCTTCGGGCCCTGTGCATTCTTTTCTGTGGGACTTGACTGAGGAAGTGCAGAGCCAATGCATAAAAGATGACAGCTGGCATTTTTGGTCCAAAGAATCTCGACAAGACACTTTGAGAAGCTCATTAATATTCATCTATTCTAACACCGCATTTGGACAAGCCTCACCAAACTCACAAATCTCACAAATCATTTTAGCCACTTATAAAACAAGACTCGCAGCGATTTGAGCAAACAGTTATCGAACTGATGAACTCTGTCACTTAGACCTCGGCAGGTGGAGCTGGCAGTCACGTTTTACCTCCCACTTTTGTTCCGCTCTCGTCCCCCGTCTGCAGCAACATTGGCAACATGTCAACATATAAACTTTCACCTGGAGACGACAGTGTCCAGTCTGCTCCTGTAGATGTTTTATTAGTTCATTTAATCTGCTTCATCAATACATTTCTCTGGAACATTATAGTGTCAAAGGTCATTTTCTTCTCAAGTTTAATATCCTGTTTGTCCTCAACAAATAAACACATCATCTTCAGGGCTAATTTACTGAAATACTAAATAAGATATTGTTACTAACAGCAAAACAAAATGACAAGGAGGGAGAAAGGAGAGAGGGAGGTAGAAGAGAAATGGTCCTTTCAGGTTTTGTGTGAGTAGTAGTAGTAGTAGTAGTAGTAGTAGTAGTAGTAGTAGTAGTAGTAGTAGTAGTAGTAGTAGTAGTAGTGGTAGTGTAGTAGTAGTAGTAGTAGTAGTAGTAGTAGTAGTAGTAGTTCAAGGCTGTGTGAAGGGTAAACTGCACTCTAAAAACAACTTAAATCAGAATTGTTGTATGTAGTGATTCATTTTTCGCAGTGTGCAGAGGGAGCTGCGGGTGAAGGGCTGGCCGTGTCCCCGGTCTTGGCCTGGGCTCGCGAGGGTTAGCCGCGCCGCGCCAACAGTCACAACTGCTAACCGCTAACGCCGCGCCGGCTGCATATGCACACAGCAACACAGCACTGCGGGCAAAAGATCACCAGGCTGCATCTGCTGCCACACAAACACCAAACGCACAGGCTAACCGCTCTGCCACGCTCTGCACGGGCCTGTTTGCTTCGCCCTGGAGCGGATCGTTCAGTCCCGATGTGTCTCCGCAGTCTTAAAGTGCACGTGACAGCCCACATGCTAAGCACAACAAAGCTAGCAAAGCACGTTAGCATCAGCTGTTTCCTGTTTATTCGCTTTGTCAAGAGCCAAAATATGATATTTCCAGGTCATAATGCAACTAACATCCAAAGCCAATGCGTTATGTTTGTTGTTTCGGTCACTTCTTGTCAAATATGTGTCCCTTTTTAGTTATGTTTTTTTTTTTTTTGATTTTTTGCATTTGATCATGTTTTTTTCCCTTGTAGTTACATTTTGTTGTATCTTGTCACGTTTTCGTCACTTCTCATCATGTTTTAGTCGCTTCTAGTCACGTTTTTGTTGCTTTTAGTTCTATCGCCGCAAGGCACTCGCTTTGTCAAGGGCCAAAAGATGATATTTCCAGGTCATAATGAGTCTAACATGATCCAAAGCCAAAGCGTTCCATAAAGAGAGGTTCAAACGTGGCGTAGAGGCTTTGCAGAGAAGGCAAAGAAATGAGGCAAAACTGTTACTGTACACACAAACCTGGAATTACGTAAACGTCTTTTTTGTGAATCGCTGAGATCGGCCTCAGGATTAAAAACTATCATTCCGGTAGAATTTAAAGCGTGGTGCTTGTAGTAACGTGGCTACAGAGAGAGTCTAACCCACAACCTTCTTACTGAGACGTAATGCACACTTTTTAACGCTATAAATCCCTTCTTGCTCACGTTTTGCCAAAGTCGTGTCTGATTTACTCGCACATTTTCAGTCTCATAACTTAGCGCCGCCATGTTTGAATGTAAAAGTGATTTTGCAGCAGAAATCCCAGTGTAAATTGAGCGTGGAGTGAAAGGAGAGTTACGAGGCAGTAAACCAACAGAGCGTCGGACTATGGAGAATATGCTTATCAAGCTCATGCTAATGCTAGCTGTAAATAAAAGACAACAGATCGTTACAATATACTGGGGCCAGAAAGTTGGGAGGGGAGGAGTATATTTGGATTAAAGAGGGTTCAAATGGGGCTCAACTGACAAAAACATAAATTCTTACCAATTTTGATATTACTCTTTCCATAAAACCTTTTTGTAAAATAAGTTTGTGTATTCCCTCACCCTGTGAAATGCTTACCGAAGCCTGGACAATGTGGTACAAATATCTGATTGTATTTTTTGTGTGTTTTTGTTATTTTTCTAAGTCCACGTTCAGAAGGAATGCGCGTTCTGTTAACAAACACACATTGTACATTATTTTTTGTATTTTTTGGCATTTAAAGTTTGTTTTATTTGGGTTTTCATATTTTAGAACTTGAAATAATGTCTGTGTACGGAAACCACACGTGACTTTCTCTCTTAGTCAGGCTTTCGCTCATCATGATTTGGATTTTAGCGCTCCATCTACTGGCTGCAGAGGGAGTTACCGTGGGGAAATAAACAAAAGCTAGCTTGCCCCCGACGCGATAATGTAGGCACACAGTTGTAATGAAGGTGATTTGAGTCAGAAATGCTCAGGAAGAGTCTGTGATGATTTATGGACTTGGACACCTACTATGAGGTCACAAATCTGGGAAATTTGAAAGCAAGTGTTTTTGTGAGGCGAGAGAAGACGAGCTCGTAAACGGCATTCATGAATCAAAGTGTAAATGAAGCTAAACACAACTGCAGATGTGTTTTTGATCTTACAACAGGGTTAAAAGCTCATAATGTGTTGTTTGAACATGAGAACTTTACATTCGACTGCGACGGTTCGAACGCGTCTTTGACACAAACTTTCATGTCTTAACGACGTTGTTACAGATGCTCCCGTCGTATAGGACCAGCCGCCGCCGTCAAAACAATCCACAATCATTCCGTCGAATTCTACAATCACCGCACACGGCCCTGCGCCGGGGCCGCTCCATCAACGCCTTTGTCTCACCTGATTTGTGCTCGCAGCTAATCACCGGGCCACGTTACCGTCGTTAGCGCCGAATCTGCATATTTAATGAGTGGATTAAGGCGCCGGAATAATTACAACCCAAACATCAATGGCTTTGTAATGATCCAGATGAAAGACTGCGACTTTTACATTCGGGGCTCAAAGAACGTCCTGTTTGGTTTGAAATGAGGTCTGTACGTCTGAATATTCATGGAAAAAACAAGAGTAATTATGATTCAGTTGTTTGGAAACGTTTTTTTAAGCTTCACTATTCGGGCTGTTTTGTTTTCGGGGAATACGTTGGGTAAATCAGGCCACAAACGGATGGATTTTGTGTTAAATTATCATTATTATTATTATTATGATTATTAAAAGGATTTTTAGTCTTGCTGAATATTGAGTGTTAGAAATGTGCGTCGTGTCTAATTTAGTTTCTTAATGATGAGAAATTAGGATGGTTGCCATAGCAATGAACTATTTAAAACAAAATATATTGTAAAATATATATTTTATCTTTTGAATGGGGAAAAAGTCCTCCAAATGTTCACGAATAAGTAAGAAAAGCAGCTCTTAATTATTTGCAACTGGAATTATTGTGTTTTCACCGTATAAAAACATAATTATTTCATATTTTAAACCTTTTAGTCCACACTTTTTCCTCACTTTCTCATGTTTTCCGAGCATCACAATCAGGCCAGAGCGGAGATTTGCCCTTCGTGATGAAGCTAATGCTAGCATGCTAACAGTTCACTTCCTGGTTCTCATGAATAAAACTCTGTGATTGGATGTTTTGACTCTGAGCTGCTTTATTTACATCTGGGGAAAATGCAGCCTTATGTTGTCACGATGCTAATGATGCTTATGATGCTTATGATGCTAACAATGCTAACTCGATTTCGACACCAAAGAATAATTAAAAAGGATCTTTTTTAGTTCAATAATAATAAAATAATAAAAAGTGCTTTCTTTAGTAAATATTATGGTTTTATTATTTATGTATTATTGTTTTGATTCATCTTCTACAATTAAAACTACTACGTTCAGCTGCTATTTGTGAAAAATATCAATCTCAGAACAAATGTATCTCAATTCTTAGTTCAAATGTTGTCACAATTGCAAAATGACGTTTTTAAATTAAACTAAAGGCTGTTCCCTCATCCGGATTTGTTTTAGCGCTCCATCTAGTAGCAACAGAGGGCATTACCAGTGAGTCTGGGAAGATTTATGGACTTTATGGACAGATTTTTATGATGTTAATATATATTATAGTTTACAGTAGTTGAAAAATCGATTTGAAAATTCAGGAGGTGAAAACAAATTTTTGACTCAAAGTTTATGCGTAATTTACACCAAAGAAACAACTTATTTTTGACCCTTTAAACATGAATTCTACAAAATAAAAATGTTCACATGTATTTCGGTTTTGGCCCAGTGGTTGCTGGGTAATTTACAACCAGGAAGTAAAATCATAAACCTAAAACAACCAAACGTTTTAAGCAAATGTTCAATATATTATAAGATATATTCATCTTAAATACATTTTAGTTGAATTACACACAACACTTATTCCTTTTATATTTTTGCTGAATAATTTACTTTTATTTTGCTTCACTTTGAAGTTTGCTCCGTACAATTTCAATCACCTACAAAGTCAGCCGATGCCGCACAGGAACGTGTCAAACCGCTCACAGGAAAAAAAGAAAGAAAACTGAAATCCGCGCCACAGTATTTGCCGGCCTCAAAAAAAAAAAAGTACAACCGAAAATACTTTGATAAAGCGACACAAGTCTTCCCAGAAATCCCTGTGCTTTACGCCAATCAAAGTGCGGCGCGTCCAAGAGCGAGGCGCCGAGCACTGGCAGCCGGCGCGTGAGTCACTCCCCTCCGTGTTTTTTAAATATTGACAGATTCATTTTGGGCACAAAGTTTCACCCGCGCGGATCAGCAGCATATGCATCTACTGGAAGAGCGGGTGCCTTTTTCCCTTAGAAGATGCTGTTTGGGAGCGTTACGGCGCTCCGAACGAGGCGCCCAAAGCCTCCGGGGATTAGTAGTTCTCGTGTAGTTAAGTGGCAATATGTTACGGCTAATTTTAACTTGGCGCCGACGGCAGGAACGGGCCTGTTTTTGGTAAATAAAGCTCTGTTGTTTTGTTTTTGTGGCCGTGTCCTTCTCTCAGACGGAGCAGGAGGCATCCGAGAGAAAGATGCACAAGAACAGACACAAAAGTGGAACCCGGTCAGTGTCGTCCTGATTCGGGCAAACGCCACGCACAAAGGCGATGACGGAAGCCGAAATGAAACGCACCGAAGAGCTGGGGTCAATCACCAAATATGACAAGTGAAGACTTTTTACCGGACTTTTTACCGTGCAAACACTCACAGAAATGTTGATCCCACAGTAGTTTTTCATTTTGTCTACAGATATGACATACTTCACAGCGAACTGAAGCTCAGATACAGTTTTAAGGCGACAGAATGTTTAAGCTGTCCGTTCTTTGTAGTAGAAAAGCTGACATACAATTCAAACGTGTTGATTATTTCTTGTTGTAAAGACTCAAAATCATTAGTATTTGTATCCGATTTCAGTTAATTGTATAAATTGTGTTATATTCACCTCACTGTCTTCAAAAGAGTCTAAGCAGGAGAAGAGATGGTGTGAAAGAGGAGGTAAAAAAAAGAGAATGGAGGTAAAGGTTCAGTTTATCGTGTACAGCAGCTTCCAAACACTGCTGCTCCTTCAGATGGTAATCAGGTACTCATCAGTGATGAGGAGCTGCTGCAGCTAATAGCATTTCTATGGCCCATTACAAGGCTGTTGGGGTAACAAAGAAGATATGTTTCAGGTGAACTTCAGGTGACTGAGAATGACTCTTGGATGAGTCAAACTGTGTGCACTGTGCAAAGATTCTGATTGTAGTAAAAGTGGTGGTAGTAATAGAAGTACAAGCTGTAGTAGCAGTGGTAGTAACAGGATTATAATAGTTTTCTTCCCAAAAATGTCATGGTAAATTTAAAAGGAAATAACACCATTTTAGGGATGTGATTTAAGGATGCTTTCCGTTTATAATGCCGTAGTCTATCAAACTGAGATATAATGGTGGCTCCTCGCGCTGGATTAAAGGCCAAACATTATGTATTATTTGTGTTGTTCTCAGTCTTTAAACCTGCTCTTAAGAACCTTTAGTTTAACATCTCATGTTTTAGAACTAACAAACAAAACTACATTTGGATCTGCTGTTTCCGCCTGGACTAACTGAGTTTTTGCTCCATCTACTAGCTGCAGAGGGAATTACACAGTTTAAGATGATAAAAAATCAGCACTTTTCAGGCTGGCCTCTCACTTCCAGGTCTTGTCGTATTGATCGTGATTAGATAGGAGAGAAATTATGTTAGAAACAGTTTTAAAAGAGAGAAAATGTACATTTAGCATAATGTGTGTCCTTAGTAGCAGCAGTCGTATTGTAGTACTAGTAATAGTAATATAGTATGGAGGCAGTAGTAGTCCCCATAATAGACCCTCTGCTGTCACTTCCCCCGTTTGTTGTCCAAACTAAACTTGTGTGACGTCTAATGTATGTGTGAGACAAAGTGCCTCGTAGCTTCTGACACCACGAGCCGGATCGAGTCACATTATACAGTGTTTGTGCAGCGCGGCTTCAAAACACCCTTAAGAAGTGTGCGCCGGGGCATCACAGCTAATCCTCCTCTCCCGCGTTTTTACGCCGTCTGACGTTAAAACATGTTATTTAATGAACTGCGCCGGGGCCCGCAGACATGTCCAAGTCTCTGTGTCGCTGCCCCCGTCGGCTCCCGCTGCAATCAACACACAAAATCACAAATATTCCATTGCGCCGGGCAGAATAAGCCCAAATGAATCTGTAATGTAGCTGCTCAGTCACTGCTCCTCCCGACCCGAGTAAGAGTGGTTTTCTTTTTGACAAAAAAACACTTGAATTTGTCATATTTTGCGATATTCTGAGGTCAATCACGTCACATTCCACTTCAATTTTCACGTTCTTACTCCGCAATTTAGACTGTTTTAGTTTACAGAGGATCTATCTGTACATAACGACAATAACTCAAGAAATGTGCATAAATGAAACAAATGTAAAGCTAAATATCATAGTCTAATTTACAGTGTTTATTGTAGTTTTCTCTCTCGCTCTGAAATAAAACAAATCAGGTTGTTGTGGCAGTTTGTTCAATCATTTGTTTTTAAACATTATGGGGTATAAAACTAGCCTATGGGGGAGCTCCTGTTAATATCTCTATGTTCCAACTTTGAGCATTAAAAGAACACATTTCAGAAGGAGGTCCAAACTACAGGGTTTGCCGGTTTTGGAGTTATTGCGATTTGAAAACCTCGCCTGTTCAAATTAGCATTTATATTTGATTAAAGTTGACTTCGCCGCACTGGTTTGAATATTTTCTGTCTTCTATGCGTGGAGACGTATTGGGTCGCTCCATATTCAGAATAGATTCAAAAGCAGACTCTGGCGTCACAATGAATCCTCCTTGTCTGCTCTTTTACCGTGTCTGACATCAAAACATGTTATTTAATGTAAAAGTACGCGCTGAGGCACGTTGAGGCTGTTCAAACTTTGTTCACATCTCAACCAAAGCAGCTGCGCGTTCGCCAAACCAAACACTTCCGACGGCGGTTGGCTGGAAAAACACAGCTCTGCCAGTACTTTTATGGAGTTAAAAAACTGTAGCACATGGAAAACGCGCAAATGTTTTTATTTCAAAGAAAATGTGTGACTAGATCGTTTATGTTGGACAGTATGTGCCGTAGTGTCATGTCCTGTGTTTTTTCATTATTTTTTTCTCTTTCTGCGTTGTTTTTTGTTTTGTTGGTACATTTAAATAAAGGTTAAAAAGTATGGATTTATTTTTCAATGTAGTAAAAAAAAAATGTATTATTCCTTTTACCCTTTAAAAAAAAATATTTATTTATATTTAATATTTTTTTGTTGTCTTTTTTTTTTCTTTGGCAAATTTCAGTTATTTTTTCCCTATCCCCCTGAAGAGCCACATATTCATTTAAATAAAATTACTGTTTTGGAATTGACTTTTTACATTTTTATTTTTTTACTATTTTAGTTTGCCACCCATGGATTTTTATTGATTTATTCACAAGTGTATTTGTCTGTTCTTTTGTGCCTTTCCACACACGCAAAGTCACTCTTTTTATAATTGTATACATTTTCATATCTTATCTTAAATTAACTGTTGTTACAGCTGCTATATTTGAACAAATGTAAATAAATGTAAATAGTAAAATACTCACAAAAAGTCCTGCGTTTACACTTAAATCAACTGTCATTTCACCTTAAGTTATGCAATCGTTTTTTAACAGTCTCAGAAAGTTGCCGTTCGTCCATCTTTTTAGCACTTTCCAGTTTGCAGCTTTGACACCGCATTTTTCGCGCTCTATTTGTGTACATTCCCCAAGTAAAACAACTTCTTGTCGTCATCCGAGCGTCTGAAGAAAGTTTTCCTAGCTCACTTCCGGTCGCCTTTCCAAACCTGTTACAAATACTTCTCTCCCGCCTCCCAAACGCCTCTTCTGCTCGGCGCCCGGCTCTGTTCTTTTACGCCTCATTTATAGAAACGCGCAGACGGAGAACTGGACAAACTTCAGGCTTTTTGACCCGCGCAGAAAACATAAAATATCACAAGTTTTAAAAATAAAAGTGGAGCTCGCGAGCAGGTCGAGCAGAGGAATGTGTGACGGTCCCGCCTGAAGCATCTGCGATGTGGACGAGGGGCTTTGGGCACACGGGGGGCTTCGGGCGCACGGGGGGAGTCCGCTCTGAGGGGGTGAAAGTACCAAAGTACACAGAGTAGAGTTTTGGGGTATTTGTAATTCATCACTGCGTCGCCTAAACTCGAGTCATCTGAAAACTGTTTGATCAAGTTTAGCACAAAAAGATTGATCTAAAATGATACTTGCCACGTTTACTTTTACTTTTATTTGAGTAAAAATATTCTGGATATTTTTTTACGTTTTATTGTTTTACCTAATGACATTTCTGAGTCTTTTTTTTTTTTTTCATTTTTCCATTGCATAGCAGCGTTTGGTGTTTGTGGTAGTCAGTACACTACACTAGGTAGTAATATTAGTTGTAATTGTAGTTGCAGTAGTAGCCCTATCAGTAGTATTGGTGAAAAACCTTAGTAGTAGTAGTAGCAGTAGTAGCACCGTAGTAGTAGCACAGTAGTAGTCCTGGCTGTAGCTGCAGTTTTAAAGTATATCATTAATAGTACTGTATATAGTAGCATAGTAGTGATAATATATATAGTAACATAGTACTGATAGTAGTACACGTAGAAGCATAGTACTGATAGTAGTACATGTTGTAGAACTTCCTGACCCTTTTAGAGTTACTCGGTTGTGTTTGGGACTCGTTGGCGCGCAGCGTTTGCATGTTCTCCCTGCACAAGTCAAGACGTGATATGAACATTTCAAACTCTATTTCCATGTTAAGGAATAATATGATATGATGATAACCTTTTGTCCAAACTAGATAATCTTATCTCCTTTGTTACCTTGTTCTAGTTCTAAATAAAGATCAAGATCCTTCTAAGACTGTTTTTTCAGGAAAGGCCACGTTTGTCTTTTGTTTTGTTTGTACATAAAGAACAGAACATTTGTATGGGTTCATTTTTAAATCTAGTTTAGTCAAATCCAAATTTGTATTCTTTTTTATTCCTTTTTTTCCTTTTTTTAAATTGTATTTTTATTTCATCCTTTTTCTATGTTATGTGTATTTTTTCCTTTGGCAAATTTCTGTTATTTATTTATCATTTCCCCCAGAAGAGCCACATATCCACTGAAATATAATTACAGTTTTGGAATTTACATAAGTCTTTATTTTATTATTTTTTAAATAATTTTAGTTTGCCCCCCACAGGAGATTTTGTCCTGTTTATGTCATTTATTTCAATGTTGATACTAGTTTCAATATAGTTTTATCGATCCATATCAGATTGGTGACTCTTTGGGGACATTAAATCGCCTTAACCCGAGTTTTGTTATTTCATGAAAATATGATTCTGTCTGATAAGTGAGTGGAATAATCTAAATTGCTAAATAAACCTGGACAAATTTTACTTAAAATTCGAGCATTTCGAATCAAAGACTTTGCCTTTTTTGTGTAGCATCTGTTCCGCTAACGGCCCCAGCGTTCGGTCTGTTCCTCACACCACCCAAACGCTGCCTGGCGCGCCGGCGAAGGTGTGCGAATGTAGGTCTTAACAACTGCGGGGTCGGCACAGACTATCACCTGGGAGCCGTGCCGAAACAGAAAGGCATTGTGGGAAGAAAAGATGGTGGCGCTTGACTGACAGGCCGGGAGTTAGCGCTACAGACGCGGAGGACGGAGGTGGCAACGTTCGAAACAGAGGAGCGCTTGTTTTTGGGAAGTGCAAAACCAGTATTATTTTCATTTTTTAATTTTAACAGATTGAGACGGTTTGGACACGTTACAGAGGAGGGAGAGCAAAAAATGTGGCACGGCGCAGGAGCACAAGGAGATAAGAAGGGCGCGCAGTCCAAATGAAATATGGCAAAACACTTCAAGTCAATCGATGCGTAAAAAAAAAGAAGGATTAAATTAAGTAAAGTACTTAAAGTGCACGTGGCAGGTTCCCGTGTTTTTCTAATTATTACCTCGTTTGGTGGGTGAGTTCCTGTGGTAAATATTTATCATAGTTTTACATCAGTCGAGCTGTGGTTTGTCAAGGAAAAAATTTAAAATAAAAGTGGAAAATTGCATAAAGTTCTAATAAAGTAAATCCCTCTGTGATGTCATCAATAGGCGACATTTTGCATATCCAAAATTCACACTTAACACGTTTTTCTGACAGTTTAACCCATCATTTAAGAAAAATAAAGGTGTTAAATGGTATTATTGTTTGTCCAATTATAACTATTGTGTCATTTATGTGTGTTTAGTCTTTAGGCCCTTTGTTTACAGTCTGGTTGTTAGATAACATCTGCTGCTCATGTCCAACCAGGAAGTGACATCATAAACGTCACCAACATTGTCAAACCTGCAGCTCATAGGGTCAAAATGAGACGGTTGAGCGCTCTCTGCCTCCGACTACATTGTTAACTTTAGTGTATTCTCCGATGCTAGTTGTTATTAGCGTTAGCGTGAGGGCTAAACGCCGTGCTGGCCTCTCAAAGTGGTGAAAAGCTCTTACAAACTCATCGTGGTGAATCATTAGGATGCTCAGAATGCATGAGAATGCGAGAAAGCGTGGAATAACTTTGGACCAGTGTTTAAAAGAAACTAGTTCAGTTTCCATGTGTTGTAGACCTTTTCACTTTTTCTGACAGCGTTATCAGTACTTTAAGTTCAAATCTACGGTTATAAACGTGTTTAATGCTGTTTGTTTATCACTCGTTTAATCTCACGACTTGTATTTTGATTGAGTCGTGGATGAGTTATTCCTGCGTAGTTTTCACCTACCTCCTAGCCCCACTTCACATCCCTGTACTTAGCTGCGATTGGATTCAAGACATTCAGGCTCCGGGTCAAATGCGTAGGGTCGTTTTTTTCAAAATAAAAAAGATGTAAATAAAAATCTTGTTGAAGAGTTCTGCAGTTTTTAACAGGAAGTCAATGTGTTTCTTTTATTTGGCCGTTTTAGATCAATATTGTATTTTACAATGAACAAAATGTAAAATAATGATCTACAGCTGCTGTCGTTTAAATATGTCTCGGGTTAGGGTTTAATAGCTCTCGAAATCTCAATCTGAGTGAGATTCTTTTAATTAACATTTTTTAATATCTGTGTGTGTCTCTATATATAAATTATATATCTATTATATATGTGGTGTGTGTGGGTTCGATATATATATATATGACGTTATATGTATATATGAGTGTGTGTGTGTGTGTGTGTATTATGTGTGTGTAGGGGTACATATATATATATATATATATATATATATATATATATGTATGTATATATGTATATATGTATATGTGTATATTTATTTTATATATTCATTTCATGTGGCAGTGTCCCATAATACGGTCGTTATGGGTGATATGTTCTTCCTAAATCCTTCTTTCGTGATAAACTCGAGTTGTTTCCGTGTTTCTCTTTCCGCTGATCAGAGACGCTCTTGAAAAACCTAAACATCCCTTTCCTCTCTCTCTGCTGCGCCGCTCGCTCTGCTTGGCCCCGCTCTCGTTCACACCGCAGTTATTTGGCCGGGGCCCCTCTCTCTGCGCTTCGTCCCGGCCCCGCGCTTGGACGGGGCCCTTCCATTAGAGCCATCTGTGCCCGCCTGCTCCGTCTGTGTGCGCCGCCGCCGAGCCAAAAGCGGTGGCATTTCTCTGGGAACGCTGCGGCGCGCTCCTGTTCCAGACTTCAGCTGCCAATGATGTGCACTTACAAGCACAAAAACAGGGTGGGGAGGAGGGGCGAGAGGGGGAGTGAGGGGGAGAGAGGGGGAGAGAGGAGGTGGGAGGAAGACGAGAGGGGAGAGAGGGAAAAGGCAGAGGAGAGGGAGGCAGTTTTCTCATGTATTACTCTTTTCCGCTGCATGGATTATAACTGCTTCACTCCTCAGGGCTGCAGCTGGAGTTCTTTCTCCCTCTATTGGTACAAAAAATAATGCATCTGTCAGATTATGATCTTATTTCCCTTACATTATTTACTAAGATGCACTAAAGAATAATGGCTAAAGGAGACACATTATTTTATTGTACGTTGTTATAAACATAAGTAGATCCATCTGTCCGTCTGCCCCAGGGCAGCTGTGGCTCCGGCTGAGGAGTGAACTGGAAATCTCTTGAGTGATTTACAGTTCACACAAGGTTTAAACCCAATGATTAAATGTATTAATTAGATCATCATTTTACATCTTTTCATTGTAAACTGCATGTCTCTGATGGAAACATAGCCTTCAAAACTGATTGGCCCCGCCTCTTTGTAGTGTTAAGCCCTGCCTTTTCATACTGATAAGCCCCGCCTCTTCATATTGACCTTTCACAGTGACAAGCAGTTTTTGTCTATTTGACACACTTTTTGGAACTCAACATGTTTATCTCAGGGATGTGGGCGGGGCTAGGGTGTAGGTGAAAACCCTCAGTTACACGACAGTTTCATTAGTTCAATCAGAGGTTGAAAGGAAACGCTGATAGCAGACCTAAAACTGTCGAACCTCATGGGTATCGGTATCGGATCGAATAAAAAATCAGTGGTATCGTCCATCACTAGAAAACAGTGTTTTATGATTTCTTCTTTATCTTCTTCTCTCAAAGTCCAGATGTGTTTTCTCGTTTCTTCATTCTTGATTCTACTTGTTTCCAGTTCATTTTGACTTTAAAGAAGGCGTTTTCACTGTTAAACTCCGTCAGATACCGCCCCGCCCGTCCCCCGACCGCCGTCCCCCGCCGTCCCCCGTCCCCGACCGCCGTCCCCCGACTGCCGTCCCCGCTAGCGCTGTGCGAGGGTCTGCGCGGACGCGTTTGTGTGCTGGCTCCGTCTCAGGTGGCCCAGATGGAGCTCTGCTGAGTGGGCCGGGGATGCGATTGCTCATTCCCTGGCTCGGTGCGGGCCCCATGCAGCTGTGGTCCCGCGGCGCCCCCTAATGTCCTCAATATGGACATGGGAATGGGGGAGGGGGGAGGAGCAGGGGGGCAGAGGAGGGGCAGGAGGGAGCAGAGGAGGAGCAGAAGAGGGAGCAGAGGATGGAGAGGGGCACAGACTGGGTGGAGAGGGGAAAGTGTGACTTCATGTTTCATTAAAACTTCTTTATATTTAAGGTTTGGCTGAAAAAACGTGCCCAGTTTTTGCCCAGTTTTTGCCCAGTTTTGGTGAAGATTTTATGGAACTCCTGAACTGAGTAGAACAATCTGATGTTTTGTAGGTTTTATGTACAAGATCTGGAACATAAAAAGTAAAAAGGTGTTTAAACGTTGGCCTCAGCCTCCTCCCTTTTAATGACATCACGTTCACACGTTAGGCTCTCATCGGATGAATCTGACCTTTTGAGGCCCAAGTCACTTTGCAAAGATCAGATTCAATGGAACGTTCACTCACAAAAACCTCTTGGACCTCAGTGTGAACCGTCTCTGAACAGCAGAAGAGGAAGAGCGGAGGTGCGTTGTCGTGGTAACTACCAGTTACCTGGAGCTCTTTGAGAAATGAGAAGTCCAGGTTCAATCTGGTGTACGTTCATGTGCTTTTACCTCGGAACGGAGCATGATAAATACAAAGGGCCTTTACATAAAACAGATTATGATCATAACTAATTATTTGACCCTGTTACATATCATTTTACGTAACACTTTTATAATAACTACACTTATTCCTGCCTTAGTAAAGCAGAATCAGAATCAGAAAGGGTTTATTGCCATTGTCAATGAACAAAATTCACAAACCATAGAACTTGTCTCGGCCTCAAGGTGCAAACATAAAACACTGAGCAATAATAAAAACAACATATATGAAATCAAGGGCATGCATTAAGAAACAATTTAAAATTACTATAAAATAAAATAAAAAATAGGCATTACTATGTACACAAGAGTTGCAGTTAAATTTACAGTTGTAGTGCAGAAAAGTGACAGTGCAGTGAGTGATGAATAGTGTAGTTAAAGTGGCAGGTGTTTAGAAGTGTTCATGAGTCCAACGCAGAGGGAAAGAAACTATTCTTGTGGCGGGAGGTTCTGGTCCCGGATGGACCGTAGCCTTCTGCCTGAGGGGAGTGGTTCAAATAGACCATGTCCAGGGTGAGAAGGGTCAGCTGTGATCCCACCTGCTCGTCCCAGAGCCCCGGAGACGTACAGGTCCTGCAGAGATGGAAGTCTGCAGCCGATCACCTCTCAGCCAGAACGCACGATGCGTTGAAGTCTCTGTTTGCAAAGAATTTAAAGTCCACAAGACGGATCAAACTACATATTTCACTAAAACACACTAAACACACTAAAACACCCCAGTTTGACAAAAGTGTGTACATTTTGTGTAAAGTTTGTAATTGTACTTCCTGGTTGGAAGTGAGCACAAATAATGACACAGGTAGAAAGGTCATTCCACAGCTGTTACCTAGCAACCAGACTGTAAACAAGAGCCCAAATCCACATAAATGACACAACAGTTCTGATCTGACACACAATAACACCATAGAACACCTTTATTTTCCAACGATGGTTTAAACTGTCAGAAAAGTGTGTCAGTTAAGTGTCAACTGTCTCTGTGTCGCACACTGATGACATCACAGAGGGATTCAGCTCTACTTCCTGTCTCTTTAATTCACACATTTTCTTCACAAACTGCAACTTAACAGAAGTAAAGCTGTGATAAATGTTTACCACAGACGCCCTCCCACCAAACTAAGTCAGAATTAGAAAAACAGCAGAACTTTCATGAGGACTTTAATTCATTTTGGACAAAGGTTATTAAGAATGATTGGTTTAGTAACTACTTATCTAATACTCTAACACTTAACCTTAAACTTAAATTAATTGCCAAAAACTAGCTCCTGTTTTGGGGAGAAAAAGACTTCGAAACTTAGAATTTGTCATTTTGCTTTGAGTTGTTATTGTCACGGCAACGAGTTCTGTTTTATTTAGACGACTGATCCCGCCGACTCCACGTGCGCGCTGTCAAAATCCGTCACGTTCTTTCCGCTGCGGTCGGCTTACTCCGCCGCGCCGTTACTGTTGAGCCTTTAAATGTGCGCGGGGAACAGAACCGGGCACCGCGTGGATAACGTCCCAAAGCCCCGAGCTTATCAAACACCCCCGCCACCGCCGCCCCGTTCCGTCTCTGGCTCGCGGCTCCGGGCTCGCCTCCGTCCAGATGGGGCTCCACTTCCTCCTCCTCCTTCACTCCAAAACGCGACAAACTTTACAATCTATTAATGCCGCCAGCCGACGCTAACACTGGGATCCGGCGTTTGTTTATTTTTCATATTTCCCCCTCCCAAAAAAAAATCACGCCGAGGAATTTGTCAGCGAGTGAAGAACATCTGAGAGCAAACAAGGCGAACTGTCATCAATGTGTTTTTATTCCGAAAGTATCCGAGCGGGATTAAGAGCGGAAAGTCTTGTTTTAGACCGACCCAGGCTGAATATGGCGAAGGAGGCGCGGATGTCGGCGTCGCCACCAGATGGCGCCGAGCCATTCGAGGGTTTAGATTTGAGACGGACTAAACGTGAGGGATTATGAAACAAAACATCTCTCCTGTAAGTGACGAGGAGGGCCACATTACAACCAGAAAATGTACCGCAAACATGGGCCATTTTATCACCGTAACAACCTGTGGCACGGGACGTCAAGGTTATTAAGGTTCATCGATGATCGTGATTATTCATGTCACAATACAGTCGCGAGAACTAAAACATAATAATCGTGACTATTTTAGAAGCAAAATATAGTGGTTTTAATTCAATCTATGGTTCAAACAAATATATCTAAATATAAAGTACGGGTTCATCTGGCTTTTTTTGGTCACATTTACTTTATTTTGTCATTCAATTTCATAAAGCTGGGCACAAACTTGAGGAATAGTAAAGTGCTTGACAAGATTTCACACAGTCTCAGTAATAATCGTGAATAATCGTTAAATGGTGATGTTTTTTCCTGCTTTTGGCATATTACGGCTTTAGAACTACTTCTGTTTTCTAAATACATGTGACAGTTAGACCTTCACGAATCAAATAGAAGTTTGAATCCGTCTAATTTTGTTTCGTCACACCGATATGGACGACATAAATAAATAACTAACATCCCTGTTGCTAGCTTGGCATCTTAGCATGTAAAACGCAACTAGTTCATTTTAAACGGCAGCGATCCAGAGTTATTCCTCAGGTTCTCACGTATTCTCGAGCATTCTGATTATTCGCTGAGATGAGTTTATAAGAGCTTTTCTCAACTTTCAGAGACCTGAGTGAGTTTGGCTAACAACAGCTTGCATGCTAACAGCGCACTTCCTGGTTCTCGGAGAATAAAATTCTCTATAATTAGACCCAGACAGCAGTGTCATTTTGACCGGTTTGGAGCTTAGCTTAGCTGTATGTATTAGCTGCTGCTGCTGCTGTTGTTGTGATGCTAAGGCTACTCATGTGTCTGTTGCTCTGGGGCTAGCTGTGTGTTAGCTGTATGTGCTAGCTGTGTTGTTATAGTGATGCTAATGCTGCTCGTGTGCCTGTAGCTCTAGGGCTAGGTTGGTGTCGTTGTTCTTGCTGTTGCTGTTGCTGATCGTGTGCCTGTAGTTGTGGGGCTCGCTGCGTGTTAGCTTTGTGTTAGCTGTGTGTGTTTGTCGCGGGTCAGCTGCTCGTGTGGACACAGGAGGCTCAGGTTCACATTGGCTGTTTGTCCGTGGGATGTTTTGGCTTGTAACTCCGGCCTGAATCCAGACGTTGTCCAAGACCTGGACCAAGGACCAAATAAACCCCCCTTCGGACCATAATAGGCCCACTCTGACTTGTGCACAGTGTCTGTAACCTAGACAACCAGATAACATTTTATTGTACTCCACAGAGAACCAAATGTGGAAGAGCAGAGACTTTTTGCAGCTTCAGGACGATTGCAGAACATACTTTAGTGCGACGAGAATTACAGGGCCAGAATAATCAATAATTAGATGACCCAATAATTAGATCTGATTGTTGGTGTGTGTTCACAGAACTGGAGACATGTGTCAGTGAATCTGTGGATCTTTAGAGTAGCAAAGACAAAGTGCGATGCATTTGAAAGTCATTCATTCAAATTGTTTCCCTGTGAAATTGTAAAGATTTACGTGACGTTTCAATAATCTGATCATGACGATTGAAAGTATGGAATCAAACCTTTATGGAGCGATACCAGTTTGAGTCCTTTGGCTAACAAAGCTTCTCTTTTGACTTAAACGTTCCCTTTTTGCGTCTAACAAACAGCTCTGTTGTACCACAGGTTTGTTAATGGTGCTGCAAACTTTGATCTAGAACATTCAGTCCACTCTAGACCATTTTTTGAAGTACATTCACTTTTTCTCTCTTTTAACCCCGTTCTAACATTGTTCCCTCGTCAAAAACTGTTGTCGTTTTTAGCTTCTTTCACTGGAGTGTCATTAATCCTGTGTCTCACGCTGGGCCTCAGAAAACACGCAGTTTCAAATTGCCCAGATTTGTGATGTCAAAGGTCGAGATCTGGAGTCCATAAATCACTTTCATCACAACTGCGTGCTCACGTTAGCGCGTTTAGTTCATTTAGGGAACGCCTGAGAAGTGGAGAGGATGGAGGGAGAGAAAGAGGAAGAGAAACCAAGGGATGGAGGAAGAGAGAGAGGGATTTGTGAAACCCCCACATCCAGTGCACTCGACTTGGACTCGATTCGGCCCCGACTCGGCCCCGACTCACTTGGCCCAGACTCGGCCCAGACTCGGCCCAGACTCGGCCCAGACTCGGCCCAGACTCGGCCCAGACTCGGACCCAGACTCGACTTGGAATTGGTCCGGACTCGACTCGGCTCGGACTCGGCCCGGACTCGGCCCGGACTCGGCCCGGATTCGGCCCGGACTCGGCCCTGTGGCCAAGTGGGCATCTGCAGGGCCTCTGCTGTTTACTGAGCGAGGATTAGCCGCTGAGCTAACACGACGCTACGGGCTTATGAAGCAGAGAGCAGGGGCGAGATACGGCGGGGGAAAGGGGGAGAGGGGGGAGAGGGGGAGAGGGGGGAGAGGGGGGAGATACGGGGGGGAAGGGGGGGAGAGGGGGGGAGAGACCAGAGCAGGGATCATGAGCAGTTGTTTCCGGTGCAGTTTCTCTTTCAGACAGTTGTTTTACTAAACTCAGAGAAACTTTGTTGATTGATCATGAATTTTCAGTGAACGTGTGCGATTTCTCCTTCTTTTATGTGTGATAAAAGCACTCTCATAAATAAAGCAGAACAAAATGTGAAACAAAAACATTATCTGTTTCATAAATACACAACTCTGATCGGACCAAGAAACAGAATACATTTTGAGGCTGGTACTTTGTGTTCTGTGACTAAATATATTTGTAAAGTATTCTTCCAGTCACGGACCATGACGCAGCAAGGCCCTTTAAACAAATCAATAACGGCGTCTTTGGCGGTCCAGTCTTTGGTTGTTGGGTCAGTTTGTGCCGTTCGTTCCTCCCTAAACAGTATCCATCACCTGTGTCCATGGCAGGAGTTCTGAGGCCCATAATCCCAGCTCTGAAGTCCAGCAAACGGCCCGTTTTAAACACGTCAGCGCCTGAGAGGCTGAAATCTGAGCTCATGCTCATACTAATGCTAATGCTTATACAAAACTCACACTTCTTCTTGCCTCATCAAACACTGCAGATCTATAATGTGAATATATATAACAGAATATTGTCTTTAGAATGTGGCTTTGACAGAGAAAATGTGTTTTATTGACGAAATTAAAAACTGGGTTGAAAATCAGAAATAGTTTATTCTCTTTTGACATTTTGACTTAAATTGCAGCCCCTCGAGGCGACTACTATTGTGATTTTGGGCGTTACAAAAATAAATTGAATTGAAATTGAAATATGATTTCACTTTTTCTTTTTGACACATCACAATAAGACAGTTAATCGTCACAGCCCAAACGTAAACATGGAAAAAAGCTCAAGCAGAGAAATTCAGTTTGTGAAGTTCATTAATCATGCTTTTATTAAGGTTTTTAAAAGTGTAATTACGATAAAGTCCTGATTCATATAAACAAAGAGTGTATTCAGAATTCCCAAACTCTTAAATGAATACGTTCTGAGCCTGAATCATTTTAATGAACATTTGTTCATTCTGAATTAAGTCTTTGTTTATTAAGGCTTATTAAGTCGTAGTTTCACCAACAACAGCCCTGAAACTCACGAGGCTCCGGCCTGCAGGGGGCAGAAGGGAGTTTTTATATTTGTATCTCGGTAAATATGTTCTATAAAGTGCTTTCTATGAAATAAATCTGACATTCATTCAAAAAGAATAGAGTATATACTAAAAATGGACAAGGTCAGATTTAAATGTCTTAAGTTGATTAGATACAAACAAATGTGCCGTGGGCTGGGCCGGCCCAGGCGGCCCGGGGCGGCCCACAATATGATGATTTGTTGGTTTCCCGTCTTTAAACGTGTTCGTCGAGGTTTGATTATCAGAAACATGTGAAAAGTGCAGCGACATCACCTGATTCTCTTATTTGAACGTTTACAATAAACATTATTTACACAATCTGATTTAAATCTGTACTTATTTTACCCACTCAAACATTTACAGAGGATTCTGGACCCAATGAAAGAATAAAACATCTTTAGGAGCAGATTGGACTGTGTGCGTGTGTGCGTGTCTCTATGTGTGTCTATGTGTGTGTGTGTGTCTGTGTGCGCACGTGCCTGTGTGTGTGTGTGTGTGTGTGTGTTTGAGGCAGAGCAGAAGAGCGGTCAAACAGCGCCCTCTTGGTGTTGTCGTCGTCACTGTTTCAGCCTCTCTCGTCTTCTTCTAAAGTCTGTTTTTCTCCAAATCATTTTAGAAATCTGCTTCTTGTGTTTTATGAATGAAAAGTTTGAATTCGGGTTTAGGATTAATATAGAAATCATTAAACGTGGCAAATCAAATATTAAAATACAAACACTAATTCAATTGTTCATTTTTGTTTTGTCCTGAACTCATCCTGAGCGTTTATTCATCTCGTGTTAAAAAACATATTTTGCAGTAGTATTTTGTTAACGCTCTCTTCTGCATTTTTCTCGGCTGCATTTTCATTTGATGTAATAGTTGAAGTTTTTTACATGAATTCATTTTAAATGTTTAACCCAAAATACAAACATTATTATTTAATGAATAACAAACATCATAAAGTCTTTTTATGATTTCACGACATCGTTTGAGACTTTATAACAAAACCTTAATTAGACTTAATAAAGCTTGAACAGAGACTTCACAATTAGAATATAATTTATTCATGATTCAGGCTTAGTAAATGCTTAATTAATGACCTCAAGTATTAAGCCTGAATTGTTCATTCATTATTTTCATGTTTTATTTAGTGTCGTTCGTATAAAATCTGCTCATTTTTAATTTCATTTTATTGTCATTTTAACTGAAGGTTCAAAAATAAAATTTGTGTTAATTGTTTTTAAAAAATATGTATATAATCTCGTTCTATTTGTGGTGTTTTGTAAATTATTTTTTGTTTAATTTTGTTGTGCACAATTTACATGTGATTTAAGTTAACAAAAAATTCAATATATATTATTTATGTATGTATTTTATATTTTTTATACATTTCTTGCATTGCTAATTGGAGAAGTTGTATTTTTTAGTTTTTCTGAAATATACTTTGCAAACCGCCATATGCTCTCCAAATAAAGATGGAAATATTTGAAGCGTTTTAAATATATTTCTGCAGCACGTTTTCACACATTAGTCACTGTGGATTCATACAGCAGATTAAAATGTTCATTAATGAGACAATTGTTCTTCATTTGTCCGGATTTGAATGTTTCCTTTTCCCTCTGTGTGTTTCAGGGACGATGCATCAGCTTCAGCCGAGCGGCACACCAGTGAAGCCACACGCACGCACACGCACACACACACACACACACACACACACACACACACATGGGCAAAGACGAGGCCGTGTGTGTGCGTGTGAACGATTGTGTTGACGATGTTTGTGACAGTGAATTGTGTGTGAGTTTGTGTGTTTCGGCTGTGAGTCAGATCAAATGCGCCTTCAAATACAGCTTTATTAACACAGAGTGGAACAAAACAACCACAGCATCAACCTCAGCATCAACCACAGCATCAACCACAGCATCAACCTCAGCATCAACCACAGCATCAACCACAGCATCAACCACAGCATCAACCACATCAAACCACAGCATCACCACCAGCATTCAGCACAGCATCAACCCACAGCATCACCACAGCATCAACCACAGCATCAACCACAGCATCAAACCACAGCATCAACCACAGCATCAGCCACAGCATCAACACAGCATCAGCATCAGCCACCAGCATCAACCACAGCATCAGCCACAGCATCAGCCACAGCATCAGCACAGCAATCAGCCACAGCATCAACCACAGCATCAACCACAGCATCAGCCCACAGCATCAACCACAGCATCAGCCACAGCATCAGCCACAGCATCAGCCACAGCATCAACCACAGCATCAAACCACAGCATCAACCACAGCATCAGCCACAGCATCAGCCACAGCATCAACCACAGCATCAGCCACAGCATCAGCCACAGCATCAACCACAGCATCAACCACAGCCCTGGTGTGATGAAGGTTTTCAATTATGTGTTTTTATTGAACGTGTTTTATTTTGTGTTGTTTTTGTAGTGCCTTTTATTTTATATAATTTTGTATTATTTTTTTTCACATTTTCACATTTATTATTAAGTTGTATTTAGTTTGTTTTTATTTATACTTTTTCATTTCATTTCGAGCGTGTGGAGCGATGCAGGAAAAATTATACAAAATAATAAAACATAATAAAAATAAAAACTACAAAAGGCAAAACGTGGCAGAAAAACTTCAAACATTCTGAATAAAAATCACCTTAAACTGTATTAAAGACAAAGACTTAAAGGCACAGTGTGGAACTTTCTGCAGGTGATTCCATGGAAACGGAGTTAAAGCCACACTTCAGAACATTCTCCCTGCAGACGGAAACTGTGGACTATTAAAGCTCAAGAAACATTTCCATGGAAACAAGCAGAAGGCCAAGTACGAGTCAGGTTTGTGGAGATTTTCTACATTTTTAGTGCAATAAAACCTTTCACAAAACAAAACAAAAACATGCTTTTGTTTTAGTTTATTTTGTGTGTCTTAATTGTTACATACTGTGCCTTTAATTCCTGAACAAACACTTTATTGTGATAAACGTTCAGTAAAGTCTTCACTGGCCCCAAAACTCTATTCATATGTGTTTTTTAAAGTGTCCAGTCATAAAGTAATAATTATTGAAAATACAGTTCGCAATTTTCTGAATTTTCAAAAATTATGACGATATCATTTAAAACTGCAACATAAATTGGTCCGTTTGTTTGTTTGTTTGTTTGTTTGTTTCCTGGTGTTCACGTCCTAAAAACACATTTATTACAAACAGTTTAAACAAATAACAAATGCGCTCGGTCTAATTACACATGCGCACGCACACACACACACACACCACACAGACACACACTCAAACACAACACACACACACACGTTAGCATTAGCCTTCCCCGCGGCTCCGACTCACATTTCTCTGATGTTCTTCTACATGATGTTTGTGTGTCAACGCTTTCAGGGCAAACACACACACACACATACACACACACACACACACGTAGACACAGAAAAAAGCATAAGATCATGTGTGGTGCAGGAGGGGTTTGTTTTGAAGGTTCTGATGCTGTTCCTCTATCGTTCTCCACCGTTTGGGCCTGCTCCTTTTGTACGTTGCACCTCCTCCAATGACACCTCCTCCAATGACACCTCCTCCAATGACACCTCCTCCAATGACACCTCCTCCAATACTCCGGAGCTCGTTCCAAATAGTGTAGCGATTATTGTGAGATTAATTGTCGCCATTTTAACGTCACGACCAGAACGTTCCTCCTCGTTTCCTTCACACATCGCGGCTCTTTGACACGTGACCTGCTTTAGGAGTAATTGGATAAAAACGCAAGATAATAAAGCACTTCACATTTAGATACATATTACAAGGAAAGTCTGAGCAGAACGGACTTCATTTAGCTTAAAAAATCGTGACATTTCCTTTAATTGAACTAAAAAAAAACAATTTAGTTTTTAAAAAAAATCACTTTTCTATCAATTTAATAAAAAAGAAATACAAATATTCTTCTAAAAATGTCACGATTCTAATTTTTTGTCTTTAAGATTTGACATTGTGAGCTAAATCACCTCAGGCTTCACCGTCTCGACGCACACGATTCCAGAGTCTAAAATCCGTTTGTGAGTTTCAGCCCTCCTCCTTTGTCCCGGCCGTGGAGCTGGGGTTTTTACAGTGCAGCGCCTCAGATGGACTCGGATGGACGTGTCGTCTGTGTCTCTGTGACAGGCTGGAGACACCACCTCCGGCGTGGCCTCGTTCCCCCAAAAACAGCCCGACGACGTGAAGTTTGATTATCGGAGCGTTCGAGGACCGCGGGACACGAGCAGAGGACACGTTACACCGCCTTTGTTCTCCTCTGCTGCAGTAGTACAAGTATGTGTACTGCATGTGCGTGTAGTTTGTACTTCTGGACGGTGTACAAGTACTGCTCCACGTCACCGTCGACACAGTGTTCAAACCCACATTAAGCACCATTTGGCTTAGTTAAACCATAATATTAATAAATATTAAGATATTTACTTTTTGAAGTGTAAATGAAGTTTCATATTTTTGACTTTAATCTACAAACAATACAATAAAACCAATTATCGTGATTTAAAAATAATAATCGCGGCCGTATTTAAGTCGCTGCAATAATTTAGACCATAAAAACTCGGTGGAATTATTAAATTAAAATAAACACTTTATTCATAATAAATGAATTAAAAATAAATATTATTTTTAAATGCTTTCAGTCTCCACATTTACACCTTTTGTTTCTGAGAATGTATGTGCAATAGAAATAATCGTTAGACTTGTCGATTAATCGGGGAAAAAAAATCCCTGATTTGTCGATAATTGAAATAATTTTAAATAATAATAATAATAATAATAATTGCATAATAAATTATTTAGATCATTATTTAATGCTCAAAAAATTACTTTAAAACACACTTTAAGAGGGTTTTTCGCTCACTTCACAAACGTAACATTTTGTCCATTTTGAATATTTATCTTGATTATAAAACAATTATTCGTCTTGATCATTGTCTGCTGTGCACTCAAAGCTAATCATGAGAGTACATTTGAGTGTTTCTCCGGACCGTGGCGGCGCCTCCGTCCCAGGCCCAGAGCGGCGGCCCGTCCCCCCCGTCAGCGCCGCGCCCCGTCCCCCCGTCAGCGCCGCGCCCCTCGCAGCTCCGACGTCAAACTTTAATTAAAATGATTAGATTCAGCGGCGAGCATCAGCCTGTGAGCCTTTGTGACAGTGACTGACCCAGTATCACCCGCGCGCCCGTCCCGACGCCAGGCCCAAACGCCCGTCCGCCGGAACGCAAACGGCCCGACGCAAACCCGAAGTAGCAGCTCGACGGACGGATGAGCATTGTTCACTTCACGGACATGACCTGACGTGGCCCACCGCCCCGAAATCACCCTTAAATATGAGGCGAGTTTGACAAGCGTGATGGGCACGGCCGACATGTCGCTAGTGCCGACGTGGTGGGACAAAAAAGGACCGGCCCGTGGAAAAGAAAAAAAAAAAGGGGAGGGTGGCGCCGCAAACATCTGCCACACGGAGGGAAAATACACGTATCAAGATTTTGTACCAAAAAGATCGTGCGGCAAAAAGTCGCGTTTAAATATTCAGAAAGTGTGACGAGCGCGACGGCGGCGGGCGTGAGCTGGGCCCCAAACGGTGGGGCCAAACGGGCTCAAGGGGCAAAAGAGAGTGCAGCCTAAAATACTGGCTTTGACTGGCAAATAAAATAATTTAGATTTTTATTTATTTGATGTTTTGCTTTAAAATAATGTTTAAATATTGCACAGATTTGTCGAGCGTCATTCACGTCGAGAAATGTGAATACAAAAACTCAATTTAAATGTTTTTATTGGATTTGACTTGTTGCTCTTTGTGTCGGCGTTTCTCTGCAGTCGTGAAAAATAACACAAATTTACACGTCATATTTTATTATTTTTGAGACATTTTTGTCACTCATTTCACCTGATTTCGTATATTTTTATGTTTCTTTTTCAATAAACTTTAGACAATGTTTTTGCCAGGATTTAACAAAATTAAGGCGATATTTGGGAGTTTCACCATCAGAAAAAAGATTTGTCCAACTCAAAATGTGGTTTATTTGATTCTTTTTTTTTATTTTAAGTGGCCTAAAAATGCACTGCAAAAATGTGGTCATAATCTGATTTCTGGAGTTATCAGATTATGGAAATGTCATGGAAACAGTTTATGAGAGTCAAATTAGTCTCACCAAATATACAACATGAAATACAACATGAAATCACCTAAAATACCATTCAGTTCTGTTGTAGCTGGACTGCAACGAAAGACCATTTTAAATCAATTGAGTATTTCAATTGAAATTACAAACAAAAAAAAGTTACTCAAAGAAATCCAAGAAATCGAAATCTAACAACTCAAAAGAATTCAATAAAAAACATTTTGATTTGAGTGTTTTTTTACTGATTTAAAAACATAAATATTTTGAAACAACTTGAAGAACCTTTTTTCAGAATCCGAAAATGTTTTATTGTCTCTCATGGAACAAAATTCAAAAACCTGGAACGAAAGCAATGAATAATTAAAAAACAATAGATAAAAATTGCATTTGTATTTTATTTTTGTATTTATGCATTAATACAGCTGAATGATAAAGTTACCTAAAGTACTACCTTTTTTCAGTACACCAGTAGTAATTGTAAAAAAAAAAAAAAGAAGAAGATGGGTTTGTTAACATTTACGTATTGATTTGAGTTAGTTTTATTTTGTTTATAATTGATTTGAGTAGTTTTATTAACTTTTATACTAAAAATATATTTTGGGAAAAATATTTGTATACGTATTTATTCAAGTAGGGTATTGCACTGTGGCCTGGATATATCATTACAATTACAGAAAACACCACACAGATTTTTGTTGTCATTGTAAAAGGTTAAATAAAATAAAAAAACATCTTGATTTCAGTAGATTTTACTTAATTCATTTAAAAGCAAAATTAAAACACAATAAAAGATATAGTGAAACAACTCAAAGAATCAAAAGAATCGAACTTTCCTAAAATCAAAGGAATCAAAGAATGTCAAAGTCATTTTAAATGTTTCAGACGTTTGTTTGTGCCGTGTGCAAAGCCAGCCACACAAAATGGCGGCTTGTGACAATAGAAGCGAGTGTGCCCGTGTGCGCGTGCCCGTGTGTGTGTGTGCCCGTGTGCGCGCGTGGCAGAGGGACCGTGACAGGCCCGTCCCGCTTGATGCAGAGCCGTATGGACAGTGACCAGCGGAGGGGTCACAGTCTGGACACGGGACGGCCGCCTCGTCAGCTGACATTAAATACAAGTCCACCAGCATCAGGTTAGAGGCGGAGCCAAGAGGGGTTGGAGTTCAAATACTTATTTGCAGCAATAACATACAAAAAAATGATTTAAAAATCATACATTCTCTCACAGTGGAAACGCACCGACGATGAACAGTTTTGACTCTCCATTTCTAAGAGGGAGAACATGCAACATCACAGGCTGTTCAAACACTTACTTTCCCCACGTGTGTGTGTGTGTGTGTGTGTGTGCCCGTGTGTGTGTGGAAATGATTGTATTAAAAGTTCATTCAAACAGCTTTAAATAATTGTACTTCCTATGTTTTGTTTTATTACAAAAAAGAATAATAATTATAACACATTTCATTTGCACTGTTCCATTGAGAGAATTGAAAAAAGAAATAAAAAAGGTGACGACACAATATATAAACAAACAAACAAACATTTTAAACTATTTCACTATTATAAACTATTTATTTGAAGTATTTCTACTTTGACATGCCACGGCCAAAAATAAAAATCACTTTAAATTAGAACTTCAAGAAACTTTTTAAAGCCACTTTAGTGAAGCCATTTAATGTTTTTTTCTTTTAATATAACTTGTTTTTCAGTGTAAAATCAATAGAAGGAAAGCAAAAACATGTTTTCAATATTTTGATAGTAAAAAGCACAATTTGAGTGAAATATATATATATTTTCACAACAAACAAAAACAACGTTTTTTAAATGTTATTATTTGTGTGTGAGTGTGTGGTTTTGACCAAGATCGGTGTATTTTCTACTTTTTTTAACTTTGTTTTATCTATCACCATGACGACTTGATACTTAAAATGCTTCTGAATGTAATTTGTTTTATTATTTTTACATTCAAACTGCAGGCCTTTTTTTTTCACTTTTTTTTTGTTACTGTTGTAAATAATGTTTCTTTTGTTCTTAAACAATATTTATGTCACATTCTTCTTTTAATGCACCTTATGTTTCCACAGATGATTGTGTCAAATACAAGTTTGTGTTTTTACACTTGTGTTTTTTGCCATTTTTGTGTTATTTCGTGTGTTTTTTGTTTTACCCAAATGTATCTATTACCACAACTTTGGACAATTTTTTACAAAACTAAAATGCTCTAAACCAGGGGTGTCCAAACTTTTTTCACCGTGGGCCGCATTTTGATACTTATACGGAGCAGAGGGCCACAGACAAGTCGTTCGACAATGAAGTAAATAATTCTAAATTTTGCATTTGACATAGTTTCGATGAGCCTCCACACCTTTAATAAGACTTGCAATATTAATATTAGTTTGGTAAAACATCAAAATGCTTGAATGTTTCCAATTTTACAGTAAAAAGTACTACTTTTTGTTCTTTCGACCAATTTAACAGGAAGCCGGAGGGCCAACAAAAATTGGTCTGGGGGCCGCATTTGGCCCCCGGGCCATAGTTTGGACATGCGTGCTCTAAACCATGTGTGTCAAACTCGAGGCCCACGGGCCAGATGTGGCCCGCCAGTCGTTTTAATACACAAACGTAAAGCTGTAACACACTTATTTCCAGTCAAATCAATAATTCTGGGAAGCATCAGGCTGTTTTTGTGCTCCAAACCCACAAGAAGAAAATGACCCTAAAATAAAATGAAAAATGAATAGGACTTTTATATGGATTTCGCCTGGACCCTAAAACTCATTTTTAGTGAATTTACCTTTAAAAGAGACTTGTCCAAACCCAAGTCATAAGTCCATGTTCCTGTTCCTGCTGCTGCATGAATATGGACTCGATATGAAGCCATTTATTTCTTATTTTGTACGTTATGTTCGGCCCGTGGCCCAAAATGAGTGTGACACCCCTGATTTAAACGGTCAAATCGCCCAGCCCAAGATAAAAACAATACTCATGTGATAGAGCGTGAAGAAAGATTAATTTGAGTAGTTTTGATTATACCTTTTTTATGTCTGGATTTTTGGACATTTTGAGAGACGTTCTGGGCCAGTTCATGTCTCACTTTGAATTCAAGTCAAGCTCAGATTATGAACCGGATTCATTTGAGCTCATTTTGCGCAGTGTATTGTTATGTCAAATATGTTTCTCCGTTTGGCCCCGGCCTTGGCTCGGGGGACCCGGCCTCGGGGGGCCTCATTATGGTCGGAGACAGAGTGGACAGGCCTCAGCTCCGAGGGGAGAGAGGTGGAAAAACGCCCCAGAAAACAGGTCAGGGCACGGGCAGCACACCTCACAGCGAGAGGGCGGAGGACCAGGGCCCTCTGCAAACCAGGCCCCGCCCAACGAGCGTCCGGCCTGAGAGTCCAGCTAAAACTGTGAACATAAAGCTACAGAGCAGTCAGAGGCCTCTCTCTCCTCCCTCTCTCCCCATGCTCCCCCTCTCTCCCCCTCTCTCCCATCCTCCCTCTCTCCCCTCTCAATCGTCTCCATACGTCGGCGCAGAGCAGACGTGTGGATGTACAGACAGCTCCTCCCTCTCTCTCCCCTCTCTCCCTCTCTCTCCCCTCTCTCACTCTCTCCCTCTCTCTCCTCTCTCTCTCTCTCTCTCCCTCTCCTCCCTCTCTCTCTCCCTCTCTCTCCTCTCCTCCCCTCTCTCCTCTCTCTCCCTCTCTCTCCCCTCTCTCCCTCTCTCTCCTCTCTCTCCCTCTCTCTCCTCCCCTCTCTCTCCCTCTCCCTCTCTCCCTCTCTCTCTCCCTCCTCCTCTCTCCCCTCTCTCCCTCTCTCTCCCCTCTCCTCTCCTCTCTCACTCTCTCCCCTCTCCCCCTCTCTCTCCCACTCTCTCCTCTCTCCTCCTCTCCCCCTCTCTCTCCTCTCTCCTCTCTCTCTCCTCTCCCCTCTCTCTCCCCTCTCTCCCTCTCTCTCTCCTCTCTCTCTCTCCTCTCCCTCTCTCCCTCTCTCCTCTCCCTCTCTCTCTCTCCCCTCTCTCCACCTCTCTCTCCCCTCTCCCACTCTCCTCTCTCTCCTCTCTCTCCTCTCCCCTCTCTCTCCCTCTCTCTCCCCTCTCTCTCCCTCTCTCTCCCTCTCTCTCTCCTCTCTCTCCCTCCTCTACTCTCCCCTCTCTCTCCACTCTCCCTCTCTCTCCACTCTCTCTCCCCTCTCTCCCCTCTCTCCCCTCTCTCCTCTCTTCTCCTCCCCTCCTCTCCCTCTCTCTTCACTCTCCCTCACCCCTCCCCTCTCTACTCATTTTGTAGAGCTCTCCTCCATTGTTGTGTCTTTCTCCCTCTCTCTCCAAATCTCTTCCCCCTCTCTCCCCTCTCCCCTCTCTCTCCCCTCTCTCTCCCCTCTCCCCTCTCTCCCTCTCCCTCTCTCTCTCCTCTCTCTCCCTCTCCCTCTCTCTCTCTCCCCCTCCTCTCTCCACTCTCCCTCTCTCTCCTCCCCTCTCTCTCCCCTCTCCCCTCTCTCTCCCACTCTCCCTCTCTCTCCACTCTCTTCTCTCCCTCTCTCCCACTCTCTCTCTCCCCTCTCTCCCTCTCTCTCCCCCTCTCTCTCCCCTCTAAATCGCTCTCCATACGTCTGTGGATGTAAAGACAGACTCCTCCAAAGACGTGTTTGAACAATGTCTCAGTCCAAAAACTGCAAAAAACAAAATTCACAAATATGTTTTAAGAAGATGCAGAACGTTTTAGAGCGCGTCTGCGGAGGGCGTGGAGTAGGCGGGGCTTTGGTTTAATTACATTTAGAGCTGTAAGAATGTGTTTGTCGCATGATTTCGACATCTAAACCATGAAAACAAGAACAATAATGGTGGCAGCAGCGGTTTAAGGCACTGCACATCTGTAACAACCACCTCTGCGTCGTGGCTCCACTTCTCTGCCGTTTGCTGAATGTTTGCCCTTTCTCTCCCCATTTCACACTTCAACCGTCGCATTTCCTGTCTGGAAAACTTAAAAGGAAAAAAAACAAAATCTGATACTTTTCTAAGCATTAAAGTCCTCCTCCTTGTCTTCTAATCCTGACTTACTTTGGTGGTGTAGAACCTGTGGTAAATATTTATCACAGTTTTACTTCCATTAAGTGTCAGTTTGTAAAGAAATGTTGAAAAATAAGAGTTTAAAATGACAGGCAGTGGAGCTGAATCCCTCTGTGATGTCATCAGTGTGTGACACAGAGTCTGGTTGCTAGGTAACAGCTGTGGAATTACACTACCTTTGTCATATTTGTGCTCATGTCCAACCAGGAAGTAAACTTTACCTTAAAAAATGGTTCAAACTGGGGACAAATGGGCAAAATGTTGAATCAAATCTGAAATATAATTGTGTCACATTTTGCAGCTGTTTGTTGTTTCTTTGTTTGTTTGTCTGTTTGATGGACGGCTTTAAACCTCCAGGATCTTCCTCCTGCTGCGAGACCTGCTCAAAGTCACTGTTTGTTCCCCAAAACACAGAGATCGCAACATGAAGGCAAAATATTGGCTTGACTTTTCCCTTGTTTACCCAATGAGTTTAGACCATTTGTTTTGAGATATTTCACTTTTTATTTATTTTTTTTTTTTTTTTTTTTATAAACAATTGTAAAACATCCCAAAACTGGAATTGGTCATTGAAAGCACAAAAACAAATAAACAAGCCCAGCCTCATTATTTGAATGATTGTATGTTTACAGCACTAGATCTTCTCTGCTCAATCATCCAGACGAGACTCAAACTTCTCCAGTTGTTTGTGTTGCTATGGTGATATTCAGATATAATCTCTTCCTCCCCCTTCTGCTCCAAGTAAAGAACCTGTTACAGTCAAACAATGTGTGTATAAAAAAAAAAATCCATGCTGCACCTGAGTGACACTTTTTACTCCTGAGGTCGATCTGATTCACAAAAAGACATTTAATTACAAGTGTGTGTGTGGGGCGTGGCTAAAGCTAGCGTGCGCAGGAACAGTTTTGCCTCATTTCTTTGACTTCTCTGCAAAGCCTCTACGCTGCGTTTGAACCTCTCTTTATGGAATGCTTTGGCTTTGGATCATGTTAGACGCATTATGACCTGGAATTTGGCTATCAGATTTTTGACAAAGCGAGTGCTGTGCCCGGGCGACTGCGGCGACAAACAGGAAATAGCTGTTGCTAACATGCTTTGCTAGCTTTCTGTTGCTAAGGCTCAACATACAGTATAAAGTTAGCATCAGTGGAAATGCGGCGCTTTAGCACAGGATCAAGTCAGTGTTTGGAAACAAATGAGATTTTTTTATTTTTTTTTTTTGCTTTTCGCCATCTTGTTTTGAAGCTCACCTGAGTCACAAAGCATTATTGGAGCCAAAAATGAGCCAGACCGCTTTGGAAGCTACTGTCCCCTGGTGGTCCGCTTTAGATCGCTTAAACAGACCAGTACGGATTATTTAACTCAACAACGTGAAATAAAAGCTGTCGAAATATGCTGACGGTCTCTTTGTTTAGCCTCACATCTGACCTGTGACTTGGCCTTCCGCCGTCGTCCGCTTGTCACCATGACGATTGACATGTCTAGGCTGTTGTTTTGCACAGAAAGCTGAACGTTAGCATCAGCCACCGTTAGCTTACCTGTCCGATCAAAAAGCAGCATTTGTCCCGAGCCTGTGTTAATGTGCACCCAGACGCCTGATTCCAAAAGGAAAAGTTACACAATGCTTTAAATGAAGACAAACGCACAGAAAGCACTCCATTTTCCCTTGTTTAGTTGAAGCAGTTTGCAGTGAAAATGTTTTTTTTCTCCCGGCTCCCAGCTCCTCCCCCCTCTGGGTCCGAACAGCTTGTTCGAGTTGACACTGCGGTTGAGTGAGAGCTTTGGGTGTAAATCTGTGTGCGTGAGCCGGGGGGCGCTGTGCAGGTGGAGGACTTAGAGGTGGATTTCTGCATTTACCGAGACGCTCTTCTCCTGCAGCAGCCACCGAGCGGCGCCAAGGCCCTCCCACCTCCACCAGCTTCGCTGCAAGAAACAAACCTTTAAAATGACTGGGAAAAGGAAAAAACATTTAAAGTTCTATTATTTTGGCTTTTGTGTGTGCGTGCGTGTGTGTGCGCGCATGTCCGCCCCGTGTTATTTACTACGTTTACTGACCTAGTCCAATTCAAACTGATTTTTCAAAACGCATTTAAACCTGGAAACTACGATGGAGGTGTCTATTCCCAAAGAGCCCAGTCTCACGTGTTTGTGGTGTTCCTGCTGCAGGTCACACCAGGAGCAGGCGAGGAGAGCACAAAGATAACACCAAAGATGTCACACAGTTCTGGTCAAACGGGGTCTTTGGGGACGTGACAGAAAAAGAATCCAGTAACGAGGAACAGTTTGGCTCCCCGCTCTATTTCTCACGTTGTGCTGCTTGTTCTGCCGCGAGTCATGAAATAATGACTTCTGTTACACGTGGAGTGTGTCTGCAGGACGAAGCGAGAGAAGTCCAACGAGGAGAAGAAGAAGAGCCATTTCGTGAACGCAGTCAAACAGGAGACGAAGAAGAAGAGCAGGTTCATGAACGCAGTCACACAGGAAGAAGAAGAAGAAGAAGAGCAGGTTCATGAACGCAGTCACACAGGAGAAGAAGAAGAAGAAGAAGAAGAGCAGGTTCATGAAAGCAGTCACACAGGAGAAGAAGAAGAGCAGGTTCATGAACGCAGTCACACAGGAGAAGAGAAGAAGAAGAAGAAAGAGGTTCAGAACACAGTCACACAGAAGAAGAAGAAGAGCAGGTTCATGAACGCAGTCACACAGGAGAAGAAGAAGAAGAGCAGGTTCATGAACGCAGTCACACAGGAGAAGAAGAAGAAGAAAGAGCAGGTTCATGAACGCAGTCACACAGGAGAAGAAGAAGAAGAGAGCAGGTTCATGAACGCAGTCACACAGGAGAAGAAGAAGAGCAGGTTCATGAACGCAGTCAACACAGGAGAAGAAGAAGAAGAAGAGCAGGTTCATGAACGCAGTCACACAGGAGAAGAAGAAGAGCAGGTTCATGAACGCAGTCACACAGGAGAAAAGAAGAGCAGGTTCATGAACGTAGTCACACAGGAGAAGAAGAAGAGGTTCATGAATGCAGTCACACAGGAGAAGAAGAAGAGCAGGTTCATGAACGCAGTCACACAGGAGAAGAAGAAGAAGAGCAGGTTCATGAACAGTCACACAGGAGAAGAAGAAGAAGAAGAGCAGGTTCATGAACGCAGTCACACAGAAGAAGAAGAAGAAGAGCAGGTTCATGAACGCAGTCACACAGGAGAAGAAGAAGAAGAAGCAGGTTCATGAACGCAGTCCACACAGGAGAAGAAGAAGAAGAGAGCAGGTTCATGAACGCAGTCACACAGGAGAAGAAGAAGAAGAGCAGGTTCATGAACGCAGTCACACAGGAGAGAAGAAGAAGAGCAGGTTCATGAACGCAGTCACACAGGAGAAGAAGAAGAGCAGGTTCATGAACGCAGTCACACAGGAGAAGAAGAAGAGCAGGTTCATGAACGCAGTCACACAGGAGAAGAAGAAGAGAGCAGGTTCATGAACGCAGTCACACAGGAGAAGAAGAAGAAGAGCAGGTTCATGAACGTAGTCACACAGGAGGAGAAGAAGAAGAGCAGGTTCATGAACGTAGTCACACAGGAGAATAAGAAGAGCAGGTTCATGAACGCAGTCACACAGGAGAAGAAGAAGAGCAGGTCCATGATGGAGGACGTGGAGTGTGGTTGCCGGCGGCTGCATGTGTCCACAGTTTACCCAGGGATGAGGCCTTGTCCCTGGGCTGCGTGGTGCCAGATGAGTCCTAAACCTGGACCATATGCCCGGCCGCTCTCTGATGGGCCCAAGCTGTTCGTGGCCGTCAGAAATCCCAGGATTACGTCGCCGGCTCGTCTGTGCAGCGCAGGAGAAGACGAGGCGAAGTGGCACAGATTCACCAGTGTCAGGCTCCTGAGGGGCACAGAGATGAAGCTACTGGACGCTCACTGATGTCACTTCATCAGCTCATGATTGTTTAGAAATAAATAATACGTAATAACTGCTTTAAATGTGTCTCGCCGACTGTAAAACTGTGGTTCTTGCCTCAAAATGTTTTTAAAAAGGCATTTTATGGAAAAATATAAACCAATAAAAAATAATCATAATAAAAGGAAAAACAAAGTTGTGCAAGAAAACTACAGTCTTTCATTAAACTACAGTCCTTCCTCATTAAAACTACAGTCTTTCATTAAACTACAGTCCTTCCTCATTAAAACTACAGTCTTTCCTCATTAAAACTACAGTCCTTCCTCATTAAACTACAGTCTTTCATTAAACTACAGTCTTCCTCATTAAAACTACAGTCTTTCTCATTAAAACTACAGTCTTTCCTCATTAAACTACAGTCTTTCATTAAACTACAGTCCTTCCTCATTAAAACTACAGTCTTTCCTCATTAAAACTACAGTCTTTCCTCATTAAACTACAGTCTTTCATTAAACTCAGTCTCCTCATTAAAACTACAGTCTTTCCTCATTAAAACTACAGTCCTCATTAAAACTACAGTCCTTTCCTCATTAAAACTACATCTTTCCTCATTAAACTACATTCTTTCCTCATTAAAACTACAGTCTTTCCTCATTAAAACTACAGTCCTTCCTCATTAAAACTACAGTACTCTTTCCTCATTAAAACTACAGTCTTTCCTCATTAAAACAAGTCTCCTCATTAAAACTACAGTCTTTCCTCATTAAAACTTCAGTCTTTTCCTCATTAAAACTACATTCTTTCCTCATTAAAACTACATTCTTTCCTCATTAAAACTACATTCTTTCCTCATTAAACTACATTCTTTTTTCCTCATTAAAACTACATTCTCTCCTCATTAAAACTACATTCTTTCCTCATTAAAACTACATTCTTTCCTCATTAAACTACAGTCTTTCCTCATTAAACTAACTATTAAACAGTCTTTCCTCATTAAAACTACAGTCTCCTCATTAAAACTTTCAGTCTTTCCCTCATTAAACTACATTCTTTCCTCATTAAAAAACTACAGTCTCCTCATTAAAACTTCAGTCTTTCCTCATTTCCTCATTAAACTACAGTCTTTCCTCATTAAAAACTACAGTACAGTCTTTCCTCATTAAAAACTACAGTCTTTTTCCTCATTAAAACTACAGTCTTTCCTCATTAAACTACAGTCTTTCTCATTAAAACTACAGTTTTCATTAAACTACAGTCTTCCTCATTAAAACTACAGTCTTTCCTCATTAAAAACTACAGTCTTTCCTCATTAAACTACAGTCTTTCCTCATTAAAACTTCAGTCTTTCATTAAACAGTATTTCCTCATTAAAACTACACAGTCTTTCCTCATTAAACTACAGTCTTTCCTCATTAAAACTACAGTCTTTCCTCATTAAACTACAGTCTTTCCTCATTAAAACTACAGTCTTTCATTTAAACTACAGTCTTTTCCTCATTAAACTACAGTCTTTCCTCATTAAAAACTCATCTTTCATTAAACTACAGTATTTCCTCATTAAAACTACAGTATTTCCTCATTAAAACTACAGTCCTCCGGCCCCCTCGTCCCGCGCATGTCCCCGGGGCCCCTGCCGTTTACCTGAGCTCATCCAAACTGTTGACTACGGAAGCCTGCCGGGTCTTAACTCAATCTGCCGTTTCACCCGCCTCTCAGGCAATCAGCTCACACCGCGCCGCACAGCCCCCGCGCGCCCACCATTCACACCCAGAGCGCTTTGTTCCAAAAATATGGATTTGATTGTTGAACTAAAGAGCGGAATTAAGAGATTAGAATCGAGTAGTGTTTTTGTTTTGCTCCACCTGAAAACCAAACGCGCCGATCGCTCCGACGTTTTAATCAATTTGAGGATTTAATCTGACGGTTTTAACAGGTGTCATGGTGTGGAAGCTCAGGCGGTTCATGTTTTTGTGACACTTTACCGTCGTCAGTGTCATCGTTTTTTTGGTTTTTTTTATTGTCGTTTTAACTCAGAAACTTTCACGTGGAAACAACTACAAAGTCCAGTCTGCTCCTGAACATGTCTCATTATTTCATTTAATCCACTGAGCCTGATCTATTACAGTTTTCACTCCAGTAAATGAGGCAACGTGTGTTATTTTTGGGCCGATTTTCAGTCAGATGTAGTTTAAATAAGAAGCGTAAAATTCCAATCCTTTTTGTATGTTTGTTGTGTCTAAAATGTGTGAACAAAATGAAGCAAACTAATTAAACCTGGCGCAGTTTCCATTTGCTAGATTTATATGTCCCAAATATGTTTTTTTAAACATAAATACTTGTATATGTATAGATAACATTTATGTGTGAAAACTACTTAGTTTCATATGAACCTTTAACTGTTTGTGTTGTATTTTTATTGTTGTATTTGTGATGATTTTTTATTCTTTTTTGTCGCTGTCAGTGTTTCTTCTCTCATCGTCGATCGGTGAATGTACTTCATTTCGTTCATGTATTTACATTAATTGAGGCTATATTTATTCATCTTTTATTCATCACCTCCTAAAACTGCATCGAGAGAAAATAAAAATCTTTTCTATCGAATTGAAAAACCGTTTCATGCTAAAAACGACACGACAAACCAAAGATGAACAAACAGGAGCGCTAATGTCATGCTAATGTCATGCTAACGCTAACATCATGCTAACATCGCGCTAACATCACTCTAACAAATGCTAACATCACGCTAATAAACATATAAAGGCCTCTGTGTCATAAAGTGTGTTATCTCAGTTTATTGACCCTTCCAAGCGCCACAGAAGGTCAAAGGTCGTGTTAAAGGGTCATTTTACTGTCGGTCACAGATTCAAGACGTCTCAGAGTGCGTGTTACAGGTGTGAAACTTCTCATCTTCATCCATAAACCTGCCTCGTTGCTCTCTCCTCTAAACGTCTCCAAACGTCCTTCTCTCTTGGACCGACTAATCCTTCCATTGTCGAGGGAACATCAAACCTATTTAACTCTCTTGGAAGTGAAAATAAAAAAGTAGAATTTTGTGATTTTAATCTGATCACTGATCCACTTTCTCCGTAGTCGCCGTATCTTTGTGCCGAAGTTGAAAGTCAAAACAAGTGAAAGAGGATTAAATGTGTTGGACTGAAAACACTGGGAGGATTAGAACGGGAAACAGGCTTTGAGAAAAATCTGATCACGATGTTTAGGAATGGAATTAAACACGGCTTCTCTCTAATAAACACTACAGAACTGTGGTAGAGCGCCCCTACTTTATATCATCAGAACTCGAGTCCAGGGCTGGTTATCACTTGGGGTTTTCTGAGGGCAGAGAGGACTCGTGACTCGACTTAAGGTTCAGACCAGACTCAGACTCATGGACCGAGGACAGACTGGACTGAGGACTCAGACTTGGATTGAATCAGACTTGGACTTCAGGACTTGGATTGACTCGGGACTTGGACTCGGGCGACTTGGCCTCTGGACTTGGCCTCGGGACTTGCACTCGAGACTTGCACTCGGACTTGCACTTGGACTCGGACTTGGACTTAGACTTGGTTGATCTTTAGTCCTAAATATGAAATATAGACTGAATATAGACTTTGATTTGAAGCATTGTAGAGTTTCAAAGGTCTGAAAACTGTTTTAAAAATCAAAACGTTTCGACTTCCATCCAAAAGTCATTTTCAATCTGAAAGGAGGAGGAGTTTTCCTGAAACTCAACTGCCTTTGTTTACCCTGCCCTACCCTGCCTTGTTATGGATCACTCCAGTCTGAACGTCCCTCACTGTTAAGCACCGATCAAAGCACTTTTCTCACAGTCACTGTGTTTTTCACCTCCTTCACACTTCAAGACGGTTCACACGACCAGATCTGAGTATCAGGCGCTTTTATGTATTTATCTCATTTCTTTACGATAATTCAACATGTTTTCATTATTTTCATGCATTTGTTGTACAATCTACCTCTGCTCAATCTTTATTTTTATTTGACCCAATATCAATTATATCTAATCTTCATTTTACTCCACAATGAGATTTTTTAAATTATATGTAAATCAGTTTTAGTCCAACTTTCCCTAAACTTTCTGCTTCTTCTTAAAGGTCACCTGAACGTAAACGGATCGACACTAAAATAATCCTTAAGTAATATTTTCACTGGAGTCTTTAGCGCCGTAACTCAAAGGAAACCGCGAGACGAGTCCATTATCTGCTCGGCTAATGGACTGGGCTCACCGAGGAACCCGAGTGTACCGTTTTTTTTACGACTCTTTGCTCTTTAACGGTGCCGCGGATAATCGCGTTCGTTCTCAAATCAAAATGACAGACGAGTTCATTTACAGAGCTGAAGTGCACAGAGAAATATCCTGAAATATCGCTTTACTTTGATTTACTCGAGCTGTTATTGATTTACAGCCGGCAGAGGCGTTGATTAGCGAGGCCGGTTCATTAGCATTAGCCGTTAACGCGGGCGCTACATGCTAACGGACAGTAAATCTCACTCAATGTCGAACGCAGTTTGGCGAAATCGTTAAGCGTGATGTCTTTGTCAGGTCTTTGTCAGTTTGGACAGTAGAACATGTCGCCTCTTAAATATCACACTTTGAGCCAGTAGCTAGCGGCGCATCCTGACTCTTTTCACTGGGGTGGCCTAAAGGTGGCGCTGCACACGATTTTCACTGCCAGAAGAATGTTGAAAAATGTAACTAGTTCCTTTTAAACTGTTTGCACTGGTCCGTCGTAATCATTCACAGCTTTGGACAATGTTGAGAGGACAGACTGCGTAAAACTATCAACAGCTAGCAAGCTAACATCAGCTAGCAAGCTAACAGCAGCTAGCATGCTAACAGCGCGCTTCCTGGTTTTCGTAAAACAAAAAATGCCCTTTAATTAAACTTGGCGGCCTCATTTTGACCCTGGAGCTGGACTGGAGCGAAGACAATTTTGCTCAACAACGTGGAGAAAAAAAAGATCATATTAAATAACACCAAAAAATTAGCCCAAAATAATTGATGTTTTGTTTCCTTTGTTGTTGTTTGTTGTTTGTTCTAATTTGGTGCAAACTCAAATTAAAACGGTGCCATTCAAGACCACGCTCTAGAAACGGCAAACGTTCCGTGTCAAAATTCAGTCCGCCTTGTTTGTTACTTAGATATTGTTCTTCCTCGTTCCTTTTAACCTGAACAAAACAACAACAACTCGATGATGAATGTCGTTAGCTCGCACATAAACGGTGCTTTGTTCTGGTTAACGTGAGACATGTTTGAACGTCGATAATGAGATGATCCTGTTTGTCTCTGAAGGATTATTCTGACAAAGCTGCTCCACACGACGCAGACGAAGGTGAGCTCAATTTGAAATATTCAGGTTTTTCAAATGTAAATGTTTTTGGAGACGAGGCTTTGCTGACCAGAAAATAGGATTATTGTCACTAGTTTTGATTATTATTGTTGGTAATTAAATTCGGAACTACTCGGACTCCAAATATTCTGACTTTGAGGGGCTTTTATTTAAATCATAAAGACTTTCTTTGGCCGACACAGTAGTTCACAGCAAGAAGGTCCTGGGTTCAACTCCCGGATGGCGTGGCATTTGCATGTTCTGCCCATGTCTGTGTACAACAGGCTCCTCCCCCTGAAGAAGAACTCTCAGTGGGACTTTCCTGGTTTAATAAAGGTCAATAATAATCATATAAAAATCATAATTTCTTTGACTGTTGTTTCAAATATTTCCAATAACACTTTAAATATTATGTCACTTTTTTCCTTTCAAGTGCAATTCATGTTGTTTTGAAGCAAATAATTCAGATTCTATAATGATATTTTAATTTAACATAAAAATAGATCAAATGCTCTGATTTTATTTTATTTGTTTTGTATGATAAATACATCATGTGTAAAGTCATTTTTACACAAATATTTATCATCAAAAAATGTATAATGTAATTAAATTGACGTCAGAGGTCAGGCGGGTGGGACGAGCGTGAGGTAACGTGCCCCCTGCAGGTGGAACGCACTGCTACACATCCATTCTCACAAGCAATGAAAATAATAATCACTTTGACATCATTATTTTTCTCTTTAAAATTATTTTCTATCATAAAACAATATATTTGTACTGCTTATGTTCTAATTTAAAAGTGCCTCTTTACGTTACCATTGACGATGAACTGAGTGAGTCCACGTCCAAAACCTTATTATGGGGATATAATCTGGGGTAAAATGGCCTGGAACAGAAAATAACCAGAGCCCCCTGTCATGGAGTCTATCAGTCACTTTAACCCCGGGTTCACTCGGGCCTGTCGCACCGGGGGGGCCCTTCCCTCCGGCTCATTGTCCAGAGACCGTCGAGAGACCGTGTGTCCAGAGACTGCGTTTTGAATCTGTTTTACTGCATCACCCTTGCTGCCGTTCCGTCCATTTTGCCCTTTTGCACGTCGTGTTAAGACGGCACGAGATAAACCTGCGCGCGGGACCCTGTTTCGCACGCTAAACGCCAGACGTGAAGGGTTAATCTGGCAAACAAAAGCCGCGTTCTCTCGCCAGCGTCTTCAGTAAGTTTGGTCGCGCCGAGCGCATGCAAACACGGGCTTATGCGCAGCAGACAGGCCCTATAAAAACACATATGTGACAGGTCTTATTTATGATCCACTCACATTTAATCCATAATACAAGATAGTCCCGAGCTTCTGGGAAAATAACAGCTGAGATGAGTTGTAGTTTTGACCCGCCGCTGTTATAATACATCTGCACTGGGACTGATTTGGCAAACTAATGGACAAAAATCAGGTATGGCCACTTTAAAAAGAGATTATATATACACGTGTTGTTATAGTTTTTCCTTCTCATTTGAAGTTCTCCACAGAGTCGGCTTGAGCAGGACGATGCTCTGTTGTGACGACGGCAGCGGAAATCCAGTCAGTGGAGTTGTTTCTGTTTCCGAGTCGTTTGGATCAATATTGAGAAATAAAATCCCCAAAATATAAATTATGATCCTCAGGTGTCGGTTGATGAAGTCTTAATGGTGTATTAGGAAACTTTTCTCCTTTGCTTTCTTGCTTTGCCTGGAATGTTCCACAGTACGGCAGCGGGAGTTACTGGTCAGATCTGTGGAGAGGCCGCCGCGCTCACAGCAAGAATGCATTGTTTTAAAGGTATTTCTGAGCAATGACAATGCCTGTGATTGCGTGAACACAGTGGATAGGTTTTAATGAACATTCCAGGCAAACATCTCTAGAAAAGTTACATGAGTCACGTTTCCATGGGAGCGGCCCTTGTTTTCCAACTGCGCAAATGCGCAGAGCGAGAGAGGGAACGCAGACTCGGTTGAGAGCGAAATGGCAAAAAGCTGAATGTAAATTTTAAACAAAAAACTCTGACTTGATCTCGTGCTATAAGCGCCGTATTTCCACTGATGCGAATTTATATGCTGAGCCTTAGCAACACAAAGCTAGCAAAGCACGTTAGCAACAGCTGTTTCCTGTTGTCGTCGCCGCACGGCACTCGCTTTGTCAAGAGCCAGAATCTGATATTTCCAGGTCATAATGCGTCTAACATGATCCAAAGCCAAAGCATTCCATAAAGAGAGGTTCAAACGCGGCGTAGAAGTGCAGAACCAGTCTGGCCCTGAGTCTGGCCCTGAGTCTGGCCCTGAGTCTGGCCCTGAGTCTGGCCCTGAGTCTGGCCCTGAGTCTGGCCCTGAGATCTGGCCCTCGAGTCGGCCCTGAGCTCCTGAGCCTCCTGAGTCTGGCCCTGAGTCGCCCGAGTCTGCCCTGAGAGTCTGGCCCTGAAGTTCTCTGAGTCGGCCCTGAGTCTGGCCCTGAGTCCGGGTCGGCCCTGAGTCTGGCCCTGAGCCGGGACTGAGCCGGGAAGCGGCTGAACCGTCTGAGGGGGAGGAGCCAGTCGACACGTGGCTTTAGTGTGAACCTTTCAACATTGTGTGCTGATTATTTGATTAGTCCCTGCCACAGAAACACTCGGCTCTGGAGTCCAACCCACGACTTTAAAACATTTCAATTACGTAAACACATCATTATTTCCTCTCGATTGTTTTACCTGTGGCTCAAATTGATGACACCTCAATGTTAAAATCATCTCGTTTTCCTTGTTCTGTATATTTTTTTTTCCCTGTGTGAGAAGTAATTACGTTTTCTGACAATTATATTAACATTATTTCACATTTTACACGAGCGTGTTTTAATCAGATGGAGAGACATTTGTCAAACGGAGCCGGAGGGACGGTTGTGTAAGTGTCCTCATCCGTCACCATCATGTCTGCACCTCATTTATTTAACACCGGGCGTATTATTCATAAAGTGTAAGGAGATTAATGTCCACGGTTCAAGGGCTTTGTCTTTACAGTGAAACGACCGGGCTCGGCGGAGGATGGGTCGTTTTAACATATTAGGGCAACGTCGACTGTCAGAGACCTCGGCGGAGGATGGGTCGTTTTTTAAAGGAGACATATTAGGCAAAAACCGTCTTTTAGGAGCTTTTGACCGTGTTGTAAAAGTTTCTCCTCATTTACCGTCTCGAAGTCACATTTAGAGCGAGTCGTGCATGTTCCAGTCTGTGTTCTCCTGCATTCAACACGCCATTGCCATTTATTTGTTCTCTTTCCTTTGGTCATGTTAGGTCAATATTGCGCCGTAAAGGAGGAGTGTGCTGATAGGGCCTCATTTATCAGGCGTTTGCTGGTGGTGGAGGGACGGGCGCAAACAGGACATCTGCTTCAACCTAATAATGTGTTTTCAAAGCCGCTCTTTACCTGCGACACTTTGGCCCTCTGCGTTACTTCACTGAACCAGAACGTTCCACAGCAGCTGTCCATCACAGTGGGCTTTGGTTCCACGTCCTGTTAGTCCTAAAAGGCGGAGACTGTGGGGTCCAGTCGCCTTGTGCCAGCGCGACAGGTGTGTGCGTCTTTGTGCGCGTATCGCCACGATCCACCAGCGGTACCATCAGTCCAGTTCAAACAGCCCAGTACCATCAGCCCGGTACTATCAGCCCGGTTCTATCAGCCCAGTACCATCAGCCCAGTACCAGCCCGGTCATCAGCCCGTACCATCAGCCCGGTTCCATCAGCCCAGTACCATCAGCCCGGTACCATCAGCCCAGTACCATCAGTCCGGTTCCATCAGCCCAGTACCATCAGCCCGGTACTATCAGCCCAGTACCATCAGCCCGGTTCCATCAGCCCAGTACCATCAGCCCGGTTCCATCAGCCCAGTACCATCAGCCCGGTTCCATCAGCCCAGTACCATCAGTGCTGGTTAACCGGTTGTTAAAAGTATTCCCGAGTCCTTCAGACGCTCCTCGATCCAAGCGCTTTGTAAATGAGGCGTTCACTGTCAGCTCAGGAGGTTTGCACCAATAGTAAATCAGGTGAAACGCGTCCACAAACAGAACATGCGTTTTTTTCTGTTTTTACTTGCAGTTTAGCGCCTGGATTGATGAAGAAGCCCCGTGTGTTTGTCCTTCTCAGTTTGTGTTCCATCTCCTCCTTTTCACCTCCATCGTCTTTTTTCACCTCCATCGTCTTCTTTTCACCTCCATCTCCTCCTTTTAACCTCCACCACCTTCTTTCTACCTCCGTTGCCTTCTCTTCACCTCCTTCGCCTTCTTTTCATCTCCATCTCCTTCTTTTCACCTTCACTATCCTTTTTTTCACCTCCACCGCTTTCTCTTCATCTCCATCTCCGTCTTTTCACCTCCATCGCCTTCTCTTCTCCATCGCCTTCTCTTCACCTCCATCGCCTTCTCTTCACCTCCATTGCCTTCCCTTCACCTCCACCACCTTCTTTTCACCTCCACCATCTTCTTTTCACCTCCACCATCTCCTCCACAATCCTTTTCACATCCACCATCTTCTTTTCACCTCCTTTGCCTTCTTTTCACCTCCATCGCCTTCTCTTCACCTCCATCGCCTTCTTTTCACCTCCACTGCCTTCTTTTCACCTCCACCGCCTTATTTTCACCTCCACCGCCTTATTTTCACTTCCACTGCTTTATTAGCTCTTCCACTACCTTCTTTTTACCTCCACGACCTTCTTTTTACCTCCACGACCTTCTTTTCACCTCCACGACCTTCTTTTCACCTCCATCGCCTTCTCTTCACCTCCATCTCCTTCTCTTTACCTCATTACCTTCTTTTCACTGCCACCATCCTTCTCTTCACCTCCATCTCCTTGTTTTCACCTCCATCTCCTTGTTTTCACCTCCATTGTCTTCTCTTCACCTCCATCACCTTGTTATCACCTCCACCGCCTTGTTTTCGCCTCCATCTCCTATTTTTTGCCTCCATCGCCTTCTTTTCACCTCCACCATCCTTCTTTTTACCTCCATCGCTTTCTCTTCACCTTCATCTTCTCCTCTTCAACTCCATCTCCTTCTCTTCACCACCATCGCCTTTTTTTCACCTCCATCGCCTTGTTTTCACCTCCATCGCCTTGTTTTCACCTCCATCTCCTTCACACCCGACTCTTTTGTCTGTCCTGGTCGAAACAACTTCTACTCCAAAAATGATCCGTCTTCATCCGAGTGGTCCTGACAGAATGACACCTCATCAATTACACAAGACTGTCGCTCGCACCCCTCCTCTTCCTCCTCGTTTACTCCTCCTCCTCTTCTCTTTTACTGTATTCGTGAAGTCCCAGAGATCCTACAGGGTCAGAACAGATGCTGTGAATGGCAGATTAGAACACGCATATGCCAATCTTTCACTTATTCATGCCATTAAAATATGGAAGACTTTCGTGACAATAACCGCGTCCCCAGAAGCATTTACCTTCTCCAGACTGAAAGGATAAAGAAAGATTTCAGCCTGTTTTTCCTCCTCTTTCACTTTTCCGCTTCTCCTCCTCCTCTTTCTCGCTCAGTGCTGTGTGTTGTTGTCCGGTGACAGGCGGCTGTTGTTGTCAGAGCGACTCTCATCACCGAACACTCCACATGTCTCTTTAAATACGTCTAGTACTACAACTGCTGCTAGTATTACAACTGCAGCTAGTACTTCAACTGCTGCTAGTACTACAGCTGCTACTAGTACTTCAACTGCTGCTAGTACTACAGCTGCTACTAGTACTTCAACTGCTGCTAGTACTACAGCTGCTACTAGTACTTCAACTGCTGCTAGTACTACAACTGCAACTAGTAGTACAACTGTTGCTAGTACTAGATGTTTAATGGTTTAGACACTTTCCACTGGAGCAGGTACGATCTGGTGTGGGGGTTCTGATGGACTAGGTAGGTTCTGGGCAGGGGTTCTGATGGACTAGGTAGGTTCTGAAATTGGGGTTCTGATGGAGCAGGTAGGTTCTGGGCAGAGGTTCTGATGGCGCAGGTAGGTTCTGGTCTGAGGGTTCTGGTGGAGAAGGTTGGTTCGGGACTAAGGGTTCTGGTGGAGCAGGTAGGTTCTGGGCTGGGGGTTCTTGTGGAGCAGGTAGGTTCTGGTCTGCAGGTTCAGATTGAGCAGGTAAGTTCTGGTCTGTGGTTTCTGATGGAGCAGGTAGGTTCTGGTCTGCAGGTTCAGATGGAGCAGGTAGGTTCTGGGTTGGGGGGTTTGATGGAGCAGGTAGATTCTGGGCTGGGGGTTCATCATTGGAGGCAGGTAGGTTCTGGGCTGAGGGGTTTGGTGGAGCAGGTAGGTTCTGGGAAGGGGGTTCTGATGGAGCAGGGAGGTTCTGGTCTGAGGGTTCTGATGGAGCAGGGAGGTTCTTGGCTGGGGATTCAGATGGAGCAGGTTGGTTCTGGGCAGGGGGTTCTGATGGAGCAGGTTGGTTCTGGGCTGAGGGTTTTGGTGGAGCAGGGAGGTTCTGGGCTGGGGGTTCAGATGGAGCAGGTAGGTTCTGGCGCTGGGGTTCAGATGGAGCAGGAGCCCTCATGGTGATTAGGTCAGTGTAGACAGGAGAGATATAATGAACAGTCTTGTAGGAGCTGGGCGGTAGCTAACACCAAGGATGAAGTGGAGAACTGGCACGCTGTTGGTGGCTGAACAGGGTTTGGGTGGGCACAGCTTTATCCCAGAGAAGAACCAGAGCTGAGATGATTGGAACAGTTGCAGCTGGTCTAGTTTGACCGGCTCCTCCTCCCAGGTGAGCGTGTAATGCTCCTTAGCACTTAAACCGGAAGCCTACAGAGATATTTCATCATTTAAAACTAACTGAAGCTGTATTGATGACTCATACATCTGCTACGAGCCACGAGGAGCCCCCCCCCTCCCCCCCCATCTCCCCTCCCCCTCCCTCCCTCTCTGTCTCTCCCCCTCCCCCCTCCCTCCTCTCTGTCTCTCCCCCCTCCCCCCTCCTCCTCTCGTCTCTCCCCTCCCCTTTCAACTGTAATTTTTTTTTTTTTTTTGGTCCGTGCTCTGATTACAACTGAAGATTACAAACCGGTGTGGCGCTGATTGGACCGACAGACCCGTCCCATGTGCCCGCTCCACTTTGGGGGATGTCGCTCCCCCCCCCTCACCCCGCCTCACCCGACCTCACCCCTCTTCATCCCACTCCCCCCTCATAACGCATTAACTCCCGGGATAATTGTTCGATACAGTTTTGTCAGTGTTGATCTGGCTCAGGGTTAGCGTTAGCCGCGGCGAGCTAGCGTGCGGCGCGGGGGGGAACGTGCACCAACAAGGACCAGTGAAAACATCTGCTCGGGCCCATTGTCAAGCTGCGTTCCGATTGGATGTTGGTGATTGGCCGCTGGACCCGCCTTGCCCTCCTGTCAATCAAATGCTGCGCGTGATTAGAACTGGATGTCGCAAGTACAACGGAGGAAACGGTCTCAGTGTCCAAGTAATTTTTGAACAGTTCCTATGGCAACCGGGTATTGTCATTGAGTAAGGAGTGGGCCAGCGCTAGACCAGTTAAGGTTCAGGTAAACTGGGCCGTTGGGTAAACTGCATCGTCGGGTAAAACATGTAATAGAATAAAACGTCTTTTGCCCCAGTACAGATATGTTGTAAGATTTTAGGGTCGAAATGAGGCCGCCGTGCGCTGTCTGCTTCTAACATATGCTTATATATGGATTGTACTGTTTTCATTGTAGTTGTGTTAGCTTGTGAACAGCTTGAGATGCATTATGGGAAGTGTGGTAAGATCGTTAAAGTAATGTTTCTTATGCTTTTGAAGGTCAGGTTGGACTTTCAAGTTTTGCTGAACATGACAAAAAAGGATAAACATTTAACAAAAGGTGTCCAAAATGTAAGGTTATAAATGACAAAAATAATGTATCCACAGTAAAGTGGAGTGTGGATAACATTTGGGATTGGACGTGCTCCTGGTCGGTGTTTGCTTTGGACATGCTACAGAGACTCACAGTCGAATAAGTGGAATTGAGTTAGACTTGAGTCAGGAAATACAATCGTAACATCAACGGCGCAAACATCTCCAGGAGGAACAGTAAAAAGATATTGTTGATATTGGATGAACTGGTTCCAAACATGTGTTTCTTTTCCGTTAATGTCCTTCAGTCTTCTTGTCACCGCAGCTCAGTGAGGAAAGCACGTCTGTCCGCGCAAGCCTTTCCTTTGAGCTCCTCGTCTCTCAGCAGTCGCACCATAACTGGGTCACATTAGAACCACACACCTGTTGATCTGCTCCCACAGGACCAGATGCACTGTGTAGATGCAGAAGATGAGACCTGCACTGATGGAGAGAAGACCTTATGTAGCGCTGAAGAGCTAATGTTGAAGAATTACCTCACATAATGAGACCAGTATGAGGCCTTGTGATGTAGGTTAGCCGTGAGCGGTTTGGGGAGCAATAAAAAAGGTTAAAAACTCAGACCAAAAACAGAATATGTGGTCCACATCTTTTCTTTTTTGATTGAAGCATATTTACAAAGTGCAGGTGCAAAAAGTGCAAAAAGTGCAAAAAGTAGCTCTAGAGCAGCGGTTTCCTCTTCAGCAGCAGAACACGAGTAAGTACTAAAACATTCACTAAAACACTAAAATACACTAACGCACACAACACTTAAAAACATCCTCAAACAGATATTGCACTATATTGCACAAACACAATTAATTGTAATTGGTAAACTAATGTGTTTTCCTTTCCCTCCAGGGACCAGCAGCTGCCAATTAAAGTGCCACTGTGCCAAGGATTAAAAAAGTGGTAAAAAGGAAAAACAAATGTAATAAATGCTTTTAAAAAGCAATTATGTGCAATGTAGCTTTTTTAATGTGCAAATTGTGTTTAAAAGTGCTGTGTGCAATCAAAAGGGCCTTGTGTAATTTTAAAGTGCTCTAGTGAAGGGGCTAGTACTTGCCTCCTCAGGTGCTCGGGCTCGTTTGCGCTCACACTGGACAAACGAACCACGCTTTAGGGGCCGTTTGGGCGTGTGTGAGCACTCGTACTGTTTTTAGAAGAAATATCCAAAACAAAAATCCACTTTATTGTATTTAACAATCACACATTTGGGGTTGAATAATGGCAGTTTCTGAAGCTTTTGTGAACTAATTATTTTTCTTCTGTTGATTTATTCTGACAGAAAAGATGTTGGACTTTGTGCCAGTTTTTGTTTCATGTGGATATGACCACTGATATCTGAAACTGTGATTTCCACCATAGAATTCTGACTTGTCTCTAGTGTCGTGATGTCATGTGAACCTTTATTGTTCATGTCTTAGTGGGAAAGTACAAGAGAAAACAACCCACAAACACAGGGAGAACATGCAAACTCCACACAGAAACGCACATGAGGCTTCTTTACTGTAGTTTTTCACTTTCACTTTAACGCAGCAGATCAAATCAAAACCACAGGAGCTCGTTTGTCATCTGTGCTGTCTGACATTTGTGTTTCTAGTGAAGCCTCACTAGTGTGGCCGGACTGTGACCTGCAGCAGGAACACCGCACACACACACACACACACACACACACTTTGAGACATTATTGAGCAAGTTATTCTTGAAGGTCAACTGCACTACTCACTTACACACATCACCATGTTTTCAATTAAATTCAGTTTATTTTTGTAACGCCAAAAATCACAAGCGTAGTTGTGGCTCTTGGTCAAACAAACGAATGTCAAACTGTTCCGCGCTATGTTTGTGGTGCATTATTGTCCAGAATAATGTGAGAGCTAAGAAATGTTTGCTAATTCTGATGCTAATAGCTAATAATCATCTACACAAAACACTTCTACACATATTCTGTAACTCTGGTGTTTCTCACCAAAACAGCCCCAGGTTTTCCATAGTTTGTGATGTTTGGAGGCTAACGCTACCTCTGAGGCTAACGCTACCTCTGAGGCTAATGCTACCTCTGAGGCTAACGCTACCTCTGAGGCTGCATTAGTGCTAACTCGTGGAATGGCAGCTGCTAATGGCATACGAACCTTAACACAAACACATTGACATTATAATCCTCGTCACAGACCTCTTCATCACACACCTCCTCATCATAGACCTCCTCCTGAACACATCATGTGTTTCCTGCCCTGCTCCTCCTCACTTCCTGCTCCTCTTGTGACTGACGTGACCTTCTTCAAGCGCGGCGCGGTGGCCTGATGTTGAGTCCATAAATGCCACAGTGGATGCACGTTAGCGGCGCCCGATCCGCCCGCTATGTCGCCACGCTCTCAGCGTGAACGGTCAGCCCTCTCAGCGGCATGTCGCCCGCCGTCTTGCCCCTGTCTCTGTCCGGCCTGCGTGTCGGTGCAGTGATGGATTGTGGGAGACGTGGGGGGGGGGAGGGGGATTGTGATGGTGGAACAGCTGTTTCCTTGCTCCGGCGACGGGGCACTTCAGATCAGGATCATGTGCGGCTGTGTCCAGGGAGCTGCGGAGTCCAGCGGTCAGCAGAACTCACACATCAGCGCTTCAGTCTGTCCACTGAGGCTGGGCAGAGGCAGCTGATGCCCGCGCCTGCCCTCGCCAGGCTACGGCCCCCCGATCGACCCCAGGATCAGAGGGACGTCTGTGGGAGACGGAGGGAAAACAGAGAGAGATAGGGGGAGACGGGGGGAGACGGGGGGAGACGGAGAGTTTTTGTTTCTCGTTCTCTTTTTGCTAACACTTTATGATAATGGTACATGAGTTAATGCATGAACTCATCATGAGTTCATAGTGAACTCACATGAAATCATGATGAGTCATACAGGGATGCACGGGGGATGTCCCTGCTCCCCCTCTTCACTCCCCCTTCTTCCCTCTCTCCACACCTTCTCCTTCCCTCTATCCACTCCTTCCCTCTCTCTCCTTCTCTCCACTCCTTGTCGTTCTCGCTCTCTCCCTCTTTCCATTCTTTCTCTCTCCCTCTCTCTCCCTCTTTCTCTTTCTCTCTCCCTCTCTCTACTTCCCTCTCTCTCCTTCTCTCCACTCCTTGTCCTTCCATTTCTCTCCCTCTCTCTCCCTCTTTCCACTCTTTCTCTTTCTCTCTCCCTCTCTCTACTTCCCTCTCTCTCCCTCTCTTCACTCCTTGTCCTTCCCTCTCTTTCCCTCTCTTCATTCTTCCTCCTTCCTTCACTCCTCCTTCCCTCTCTCTCCCTCTCTCCACTCCTCCTCCTTCCCTCTCTCCACTCATCCTTCCCTCTCCTCCTCTGAGACACATGCTATCACTTCACCTTTAGCAGCATTAGCCACGCGCCGGCACTAAAAAGGTCGCTTCTGATTCCCCGTGACAAGCTCAAAGCAAACTCTGAACCTGGCCCTCCGCTGGGGCCCGGACCCCCTGGTGTTAGCATTAGCGGCTCACGTGTCATCTGCGCTTTCAAAGGCAAAACGCTGGTGAATAATTGATTGCTCGCGGTCGGCACTAGCATCACCCGCTCCTGTATGTTTATGTGTTTAGCCGTATTGAAAACCCCAGATGACAGATGAACACGGCTAGCATAGCGTGATGAATAAAGTAGCGAGCGGAGATGCTAATGTGCTTTGCCGCGCGGGCGATTAGCGGGATATTAATAATGTAGCAGTAGAAATAATTGATCGGCGCGGCTGAAGTGGCTTGTAATGACATGGGCAGCACTTTCACCGAGACAATTAGCAACAGGCTAATTACACTCGCCGTCAATTTTCTAACGGCGGCTGGAGTCGAGTGAGACGGAGGCGGGGCTCGTGCTGACATGGTCCAGTCTGAGGAGTTTGTTTACACGTCTGGACAGAAGACATGTGCTACAATATAGAACAACGATCAATATATTCTGATACTAAATAAAGTAGCGACATTGTGGGCTGCTGTGTCGATATATTGCTGTCGATATATTGCTAATTTCGAAAATGCACGGGAATAGTCAACCTTAGTACTAAAAGTCTGGGTGCAGTTCTATTTCTTCTCTCTAGAGGGCGGCGCTGTCAGGGTCGGAGTTCGAGGCCTGCATTCAGCGCGTTCGTTTCTCAACCGTGTGCGTTACATTCCCAGACCTGCGGTGGGCCTTTGGTGTGGAGTTTGCGTGTTCTCCCCGTGTCCGTGTCTCCCTGGGCGCTGCGGTTGCCCCTGATGACCCCAGCGGCAACGAAGGACGGGTCAAATGCAGACGGCACAATAAAGTGTTCCTTGATTTTGGGGTGACGGTAGCTTCAACCGGTGGAGTGCCCGTCTTCGCATAAGGTCAACAGTTCGTAGAAAAGCGCTATTTATTATCATTTTTTATTTTATACAAAACAAATCATGACATAATTTAATCAAAACAAAAGTCCCATTTGGTCCAAAGTCAATTAAAATTTGTCCATTTCCAAATTAAGTCTGAATGTAATTTTCCTCATTTGCCTGATTTCTGTCCCGATGTCAGTCCTTGATCGTTGGTGCAGTTTGCGTCATCCACTTTCTTTGTTGTGGCCTTTTTTCAGCGCGCCAAAGGTATCCATCTGTTGTGTCCATGGCAGGAGTTCTGAGGCCCGAGTGCACCGTTCTATAAACGTGTTCAGTTCAGTCCAATATTTTTAAACGACTGGACAGAAAAGCACAATTTAAACATGACCATTTCTCGTACGACCATAGTTTTGGGCGTGCACATTTGCCAACTGAATCCATGGCGTTAGCCCAGGCTTTGGTGCGCGGCCCCTATTGTTCTCTGCAAATGTATGGACGTTTAGCCTCTCTGACGGACGTTTAGCCTCTCTGACGTCCGGTTAGCTCCCCGCCTAAAGTTTACCTGACAAACCGTGGCCTACTTATTACTACCACCGCTGCCCCACTCATTCACCCCCTCCCGCCCCCCTCCCGCCTCCTGCCCCCCTCCCGCCTCCCACACGGCACCATCAGCCTCACCGTCGCCCCCATTCTGGCGGATTAGGAGTGTGGCTGTCAAGTGTCCGCCGCGGCGCTGGTGCCATTGTTTCAGAGATGTGTGTGTGTGTGTGTGTCATTGTGGGCTTGTTGTGAGTGTGTGCGTGCTTTCGGGGCGAGGTGGGGGGTATTTGGGGCGGGGGGGCAGGCGGGGACATAATGGGGGGTATCGGAGGGTTTCTGCAGAGATGAAAAGTGACGCAGGTTGAACTGAAAATGACAAAGTGACGACCAAAAAATGCCCCAGGGCCATTCCTCCACAGTGTACTTTTAATTGGACACACTTCACTCACCGCAACAGGAGTCCGATTTAAGGAGACGTGTGCGCGAAAAGTCGGATTAAAGGAGACGTGTGCGCGAAAAGTCGGATTAAAGGAGACGTGTGCGCGAAAAGTCAGATTAAAGGAGACGTATGAGCGAAAAGTCAGATTAAAGGAGACGTGTTTGCGAAAAGTCATATTAAAGGAGACGTGTGAGTGAAAATTCTGATTAAAGGAGACTTTTGAGCGAAAAATCAGAAGAGAGACATCTGAGCGAAAATTCAAATTAAAGGAGATTTGTGAGCGAAAAATCTGATTAAAGGAGACGTATGAGCAAAAAGTCATATTAAAGGAGACGTGTGAGTGAAAAGTCATATGAAAGGAGATGTATGATCAAGTAGTCATATTAAAGGAGACGTATGAGCAAAACGTCTGATTAAAAGAGACGTGTGATCGAGAAATCAGATTAAAGGAGATGAATGAGTGAAAAGTCAGATTAAAGGAGACGTATGAGCAAAAAATCAGATTTAAAGGAGACGTATGAGTGAAAAGTCAGATTTAAAGGAGATGTGTGAGCGAAAAGAGGTTGAGAAGGAGAGGATAAGAAGGAGAGACCTGATTGTGAGGGGGAGACACTTGATTGTGAGATGGAGAGACCTGAGGTTGAGGCGGCGAGACCTGAGTGAGTATAGACCTGAGTATGAGAGGGGGAGAGACCTGAGGTTGAGGTGAGACACCTGTTTGTGAGAAGGAGAGACTTGAGGGTTGAGGTAGAGAGACCTGAGTGAGAAGAGACCTGAGGTTGAGGGGCAGAGACCTGATTGAGGAGAAACCTGAGGTTGAGGAGGGTATTTGGGTGGGAGTGTGTCCTTGAGCACAACACTCTCCCGTGTGAACATATCGACTGTGACGAGCAGCGGTTGGACAAGCACACTTCAGTCTGCCCCCTAGTGACCGCAGGTGGAGCTGTCAGACACAGAGCGGGTGCGTCCGCTCTCGCGAGGATGTGTGACATTATTGTACTTGCGTTTGATTAAAAAACATGTGCAGATTGTGGCGTGAGCTTTGCCCTCACAACATCTGCTTTGTTCGTGAAAAAGCCCCAGGACAAGGTGACATTATCAGGACGCCATCTGATTGGCTGAGACGCTCACGCTTTGGAAATGAACGGCTTTTATCCGTCATAGGGTTTGTGTCTATTATTGTAGTTTCAATTTTAATGTTACCGGTCAAATATTGTAAAACTCAAATTGTACATTTAGATACATTTTGTATATGTTTTGTTCAGAATTTGTTCAGAATTTAAATGATGTAAACAGTGGAAAGTATAGATGTAGTAAGTTACAAAAATATCGCAGTTGTTTTGGAGATGTGCAAAATTATTATATTGAGTATGTCGCCTATAATTAAAACTATAAAAAAATACCTCAGAAAGACAGAGAAACATCTTGTAATCTCCCAAACAAAGAGATATTTCTGCACATTTGTGGTTTAATTGTCATGTTTTGAGTGATTCATTTACTGCACGTTATTACATCCTGACACTTTAAAATATCATCTGAATATTGTTAGAGATAATTTAAAAAAGAGATATTCCTTTTCATCAATATCGCCTTTATTGTGTTTAGTCAGATATGATAAGATCAAGATACTTTCCTCCATATTATTTCCGTAAATATGTTATATTAATGTGTAGAAAAAGATTCAGTTGTAGTCATCTGGACTCTGTTTTAGAAAAAACAAAACTGAAACTGGTCTGCTGAAACCCTGGAGACGCCCGGGGCATTCGGATGCTAAATAGGCACTCAAGGTGAGGCAGGGAACAATAGGCCCATCCCAGTTTCAATGGGCCATTAGCAGGAGGTCCCGCCCTGTGGGCAGGGCTCTCACAGAGTAGGATATAAACAAGAGTTTCAGACTTGTTTCTCTGATTGAGAATGACTCTTGGATGAGAGTTGAAACGTTTTGTTTTTTCTAAAACAGAGTCCAGATAACTACAACTGAATCTTTTTCTACAATGGAACACTCCTGGACGAATGAGGGATTACACCGATTTATATTAATGTATTATTATTGTCCATTGACTTATTATGAAAATGTGAAATTGTCCATTAAAAATACTTCATGCTGATAATTCCTTATTTGTTGATGACATTTTAGAATTCAACACGACCCCCGGTATTTTTGTAAGTTTCTTTGCAACTTTTTCCACAATAATCTACTAAAACTATGATAAATATTGATCACAGGTTCCGTCCCACCAAACACAGTCTGTCTCAGGTTAGACTTGGACCGGGCCAGATCGTGGTCTCGTTCCTGTGACCATCATTTACCTCTAAGACGAAGTTCAAATGATAAAATCAAAATTGTGATCAAGAAAACTGTGTTGTTAATGTTTAACTGTATCGCCCGCCCATAGATTAGACTACACGAGTCCTTATAACATTTTGCTAATATTTTTACCAGTTAATTCCATAACCTCGAAACCGAACAGTAAACAAGGACCAAAGCTCTACTAATTTACACAACAGTTACGATTTGACAACTAAAATATATTACTTTCTTACTCATTGCTAACTTTATGACTTTATCACTAATACTAATAATATTACTGTATTACTAATACTTTTATTTTGTTGTTGTTGCAGACAATTGAAAAGGTGCATTTACCGCCACCTACTGGAGTTGTACGTCTTCAAAGTATGCGTTTTACGGGAGCATACTTTTATTCTGCAAAATAAATGTTGGAACTGTCAGATAACACGTGTTCGTAAACTGTTCCTGCTTTTTGATTGGACCTTTGTGCAGCGATGACGCATACAGAGGGCATTTAGCACTTTCAACTTTTCATTTTCAACTTCTCTTCACAAACTGCCACTTTACTCTGATAAATATTTACCACGACTACAATCCCTCAAAGCAAAGTGGTAATTAGACCAAAGTGATGTAACTTTAAACGGTTCTTTGACATTCAGATCATGTGATAAAAGCTCCTGTGTTTGTGCTTCTCCTGATGTTACTTCTGTGAAAAGCAGATTATAAATGCACAGGTTGTATGTGGAAACAGCGGGACTCTGGTCACATATGTGCAGGATTAACACACACGCACACACACGCACACACACACACACACACACACACACACAGGGTTAGGCACTCCTCTCCTTGGCGCTCCTTGACTCGGCTTGGCGCCACTGTAAAAACGAAATAATGAAAGTGAGTGACAGAGGGTGAAAGAATGCACGTGTAAGATATTTTCTAAGCTATTAAAAACAATTTAGGAAATGCACGATTGGTGAGTTTAGGAGACGGATCAGAGGCGGTGAGCGACACTGAGGAAGAACGTCTTAGACACTTGGACTATCGGCACAGGGCTCTCCACAAACTCAGTAAATGAGGGTTGGCTACATTTGCATTGTGGTCTGTCATTTGTTGAACATGAAAGTGACAGTGCAGTGAGTGACTGATTAAATTAGTTAAAGTGGCAGGTGTTTAGAAGTGTTCATGAGTCCAACAGCAGAGGGAAAGAAACTATTCTTGTGGCGGGAGGTTCTGGTCCGGATGGACCGTAGCCTCCTGCCTGACGGGAGTGGTTCAAACAGACCATGTCCAGGGTGAGAAGGGTCAGCTGTGATCCGACCTGCTGGTCCCAGAGCCCTGGAGACGTACAGGTCCTGCAGAGATGGAAGTCTGCAGCCGATCACCTTCTCAGCAGAACGCACAATGCGCTGTTAGTCTCTGTTTGTCCCTGGCTGTGGCTCCAGCGTACCACACGTGATGGAGGAGGTGAGGATGGACTCAAAGATGGCCGTGTAGAACTGCACCATCATCTGCGCTGGCAGCTTGGCTTTCCTCAGCTGCCGCAGGAAGTACATCCTCTGCTGGGCCTTCTTGATGAGGGAGCTGATGGAGGGCTCCCACTTGAGGTCCTGGGTGATGGTGGTGCCCAGGAAGCAGAAGGAGTCCACGGTGGTGATGGGGAGTCTGTCATGGTGAGGGGGGCTGGGGGGCTGTGACTTTCCTGAAGTCCACGATCATCTCCACTGTCTTCTGGGCGTTGAACTCCAGGTTGTTACCGCCTGCACCAGGACACCAGTCGCTCCACCTCCCTCCTGTAGACAGACTCATCCCCGTCCGAGATGAGCCCGATGAGGGTGGTGTCGTCCGTTAATGCTTTGTTCTTCCAACGTGCAAATGTTTTTCATGACCTGTGTTATTTTGATGTGTTTTGCTTGTTTGTTGTAACTGTGTAAACTTTGGTTGGTTTTCCTGAATTATGAACTCTCACAAAAATTTTGTCACAATACACTGGAGACAGTTCATAACGAAGGAAATACCCCAAAACCCACCAGATCCTAAAAAAACGGTTGGCAATAGAGCAATTAATATGAAATGAAACGCGGCACTTATTTAAAAGAATCAAACATTTTAAAATGAACCCCCAGTTTTCCTCATCCCAGTAGTGTGCGGTTTGTCGTTACATAAAACACCCTGGAGCAGAATGTGCAACTCCATAATCCTGATATAATGAATGAAAGAGTGTGTAATCCACAGAGTTACAGAAGGACAATAACACAAATGAACACAGAGGCCTTCGGGGTAATCCTGGCGCTGCGTTCAGGCCACACGGGAGATCTGAGCGCTTATGTTTGTATCGCCGGCATGTTTCCACTGGCTCGTCCCAGACAAGGATAATCTGCTTTAATACAGAGATAAATAATGTTTTAATGACCTTCTGTGTCATTGACTTTTGATTTTCCTCATGTGTGAAGAACAGAGGGGAAATGTCATCACTAAAGAGATTCTGGTGAATGGTTCTGCGCCGCCACGTCTCCATGGAGATGTTATCGCTTTGTTTAAACGGTCCACTGTACGGCATTAAACACAGCGATCAGGTACTTTTATTGCGTTCAGTCAAAGGCGTCGGAGGATTTAAGTCAGATTTACGTGAAAAGTCTATGTTCGGGTTTCTGCGGCGTGTATTTCTGCGCAACAACCAATCAGGAGCTTCCTCAGGAGTAGCTGTCATTCTGCCCACTATCCGCCATTTCACCAGCGAGAGAGCGATTCTGAGTCGATATCAGAGTCCAGAGCCTCGAAGACGTGAGACGAAGAGCGAGAGGCGTTCAGTTTGTTGCGCTAAACGACAAACGACCAGTCAACTCGTCGATTTCACCTGCACCGCGGACATAAACACGTCTGGCGGCGCCTTACATTAGACGGCGGGCGAGACAAGAAGTTTGTACTCTGGATCCCAGGCAATCTCCTTGGATACAAACATATGCACCTTTAACAAAAACATTATTATGACTTTTTAACGGGATTAAATTGCACTATCGACCTAAAATGAACAGATCCACTGACTTCCACCGGCCCTTTTTAAAGCACGTCGCCGTAAACATCATGCCAACAAAACACAGTTCTGTCGGACGCCAAATGTCTGCACGACTTTGAGCTACCACAGAGTCAGAGTCCTGAATGCTGGAGGACCCTCAAACATGCATCAAGCCCTCTAATACAAGTTTACTTGAATTTAAAAAAAAAAAGATTTCAACATGATTAAAGGTCATGTGATATGTGATATGTTTCCTTAATGATGTCACTCAAGTAGGAATACACATTCAAAACGCTACTCAAATACTTTCACAACAATAGTATGTAATTAGAAGTATCTCCAAGTGTAACTTCTACTACTTTTACAGGAGTTTTAGTTTTTTTCCTCACATTGAATACTGTTTGCTTGAATTTGAAGATATTTATATATTTTTTTACTCGTCTGTACAGCAGTTGAATAAAAAGTGGACTAAAGCCGTGGCGTTGTAGCGGGGCAGATGATTCATTGTGCAAATGAGCCCGGTGCATTAGGTCTGCGTGCGTGACTTTATCGGAAGCATAAGCTGTCGGCCATAAGAGTTTTAAACCTGTTTTAAACCAGGCTAACCGCTAACGGCCATCAGGTACGAGCTAACACGCTAACAAGGCTAAACCCTGCGGAACAATGGCCTGTGCAGCAGATTAACTGTAAAATATAGGTTATCCCGTGATTGAGGTGAGAAGGCGATTTGAGGAGTGATTCTGCAAAGTGACTAAACCTCTGCCGCACCACGCTGCTTGTTTGTTGTTTGTTTGTCAATTTATTTGTGCTGTAAACAATATGCATCAGCTTAAAAGGGCGGGCGGTCAAGTTTGTGAGGACGACCTGATGAGGCTACATATGGAGGTCATCACAGTGTTTGTACGTCGTGTTTGCCAGAGACTATTCAGAAGTATATTTTCAAGTGGCCTATGTTGAAATTACGTTCCACGAACAAATGTATTAGCAATGGTCTTTGAATGTCCAATGCATGATTTTGGTGGGGCTTTTAGTTTTTACTGTCTTGCCGCTATCCCTATAGATGTGATTGACAGGTGGATGAACCAATCAGAGAAGTCCGTTTGTGTGAAACAAACATGGCGGCTTAAAACAAAAAGATAAAACAACACCGTGTGAAACCATGGATTTCTGCGGAATCAACAAGCAACGTATTCAACTCTGTAAATCGGAGGCAAAAGAAGTTAGAGGTTTTGTTCTCACTGTTACAAGAATATTCTATTTTTGTTCACGCATTTAAGTCACATTTGTTTCGTCCCAGTGCATACATATCGTAAAAGAGTGCTGCCTGCATCCAATTAAAGCTTTTTATCCTCCGCGAAACTGGAAGTGCGCCGTTAGCATGCTCGTTGATGTTAGCTTTACTGCGACGGTGATCCGGGAGGTTTTCTGCGCGTTGATGTTGATGTTGAAACCCCCGAGACAAAGGAAAACATGTCATCTCCATGGCGCTAATCACTCTGCCACTCACAGAACGATGAGTGTACCTCTGTGGGAGATTTACTATTCTTTGAAAGAAATCTCCGAAATAAAAATCCACAAATGTCGAACCTCGTCATTATTAGTTAGAGATAGGGATGTCAAGATTATTCGGTTTATCGATAAGCGAAAGAACTAAAAACTAATAATCGTGAATTTTAGAAGCAAAATTATGTATTTTCTATTTGGACCCCATAAAGTAAACCTAAATGTTTATATCACAATAACTTACCTTTTGCATTCAGAAAGTTTGATTTCATAGTATTGGGACATCGTGACATCCCTCGTTACAGATTGTCTCCACAAACCTGCAACATCAATCTCATGTTTTAAAGTCCGTTCAGATGACGACAATCACGTCTTTGGAGTTGAATTACGGCACTTTCTGAGGCAATATTTATTCAACGCTGATGGAAGAGACACAGGTTGAATTCACTGTTGAACTCTCAGATCACGGACGCTTTGACCCGGTTTATGGTTCGCGTCTCTGTAATTACTGGGTCCCACATCTTCTCTGCCAGCACAAACAAACAAAAGTGAACTTATTCTTGCACAATAACTTCAGAAAGTACTCAATTCCATAGACGTGACTGTTGTCCGCTGAAAGGGCGTCAAGCCATCGAACCAATCCCTAATAAATAACAATAAAATTGAACAGTTGTGGCTCATAAGTTTGGGTTACCAAGGCCCTGAAATGATCACACAATCAAATTCTAGAGCAACCTATTAAATCATCATTATTCACGAGGTTTATATCCAAGAAATAGCTTGCGACAATATAACCTGATTTAACGGCGTTCTGTTTTCTACACTCGTGGCAATTCTTAAAGCTGTTGCGGTTTGCCATTTATCCCCGTAATAAAGCGATCGCAGCTGCAAAGGCCGGAGACACTTGAGCACATATTTTTACAGTGAATGCGGTTAGGACATGGATCAAGTCAGACTTTGTTGATTTTAAACCAACTGTCCCTGCGCATTAATCCACACCATTAGCGCCTCCATAACTCTGCACTTTTTATTAGCTGGGCGTGTTCTGTTTAATCGCTTTAGCTTTAGCCGCATTTGCATGTGTGATGGGGCTAATTAGCATGTATTTATTATTGCTATCGTCTCTCGTAAAAAAGGCTAACGGCGCTTTGTTTTGGCGACAGTAAAAAACGCGACAGAAATCCATTCATTCCGGTTAGCGGCGGCGGGTCATCACGGGACGGGGCCATTTGTCAGGGGGCGGGGCCATTGCCGTTCGCTCACTCGTTTAGGACGAGCGAGAGGCCCCTAAATGTGCCGGGCCATCTGGAGAGGAGACAAGAGGGATTTGAAACGGCGGACAAACGCTTTGCCACTCGGGCAATTTTGAGGCATTGTTTTACGGTAGTCTTATGGCTGATGTTTTGGAGATGCCGTTTTTCGTTGGCGATGGTTTGGACGTGTACGAAGGAGAAGAAGGCTGAGGAAACATGTTTTTAACCTGTTTGATGATTTTAAATGTCCTTGTTATCTGTGCTGAGTTGGAGAGTTTCTGATAATAATTACACACATGCACATAACAAAAGCCGTTTAGCGTCTGAGTCAAAGGGCTGTGAACGTTCAGTCATTTCATCCTGGCAGGTTACACCCAGCCGCCCTGGGGCAGAAACTCTTTTTGACCGCTTGTATCCATCATCCTGTCCTTTCGGTCATCTTTTGAAGCTCATGACCAAAGGTGAGGGTAGAATGTACTGAGCGTGAATCCAGAGCTTTGCCTTTCGACTCAGCTCTTTCTTCGACACAACAGTAGTAATATTACATATTTATGGTTTATTTCTTATTATATGGAATGGACCGCCTTGTGCCTGTGACTGAACCTTCATTCTCAAACATTTTTTGCTCAGGGTTCAAAATAGGGAACAGGTCATTTGAGCAAGCCCATTCTTACTTCTAACACCAATCCTACATAACAGACTGTGAAACGGACTTGACAATTCTTTAAGGTTTACTCGTTAATGGTGAAGGGTTCTGGTGCAGCTTCTGAATGATCATTAGATGGACACATTTGAGACCACATTTCCCAGAATCCCAGAGTGTTCACGGCCTTCTATGGGACATGACTGATGGTTTTTGTGTGGGCTCTGGGCGCCCGTTAGGCCCATTACCTGAACGGCGGCAGGATTAGCCTCGTTAACACATGATTAGCACCAATTAAGCTAACGAGGGTCTAACGGTGATGTCTTCCAGTTGTTGCAGCAGCTGGATCGGCCACGGCGCTATGGAGAGGAGCTGAGCGGAGCACGAGAAGAAGCAGGGCCACGAAACAGCCCCAAATAGAGGAAGAGACTGTGATTGGCTGACAGTGACAAGGGGTGGGATCAAAGTTTAGAATCATTTAACTAAAGCTCAAAGGACAACACTAAAGATAATCAACAAAGAGTTTGAGGGATGCGTGTTAAAGAAATATGACGTGTTAAATCTACAGATGTATTATTTCATTCACTGTTTTGTGCTTACAATTATGAAGATTATGAGATGAAAATACTGACTAAAAGCACACACGATTTAGTGAATATAAATGGATTCTACCGTGTTCTTCGTCTTCAACAAACGATAGAATGATAGAATTCCAGTGCGACGACTTGCAGGGTCCGAAGCGCCGTGTTTATTTAGCCTTTTCATGCTCCCAAATGCCGTGTGGACGTAAAACTACAGAAACGTCGTCGCCTCTCGTGTCGCAGGGCCGTCCGGACAGAGTCAAATTCGGCTTTTCCGCGGCTTTACGATTGCCATTAACACTTAACGTTTAAGACACTTACAAGCCCTGTTTCAGCTGATAGAAGATTTCTTAAAGAGGATCTGTTATGCAAAGTTAAAGATCATTGTCCCTTCTCATTGTATTTCGTGATTCATGCATTTATTTGCGTCATCTTTATTCTTCACCGCCCCCAGTGTCACGCCCACTTCTCTTTATTTACCTCGTTCAATAATGCAATTTAAAACGTCCAAAATGTAGATAAGACAATGATCCAAGAGTCCATTGTGTTCGACCTGCTCAAAACAGGTCAAACACATCAACAGCTTTTATGCGTATTTACTTTGGAGTCTACGCCGATTCGCAACCAGACACAATGTGGAGGCGGGTGGCGCCAAAGGGGCATTTTCACCTCTTGTCCTACTCGTGTGTGACCAGAACACAACAGACTCTCTGAATTCTTTGGATACTTCTGTCCGCGTCTGACCCAGAGCTCCAATCCCCCCCTCAGACAAAAATCCACACTCTCCATTGTCTCTGCGCAAACATCTGTCCGTCTGTAATTAATGCCTCCTCCAGATGTTCCGGAGCTTCTAACCTGTTGACATTTAGCCCCTTTTTTAAAACACATCTCCATCATCTGCTCCACATGCGCGCTCGCTCCTCACGCACCGCCCTCTGCTTCCACGCAGACAAAAGATTTAGCGTGATTCCACAAATGCACTAAGTGTAGTTAAAGTCGCTAATGCTAACCTGCTGCTGTGCGATTAGCGACCCCGGATGACATGATGAAACACGGGCGCGGGACAGCGGGGGAGCGAGGGGGGTATGGATGTCGAGTGTATTGCATTTTAATACCATGCCACAATTCCTTTTTCCACTAATGAAACAATAGCGTCCCATATAATCTGGGGGGATTAAGCGCGCGGCGAAGACGTGAATATGAAATACATATCCCGTACAGATGCTGCGCAGGGATAATGGCAACAGATTTTTTTGCCTGTTTCTTCATATGGGAGGAATTACTTGGGGAAGTCGGTCCATTAGAGGGTATAATATCAGTGCGGGGGTCTCTGGGCTGAAGGTCTTGTTGTGTCATGGTGGATTGGACTCTTTTAAATGGGTTAGCAGCGGCCATCTTGGATCTAAGTGGAGAGAAAGTAGTGGGACAGATGGATTTGGGGTTTTATGTTTCGAGACATATTTTTAGGGCTTAATGGGTGGTTTAAGTGTGCGGCACCAGGCCAGATCTGTTCACCAACTAAAGACGAAAGTCGTGCCAAACTAATCTGCTCTGAAGGAGGGGAAACAGGTCAAACACAAACGCAGCAGCAAACGGCAGACCTGTCCGGGTGGAGCGGTGCCTTTCTGTGGAGTTTGCATGTTCTCCCCGTGTCTCCGTAGGCTTCCTCCGGACGCTCCAGTTTCCCCGCCCATTAAAAACATGCACAATATGCTCCTCCTACTAAAAAAACATGTACAACATCAGCTGTCCATGGACGACAGGCGAACATTAGCACTTGAGCTGCGTCTGGTCCAAAGCATCTCCTGTTAAGGTTAACGTATTATATATCTTGTGCACTGTCCCGGCCTCAATAATTAAATAAACAAACAAATCCTGATGAGGAAACGCCTGATTTATACAAAGTCATGTGCGGTTTTCAACGTCAATTTTTCTAATTCTAAAATGAAATGTCAAAGCAGGAATACTCTAGGCAAATATTACAAATAATGAAAAATATGTGTCTTTAACTTGGTTACACTGTATTATCTCATCAAAGCTTGGAAAGCTCTGTTTTCTTTTTAATTAATATCCTATCCACCTTGTGACATCATCAGGGGGTTATCCAGGAAGTGCGCCTCAAATAGCAGCCGTTGTTTTCAGCTCCTTTAGCCTATAAGTGCAAGTGAAGAATGGGTCAAATACAACACAGACCCGCTTTACAGATGCAGTATAAGGTGATCACCACTAGTTTCCATGGCAATGTTCTTACGTTGCCCGGAATATTCCACAGCATGACATAAACCGTATCTGTACAGCATGATTTATTAAGAGTTTTATTGCTCAAAAATAGCTTGCATTATCTCTGAGTGGCTTCACCTATCCACAGATCCGACGCGTAACTTGGCCTGGGGGCATCACGGCGTCACCTGCTTGTCCATTGGAGGCACGTACGTTTAATTTCATATTTGTGCACCTTTAACTTTATTTGGCTTAACCTCGTTTCGCCAACATGTACGTAATAAAAGAAAGATGTCGCAACCTTAATTTTCCAAATGGTAAATCCAGACGATTCCCCGGGGCCGTCGTTCTCATAATAGCTCCTGTATTTTGTGTGTTATCTTGTACGGACCCTCCCTCCTCCTGTTCGGTCTTGCTCTGCCTCCTCCCGACAGCCCATCGCCAAGGGCACCGCGCGATAACAAATGTGTGGAATATTGCAATTAGCGCGGCCAGGTCCTCCCAGGGATCAAATTAAAATGTTCATTAGCGGCACACTTAATTAAGAAGCACTTTTGGGCCCGCGCTGATAAATTATGACGTCTATTAAATCTTTCAGAGAGCCGATAATGGGCCAAGGCGCTGCTCCCGCTCGGCGCCGGGACGATCCAGATTCAGAGACGAGGACTTGTGCTTGGATTTGCGATTTGTTTTCAAAAATCAAGTTTCAGTTCACAACTTTGAACGCAAACTGGGAGTGATGGGATTTTGAGAGAAGTCTGAAACTTACAGAAAGAATCCCGATCAATTCAGAACACAAGATTAACTAAAAATGAAGTATTATTCATGAGTATAATGAGTATGCCAAACACGTGATCGAAATGCTCGTGTAAACAAACGTAACTGTTGCCTTCTGCGTTCCTTTCAAAAGCTCGGACCATGAAGACCCTCGGAAAAACTCTCTAACATGGGGCGGGCCAACCACAGCCACTCATCTGTGTCGCATTCATTCAGAACCACATTAGTTTACCTCAGATGTTAGTGTTGACGCCGGTTCTCAGACCTTCGTCTCATTTTTGTTTCGTTTTTTCCTCGTAAACCGCCATGTTTGTTTACACACGAACGGCCCCACGCGTCTCTGATTGGTTAATCCGCCTGTCGGTATTGGGGTTTGGGGAGGCGGGATAATGGGTTAGGGTGCAGTTCATGTTCATTAACACTGTCCCCAACTGATGAACCTGATAATATCTTCTCCTTGAACCGATCAGCTCCAAGTGGACAGATTTTGACAAACGAAAAACTAAGCTAAACAATGTCACTAAATTGTAATACATAAGTACGTGCTTTTCTTTAGTTCAATGCGTTTTTGCACCATTGGGCCACACGTGTTATTTGTCTGGGGGGTAATCTTCTCAGGACGGCGGGGACTTTAATGCAGCCCTGTAGCATTTGTGAAGAAGTTGAACAGATAACGTCACGACCGGAGCAGATCTTGTCTCATCACGCTGTCATTAATTGCAACACGGGCCTTTTTACGTGTTCTGTGAAACGGTTGCAGTAAAGATACATGTACGAGATATTAGTGTCCTGCAGCCATTCCGCTGATTATGTTCAAAAGTGTCCTGATTACAGCCGTGTTTTCAGGCGACGACGCGACCTGAGCGCTTCCCCCCCCCCCTGCGACAGCTCTGAGGGGTTTTCTCCAGCAGGTGTCAGTGATTATGCAGATGTTTCCTCCGACTCTATGCGCTGAATACAATGAGGCTAATAGAGACACCGGCGCCCACGATGAACTCGCATGAACAAGAACGTCAGGCTCGGACCGAACAACGCATGGGCCGCCAAAGCAAAGCCAAAACGACAATATAAATCACTCACAAATGCTGCGTTTACTGCTGATCTTGTACTTTGACACGGCAACGCGGAAACTGTGTTCTTATTTAATGTTATCTCATGCTAAAGGACATGTGCTGAAGTCCATATGACACATTAGACCACACTTTTCTACTGCTCTTCTTGCCTCAGAGTAAAACAAAGTTTGTCATTTATCTGTGGGTAAAATGTCCAACATAAACTCCATGATTGTGTTTAAACCTGGCTCTGACGTCACGCACATGTTTACTTTGACTAAACCAGCTTGAGTTTTCATATTTTGTGATATTCTGAGGTCATTGGTGGGAAGTATAAAGTAAAAGTATTGTAGTTAAGTAACATTTTTAGTCATCTGTACTTTACTTTAGACTTAAGACTTACATTTTTACAGTCGATGCGTTTAACATTTTTTAACTGGACTGAAAGGTAAACATATATTTTCTTCATTTTTTAGACCTGCTGAAATGGCGGAGGGGTTTGTTTTTTAGCACGTTGCTGGAGACGTCGCTCTCACGTTTAATTTGAGCAAACAAAAAACGGCTTTATAGAGAAAAAGTTTACACAACAGATTACACTTTGATGCTTTAAGGGTTCTCATGATAAAAACAAGTACATTTTTAAAGGAGTACTTTTAATTATTATAATGTGATGAGTCGTTTTTGCTCCTGTATCTGTAGTTTTACTTAAGACACAAAATGGAGGTTGATCCTAGTTTCTCAATCAAAATCACCTGATGTTCCACTCTGACCTCAGTCCAGAGTTCAGAATGTCTTCGTCTGCAAACTCTGAAATGTTCTGTTCAGACAAAAGCCAGCTTGTCATTTATAATTCCCCGATGACCAGCTTTTCCCCCCGTCTCGCGGTAATTGGCAAAGAGCACCTTTCCAAATGTCCGCCGCCGCCGTGTCCGTGATGGCGCACACATGTTCCCCCTCTCGTCGACTCCTCCGGGGGCCTCACTTCTGTCTGATGATTCCAAACAAGTGTCTCAATTATTGCGTGTGTATTCCGCGATGCTCCTGACAATATGCTAACGTGTTCCTTCGCCTCCCCCCGCCGAGACCAGATGGAGCCTTTTACTTTATTTTCCACATCAAGTCGGATTATTTGCCCGTGCCAAGAGCCACCTGCCGTTCTCGCTCCCTCTCGTAATTATTCTGTTGGTAGGACGCAGCGGGGCTTGTTACGAGTTGGACGGCGTCTTAATAAAGCGCTCCCGTCACCATATTGTCAGTGCATTGTCAGTGTGTTGGTGAGTGGCGACGCTGAAGGGGCGGGGCGAGTGCCAACACCTCGGACGGAGTGACCTGTCGTCATGACGCGGCGCATCCGAGGAGCCACCGTGGGATCAGTCACATGTGGAGAGTATGTTATCGTTGAGGGATGTATAGTAAGAGAGAGGACAGAGATGGGAGTCAGAAGTGTCTTGCTCAAGGGTCTGGTGGTTTTTATGTAAATTGTTGATTGAAGATCGTTAACTCACACAACGGTTTATTCTGGTTGAGTTGCGTGTTTGAGTAATTAAGTGTTGGGAGTTACAAAAAATGACTAAAAACCTGCAGAACTAAGTAATAGACTAAAATAGAGGCAATAGAGCTCCCCCTGCAGTTCCCCTGTTATAACTACAGGGGGAGCTCTATTGCCTCTATTTTATTTTATTTTCCACTTCTTTTTTTTTCTTTCTTTTTCATATTAAGTCATTATAATCACATACAAATACTTTTCACATTACTAAGTATAAAAAAGAGCCAGGGTTTCTCAGGAACGTTAGGGTTAGGTCCGCCCACAGACAGCAGGGGGCACTTTAAACGCCCCAAAAATACAGATTTATCCATCATAGACTTACAAAGACGTTCAATGAGGTGACAATGTTACTTAGATCTTCTTTAAATGTATTTTGTAAAATATTATGTTCCATGATCCAGCCAGAGAACTGTGTTCTGAATACTTAGAATACTTAGAGTGTAAAAACGTGACACATAAGAATGAAACAGCTTCATGTTTGTTTCACCGTTTGTTTTGCATTAGTTTATCACTGAATACAGCAGGGAAAAGCACACGCACTCGCCGCACTCTGTCTCAAATACGGTGCAGTTTCAGATTTCATGATCTCGTCTGCAGTCCGACCCCAAACATCACTGGGACAAGAGACAATGAACCGGGACGAGGGGGCATTTTGACTCTTACACACCTGAACTGTCCTGAAGAAGTCGGACTGCAGATGGCGCTGTCGTACTGCACTGCAACATCACGTGACACTGCCTGAGAGTGAGCGGTCGAAACAGTCAGTCATGAACAAAACACTCTCTCTCCATCATCACGAGTTCTGAGACTCTTCATAAATATCGCACTGATAATTGAGCACTGCAAATAGTTTGTGACATCACCACTTCAGAACTCTGTATCTGGGACTCAAAACTCATGGACTGGACACAAATAACAAGTGACATTTGTGGAAAAAAAAACCTTTGGACTTAATTTGACTAAATGGGTGTTTATGTTCGAAATGTGCAGCAGGAATTTTATATGTCTTAAAATATTGTATTATTAGTTTTTGTTTACTCTCTGTGTCTGTGTTTTATGTGTTTTCATATGTATGAAAATAAACTATGTTCAGAAAATATAATGTAACCCATGTATTTTTCTGCTCCCGGTCCGTCTCTGCCTTACTTTCAGCCCACGGCAAATCTGTCAACTACCGCGAGACTTCGGTGCGTCAAGCTCTTTCTCGGGTCTCGGGGGTGTGGAGCTGCTGCAGGTAGGTGTTTATCCCTCTCAAAGTTACTACTCTAAAGTACTTTGAAGTACCTGTTATTACTGCCGGCCTTTAGATGCTTCTGGTCACGTGATGACTTTAGTGGACCTGGTCACTCGCCATTGGTGAGTGAAAACGTTGCTTTGTTCGGAGCTAACCTGCTAATGCTAGCTAACCTGCTAATGCTAGCTAACCTGCTAATGCTAGCTAATCTGCCAATGCTAGCGCTCAGGGTCAATGCTTTTGTATTTATTTACCTTTTGTATTGGAATAGAAATGACCTTTGCACTTTATGGCATTTTGCTAAAATGACACCATGACCACTGATGATGAAGGCTGATTATTTAAAGCTAAACATGTACTTTTTGAGTATTATGCACAAATTATGGAAATTTTGTGAATATTTTGAGCACTTGACTCATTTGTTTTTGTTGACTGATTTTGTTTATGTACATGATGAATCTTGATTATTATAACAAACACATGATTAGTGCTACTTTATAGTGACTTAGTTTGTCATACTAATTGTGTTATTTACTGCTGATCCTGTTTTGTGCAGACCAGGTTTCAGACTGGATGGAAGATAGAAAGCCTGAACCATTTTCAGCCAATGGGAGCGCTCGTTAGCATGTGTTGCCACTTTAGCGGCGAGCTAAACTCCGGTAGTTATGTGGCCGGAAGTGGCGTCTAGTGACCAGCTCATGTAACTTGTGACCGCTCTGACCAATCAGAGCGAGAGCTGCTATTGCAGAGCAGAGTGAGCCCAAGAGACACATTTAAAACTGAAGGCTTTTGAACTGGAAAAAAGTTCAAACCTGAAAAAAGGTAAAAATCACCACATAAAGCGACCTTTGTCCCTGTCAGCCGAGCACGAGCAGTTTATTTTTACAGTGCGCTCCGTGGGAAAAATACTTGGAGGATTCTTTGGCTGCAGTTCCACAGACTGACCACTGGGGCAATCTCACGACAGGTTTAAACTAGCATTACCCTTTCCAGATACTTTAATGGATCCATGGCCTGAACCCAGAAATGGAAAAGAGCACTCACATCTACTCTGCCCCCTGCTGGTGGACATGCTTACTGCACAGTGTGGACCTATAAACCGCTAAAGTGTTGATTATGAACAGACAGTTATGCAGCTCGTTCGCTCTGAATTTGAAACTCAAACGCGCTGGACTCTGGTCACTGGCACGTTTGACCCACTGCAATGCAAGTGCACAACTGTACATACTGTAAGTGTCTGTCAGTCACCGTGGAAATAACACCACAAAAAGCACTACATTTCCTGTCAGTGTTTCATTCAGCACCGTTTTCCTCTGAACCGGAGAACTTCTGGTGCTGAACCTGTTACTGCTATTTCTGTTGACTGCTATTGACTCTAATATTTTAATATTGCCGCGTTGGACATCAAAATAACCTTGGAGAATAAACTATCAGAGGATTAAATTAACCTTGTTGGTGCCCAACTTTGATCTAAATATTTGTCCAAGCTCAATCATCTTTCAAGGCGTCATTGAGCAGGATCCTGGCTCAGGTCTGGAGCTGGTCCAGTCTCACAGTCCAGACCCAGGTCCGCGTGCTTGACTTGGATCATAGTCGCTTCTCTCGTCGTCAAGAGATTTAAAACGCCACACGTAGAATTTAAATAATTCCCCCAAAAAACCCTGAACGTCCGTAATCCCTCACGCACGTCACCGTCGCGACCGGAGAGGATCCAGATTCAATGCAAACGGCAAAAAATAAAAGTAGCAATTAACTTAAGTATTCCAGCGCCGACCCGGCTCACTTAAATCACACCGTCCTCGTGCGCGGACCACTCTCATCTCAAACATTAATCCGTGCGTTTGCCTGTAATTACGGTTTCACATATCGGGCATAAATATGTGCCTAAGCCTGGCCCATTCCATTACAGCGGCAGATTTAGAGGGGTTACGCCGCCTTATCTGCCCAGTTAAAGGCGCGCGGGCCCCCGGAGCGGCCGCAGACAATGGGACGCTCGCTCGGATTAAAGAATACGCACAGGGTTTAATTACATATTGCCGGTGAGGAGGTTAGTGTCCCGGGACGAGACGAGGGGGCGGGGGCAGATGAGGCACAGATGGGCAGAAATTAACACAAGGATGGACTTAATCTGGAGTGAAAGTTTGGAGCTTTGATGTCCACGCCGGAAGACGAGAAGGACTCAAAAAAGATCCGACTGTGATCCACTCAGCCAGAAGTAAAAGTACGTTCTCGGACGCAGAGAAAGACTAAATAAAGAGCTCAGTGTGTTTTACCCATCGACATGAATCCAGCTCTCGTGTCTTTAGGCGCGGCATTCATTGAGTTTGAAACGATAATTAAAGTCATTAAAGGTCTGAGTTTGGTGGTATGTATATGACATTTTTAACAGTTTTAATATTCACATTGTGCTGGAGCTGTAATGAATCAACTGATAGTGACAATAATCACAGTCATGTTTTGATATTCTTAATTGTTTTCTTGACTACAAACTCTAAAATGAATCGAATATTTACAATTCAAGGTGTTTTTCTGTCTAGAAGCCTACGAGTCCTCTTATTTAACCGCTATTTAGTTTATATTGTACTTAAAAAGTCTCGCTGTACAATAGAAGTCATCGCAGACTACTGAAATAATTGTCAGTTGCAGCTGTACACGCTGGTTTAGTTTAGTGTATTTGCCATTTGCAGTTAAAAAACTCAACAAGAAAACAAGTTAGACAACACTGAACGTACCATCAAACTTTATACACCATTAAAGTAAGAATGCTTAAAAAGATTACATTATTATTATTATTATTATTATTATTATTATAGTGATAACAGTAAGAGTAATATAGCAAGAGTAGTAATAATGTGATTATTTATTATTAATAGTATGTTGTTGAGTGGGAAGAAGCTTTTAGCACGACGAGTTTTACATTTAAAGAACAATATCTACTGCAGAAAGTTTGGTGGTGTCAAACCTGTGGTCAATATCACAGTTTTACTTCTGTTAAGTGTCAGTTTGTGAAGACATTTAGAAAAATCTGACAGGAAGTGGAGCTGAATCCCTCTGTGATGTCATCAGCGTGCGACACAGAGACAGTTGACACTTAACTGACACTTTTCTGACTGTTTAAACCATCGTTGGACAAAATAAAGGTGTTCGATGGTGTTATTGTGTGTCAGATCAGAACTGTCGTGTCATTTATGTGGATTTTGGCTCTTGTTTACAGTCCAACCAGGAAGTGCAATTTTAAACTTTACACAAACGGGCAAAATGTTGGGTCAAATCTGAAATAGAATTGTGTTCAGCGTGTTTTGGTCAAATGTGTCCTTCAGCCCGTCGCGTGGACTTTAAGTGTCGAGGCTCAGTGAGCTCCACAAATGCACTCGCCTTATTTAACCTGTCTTCTCCCTCTCTCACGTCCACGCTTTGATTTACCTCGTCTCCCGCTCGTCTCCGCGAGTTATAAAGAGCAGCAATTAGCAGATTGAGAGCACATTCACGCCGCGATGGGAATTCTAACGAGCCGAGCGGGTTTTGGCTCAGAACCACGTCGTCAGGACAATGGGAAGAACCCAGGATGTCCGCTATTATGTACGGAGGACTCTTTGAAGAAGATTAGCCCTTAGATTAGCGCCCGGTTAATTAGCATGCTAATGTGCGTCTTTATGGACTTTCTTCATAGCTGGCGTCGCTGTAGTTGTCGTTTAAAGAAGACGATGGCAGGTCTGGAGGTGGCTTTTAGTGCATCCTGATTGAATTTAGATGTTATTGCAACGGTTTTACAGCAAAGGGCGAAGGAGACGGGAGGAGGTCAGAAGATTAGGATCCAGGAGGAGACTTAAAACATGCACAGTAAGCGCCTCAACCAGGAAGGAGCTGGGGAAGAGCTCTGTAAGTCACTGTAATCAAAGAAACACAACCTGTCTCCACCTGTCCTCACTCACGACTCACACTGTCCCCACCTGTTCCCCCTGTCCTCACTTCACCTGTCCCCACCTTCCTCACTCGCCTGTCCTCACTCCCGCTGTCTCCACTACTCTTATTTGCTGTCCTCCTTCTCTCTCTCCCACTCTTTCTTCCCTTTCTCCCACCCTCGCTCTTCCTCCTCTCTCTCCTACCCCCTCTGTCTTGCTCCCACTCGCCTCTTCTCTTTCTCCTGCTACTACCCCCCTTTCTCCACTCCCTCTCTCTCCACCCCCCTGTCTCTCCTTCCTCCCTCTCTCTCTCCCTCTGTCTCCTCCCTCCCTCTGTCTCTCTCTTCTTCTCTCTCTCTCGGCATCTTCCCACTTCTCCTCTCCCCCTCTCTCGCCCCTCTCCCCCTCTCTCTCCTCTCTCTCCCTCTCTCTCTCCCCTCTCCCCCCTCTCTCTCTCTCTCTCCACCCCCTCTCCCCCCTCTTCCCCCCTCTCCCCCCTCTCTCTCCCTCTCTCTCCCTCTCTCCCCTCTCTCTCCTCCACCCCCTGTCCTCTCTCTCCTCTCTCCCCCCTCTTCTCCCCCTCTCCCCTCCTCGCCCTCTCTCTCCCTCTCCTCCCTCTCTCCCCCTCCCCGCCTACTTCTCCGCTCTTCCCCTCTCTACTCTCTCCCTTCTCCTCTCTCTCTCCCCTCTCTCTGCTCCCTCTCTCTCCCTCCTCTCTCCTCTCTCTCTCCCTCTCTCTCCTTCTCTCCTCTCTCTCTCCTCCATTCCTCGTCTCTCGCCCGTCGTCTCCCCCTCTCTGCTCCCCCTCTCTCCCTCTCTCTCGCCTCCCCCTCTCCCCCCTCTCCCCTCTCTCGTCCCCCTTGTCTCTCTCTCCTCTCTCTCCCCCCCTCTCTCTCTTCTCGTCCCTCCCCTCTACCGCCCTCCCTCTCTCCCTCCTCTCTCCTCCCTCCTCTCCCTCTCTCGCCCTCTCACCCCTCCTTCTCCCCCTCCTTCTCCCCTCTTCCCCCTCTCTCTCCCCTACTCTCTCTCCCTCCTCCCTCTCTCTTCCTCTCTCTACTCTCTCCCCCTCGTTCTCCCTCTCTGCTCTCTACCGCTCCTTATCCTTCTCTCCCTCTCCTTCCCCTCTGCTTCTCCGCGCCTCTTCCCTCCTCTTCCCCCTCTTCCCCTCTCTCTCCCTCTCTTCCCCCCCTCTTCCCCCTCTCTCTCTCGCCTCTTTCTCCCCTCTCTCTCTCCTGTCTCTCCCGTCTCTCCCCTGCTCTCTCCCTCTTCCCCCCTCTCCTCCTTCTCTCCTCTCTCGCCTATCTCCTCCCTCTCTCCCTCTCTTCCCCCTCTCTCTCCCTCTCCCCTCTCCTCCTCCCTCACCTCTCTCTCTCCCTCTCTCCTTCTCCCCTCTCTCTCCCTCTCTCCCCCTCTCCCTCCTTTCCTCTCCCTCTCTCCCCTCTCTTCCCTCTCTCCCCCCTCTCCCCTTCTCTCTCTCTCTTCCCTCCTTCTCTCTCTTCCTCTCTCCCCCTTCTTCCCTCTCTTCCTCCCTCTCTTCTCCCCCTCTCTCCCTCTCTCTCCCTCTCTCTTCCCTTCGTCTCTCCCTCTCTCCCCCTCTCTCTCCTCCTCTCTCTTCTCCCCTCTTCTCTCCCCCTCTCTCCCCCTCTCTCTCTCCTCTCTCCCCCTCTTCCCCCCTCTCCCCCTCCTCTCCTCTCTCCTCCTCTCCCCCCTCTCCTCCTCCTCCCCTCTCTCTCCTTCTCTCTCCCTCTCTCCTCCCTCTCTCTCCCTCTCTCCCCTCTCCCCCAGTCCACGCTCGCTGCAGATTTATGTGGTCGTAGAGTAAATTACATCTCTCCGCGCCGCACTGTTTGGCATCATTAACACTTCATTATGATCTTGTGAGCTCTACGGCGGCTCGTAAAACGCCGGGGGAAAAAAGAAAAAGCTCCAGTTTGGGGCTGAGATTGCGGCATAAATCGGCGCTGTGGCAACATGTTGTGACAGCGCCAGGCGAGGAGCGAGTGTGTGTCGCCGGCTCTATCACAACACAAACCACATCCTGATGACTTTCATGAACTCACGGGTGCTTCACTGCAGTTGAAAGCTTTAACGGAGAGCAGGAGTAGCCGCAATCTGCTGCCGAGACGTGGCTAATGGACATTTAGGACTGAGGCCCAGTGGACAGGACGCGCCATTACACCCTTATAGAAGAGCAAATGTACTCGGAGTAACGGTACTTCAAAATAGCGTCACTCGGAAGAAGTACGAAGTAGAAGTACGAAGTAGAAGTGCAAGTAAAACATGTTGGCAAAAATTTGGCATTTACAGATCACGGTAATATTCAGATAATCTAATAATCAGAACAGGTTTTGGTGCGCGTTACAAACCCAAGAGAAATGCGTGTGTGCAATGAGTAGTGGAGTTTTAGAGTCACTGTTGTATGTAAAATGGATTTAAAAATGGCTCTTTCCATCTTTAATCTTTCCCTTTTGTCTTTGTCTGTTCTTTTTTTTTTTTTTTTTTGCATCATTTTCCTGGAGCTTTAAAGTCAGACTAAACTCATCTTTTCATGTTGATTAGGATAATTTAACAGGTTATTTATGCAAGAATTCATACTTTTCATTAAGCTTATTTGTCATTTTTTGTTTGTTTTGTGTATTTATGTGGAAATTGTAAATGATGTGTAATTTTTATATTTGACTGTTGTAAAGCACTTTGAGTTTCTGTCATGAAAGCCGCTCCGCACAAACTGAAAGATGTGAAAGCAACAGCCAATGCAAACATATATTGGAGAAAAAAGAGATTCTGAATTGACTTTGATAAGTGGTGTTCAGTTCGACAATTCCTCCGGAAAAGCAATCTCGAGTAGTTTAGCTACTTTCATGTTTCATCTTCTTATTCTAGCAACATTCTGAGGCTTTCCACCTTCCAGAAACATGATAAATCTGTATTTTCATGTTTTCATTTTTCATCATATGGATAGAACCGACTCAAAATGGAGCCAATTCTTTCGATCTCGGACTTTCCTTCAGCCGGACCTGGATATCTGAAACTGACACGTTCTCCTCCGCGTTCCGTTCGATGGTGACATGAACGCTGTGACACGTCTTTGTTCCTCTGCGTTCTGAAAAAAAAAAAAAAACCCAAACACGACCGGCGCCGCGTTTAGCCCCTCCGTTATCACCCTGTGGTAATTTACGGCGTTATTACGGGGTCGTCTCCTTTTACCATGGTATGTACGGTGTGCGTTTGTGTGTGTTTGTGTGTTTGCGTGAGGGGAGGGGCCGAGGGGGCACGCTTCATAAATAATCTCCAGCAGTCAGCCCGTGCCTCGCGCTCTTATTAATTACTTTTATGGGCAAAATCAAACATCTGTCAAGTTAGAATACACACATTAATTCTGTCGCTTCAGCCGACATAAGTGCAGAACGTCAGGCGCCGCGCGGGGAGGGTGGGGCCTGTGAGCGCGGGGAGGGAGGGGCCTCTGAGCGCGCGGGGAGGGGCCTGTGAGCATACTTTTACATAAACACAGGGAAAAGAATGAACGGTTTTTGTAAGAAGTTTTTGCGACGTATATCGTTAACATTCTTGGTATTTTTAAAGGAGCACTGTGTAACTTTTCAGATACTGTGTGTGCGACCTGCTTGTGACCATAGGCTGGAATGTTCCACAGTGTAGCATTTGTCGGTCTAGTGTGTATTTATGAAAGGGACTGTCTAAAATTACATATTTAATTTTTTTTTTTTAAAGTTAGCATTAGCTTTAAGAGCACAATGGGCTAGCTGTTTTTATTGCTCAAAAATACTGCGAAAAACATGCTGTAGGTGGCTCGCCTCTGCACGGACCTGACTTGGCCTGTCTTGGAAAACCATACTACGCATAGGAAAAACATCTCCATGGAAACGCCTGAGTTAGTTAGCGAGGAGAATCGTTACACAGTGCATCTTTTTTACATCCTTGTTTGAAAATGTCTTCATATTCATTTTATTGACCAAGTGGTGGGAAAAGTACTGCAAGTAAAACATAACCTTGGAAAAAAGCCTACTCCGTGTTCAGTTTACTTTTAAATATCTGTTAATAGTATAAATACATTCATTAAACACTTAAACACCCAGTTTGTCGAAAGAACCAGAGACGGCTCAGCTTTGGGGCAAAAGTCCTCAGTTCTCTTCTCAAATTTAACTCGATTACAAAGTGAGTATTTTTTTTAATGATTTACTACAAAGTAACTACAACAGTTCTACAACCATCAATCGTCCTATGAACAGCCTGTGCTCTGTGAGGGGCGGGGCTACAGGGAGGGGGGGGGGGGGAGCCAAGGTCGCCCTGAGGCATGCTGGGTAAGCGCGCTGTGCCAGACCATACCTCTGCCCTGCACCTGAGTGAAGGGAGCACCGGCCCCCGCAGAGCTGTAAGCACCTCCAAATGGTGCCCCCTAGAGGTCGCGACCGCAGCGGGGCGAGAGCGCGGGGGACGGAAGGGGAGGCAGGAGGGGGACAGCTGTCTTCTGTCAGGAACCACAGGACCAAGCCCACGATCATCAGAAACTCCAGCTGCACCAGGAGACGACAGGTTCAGGACAAGGGAGCATTTAAAGAGCTGTACCCAGTCAGATCTGTGCTGCGGCAACATCTTCACGGTGTCCAGCAGGTGGCAACCCCTGATGTTACGAAGTGCACCTTTTAGTGGTCAAACATGAAGTTGCAACGCTAAAAAGTAGTTTGAAAAGCCTGACAAAACGCATCTGATCTGCCCTTCTGCTTTTTGGGATGGATGTCGCACGCCCTCGCCCCGTGCGTTCGCGTTGTCAGACTTTATGAAGACGGAGAGCGGCTGGTCAGTGGTCCAGCTGCTGAGGCTACGTGCTAATGCTAACGCACTAATTCCCTCCACATCTCTTTATGGAGCGCCGCACACAGATGGATTGGCACACACACGCACACACACACGGAACGCCAATGACTAACGCTCCTCTTCATCTTCTGCTCCTCTGACCCTCTTCATCTTCTGCTCCTCTGACCCTCTCCTCTACATCTTCTGCTCCTCTGACCCTTTCCTCTTCATCTTCTGCTCCTCTGACCCTCTCCTCTTCATCTTCTGTTCTCTGCACCTCTCCTCTTCATCTTCTAACTTCTCTGACCCTCTTCATCTTCTGCTCCTCTGACCCTCTCCTCTACATCTTCTGCTCCTCTGACCCTTTCCTCTTCATCTTCTGCTCCTCTGACCCTCTCCTCTTCATCTTCTGTTCCTCTGACCCTCTCCTCTTCATCTTCTACTTCTCTGACCCTCTTCATCTTCTGCTCCTCTCCTCCGACCCTCTTCATCTTATGCTCCTCTGATCTTCTCCTCTTCAGCTTCTGCTCCGTCTGACCCTTTCCTCTACATCTTCTGCTTCACGGACCTTCTCCTGTACATCTTCTGCTCCTCTGACCTTCTCCTGTACATCTTCTGCTCCTCTGACCTTCTCCTCTTCAGCTTCTGCTCCTCTGACTTTCCACTCTGCATCTTCTGCTCCACTGACCATCTCCACTTCATCTTCTGCTCCATCTGAACTTCTCATCAATTCCTGGATAACGTGGGGTCAAACTTCCTCCAGTACTTCACTTCTGACTCTGGATTTAAAGGACACTTTAAACATGCTCTTGATTTTGTGAGTTTTAAAACTTAAAATAATTTGAAAACCACACGTTTTTCTATCATTCAGGCAAATCAGGATTTGGTGCTTGCACTCCATCTACTGGCAGCAGGGGAAATTGCCCTGGGGAAATAAACTAAACCTTGCTGTTGGAGGCAAGCTAGATGACAAGCTAGCTGCATAGTTGAGATTTGACGCAGAAATGCTCCCAGAGTCTGATAACGACCTATGTGTCGTAAATGTTGGCTCCCTGTGCAGTCAAGTTTGGTTTTTGGTACTGCTTTAGTTTGAGATATTTATTATTATTTAATAGGTCAAATTATGGTCAATCGTTGGTGCAGAGAACAGAAGAGTGAAAATAAAATTAAATGTGTACATTTTTAATTAAGTCTGAATGTATGTCTGCATTTCTACCTTTTGGCATCACAAATGTGCGAAAACTGAAACCTCAAACAGAATTAAACCCAGTTTTACCAATTCTGTGGCCTTAAGACCTCAAACCTTCACCCTCTTTCTCTCCCTTCTTTGCTATCACTTTCCATCTTTTCCATTCTGTTCCAGCTTGATACTAACATCTGTTATAACAATAAGAACCAGCTTAAACATATTATAGTCGAGAAGCTTGAACGCACTGACCCTTCAGGTCAGGTCGGAGATTAAATAATTCTCAATATGGAAAGTCAAAATCCTTGGCGTAATCCGCTCTCAGTCTCAAAGATTGGAGTAGATTCTGGATCAGATTCTGGAGGAGATTCTGGAGCATATGGTAACGTCTGTAATGACCGAGGAAGCCTGGGTCTGGGAGGGATTCTTAGAGGTGAACGACGATATCTACATGTGCGGCGCCCTCTGCAGGCTGAAGAACAAGGGGTATTAAAATATGTGACATGATTATACCTTTAAGTTCTGTCCTGTGCATTTGACCCATCCTTCAGCCTCATTTGGGGTTAAACCTGGTAAAGAGCATGTGACGTTTATGACCAGTTCATCATGAAGGACCCCCCCAAACCCACGCCTTGACACGTTCAATCGTTTACAGTATTACAATTGTATGCTTTTATTTTTTTACCACAAGAACAGAATAAACCTTTGAATATTCTGTTATTTCAGAATTAAATCGATACAAAACTCGATCCAGTCCAAGTGGCACAAGTGCTGTAGATCCAGCTTGAGAACGAGACTCTTTTGTCCGGAATCACAAGAAAACAATCTCCCCAAGTGCGTCTCTCTACGGAAGAGAAGCGAGGCACGAAACCACGTCACAGATGGAGAAAAGGTCAGTTATGGCAGAGACTCAGAATGGAGTGCTTTTGAGGCTCAGAGGGGAGAGGATTCATCAAACTGTGAATGAAGCTAAATGTGCTCCTGCTGAGTTAGTGATTAGGAACGTCTCAAACACTCCTGAGCATTAGTATGTCATCGTTAATCAAGTCTTTCCGCAGACCTCGTTCCTCCTCATTATTTTTGTTTTCTTTTTTTTCCCTTGTTTCCCTTTTATGAATCTGAAGAATTTAAAGACCTACGATTAAGCATGAACATTTTCTTTGTGAAACGCCGTGAACAACAACAGCTTGAGAGCCATAAAGCACCAAACGCAGCTTTTATGAGCCCACGACATCCCCTTTAAGGACGCCTCACACTTTCCTTTAAGAGAGTCGGAACATTTAACACGGCGCCTTTTTATGGGCCGTACCTGCTGTAAATTACACCCCCGGGACAGTAGAGCGGCGCTGTTGTGTTTTAGAGTTTACAGCTTTAATGCGGGGGAGTGTTATGATGTGGGGGAGCATATGCTGCAGAGGCCTCTCGACAGGCTAGCGACAGGCTAACGTCAGGCTAACGTTGTAATTATGGGATGTCCCTGGGTTTTACTCTACAATGCGGGTCGAGCTCCTCTTCATCAGGACTCAGACTGTAGAGGTTCTTTCAGCGTTCTGCCTCTTCCTCTGTGATCTCACAGGAGGACAGGAGTATGCAGTATGCAGAAACATTGATTTTGAGATGGAAAGGTTTCAGCCAAAGTGAGATCACTTTGAGGTGAAAGAAGTCACTCCTTTTCCACATTCTCATGTCAAACCATTTTGGAGTTAAACATCAGCCGGTCGGTCGTTGCACCCCTGTAGAAAATTATTATAATAATAATACACGCTCTCTCCTCACACACACACACACACACACACACGCGCATGCTCTCTCCTCACACACACACACACACACACACACGCGCATACTCTCACGTCACACACGCACGCACGCTCTCTCCTGACACACACACACGTGCATGCTCTCACGTCAGACACGCACGCAGCTTTTGTTAGCTTGTGTGAACGGTGTCATCGTTCATTTACACTTCATTTTGAATGATGTATGAAAACGTGCCAAATGACATAAAACACAATGTACGTGTATCGTTTGTCTCGTCTTCTTCTGTTTGGTTTCCGTCCGACACGCGCTCTTCTGATGATCGTTCACGAGGAGTGCGTGCGCGGTCAGAGCGCCATGTTCGCCGTGACGTTAAAAATGTGATTTTTAAGGATTTTAGAAACGGTAAAAGAGTGAATTCCTTCTATTATATTTTAGACTAAAAAGAATTTCGCACTTTCGGTAATTTTACAGGCCGAACTGTTGAAATGGTTGGTGCCTGAGGCTGCAGTCCCGCGGAGCGGCCACTACTCAATTTGGATCGCGGACAGAGGGGGCGTGCCTTATCCAGTTATTATAATAGATCCATGCCTGACACACATACATGCGCGCATGCTCTCTCCTGACACACACACACACACACCGTGCATGCTCTCTCCTGACACACACACGGCATGCTCTCTCCTGACACACACGTGCATGCTCTCTCCTGACACACACGCGCATGCTCTCTCCTGACACACACACACACCGCTGCTCTCGCCTGACACATGCGCGCATGCTCTCTCCTGACACACACACATACACACGTGCATGCTCTCTCCTGACACACACACACACACACGCATGCTCTCTCGTGACACACACACACACACACACGTGCATGCTCTCTCCTGACACACACATACGCGCGTGCGCATGCTCTCTCCTGACACATACACAGACGCGCATGCTCTCTCCTGACACATACACACACGTGCATGCTCTCTCCTGACACATACACACACGTGCATGCTCCTTCCTGACACACACCGTGCATGCTCTCTCCTGACACACACACGGTCATGCTCTCTCCTGACACACACAGACGCGCATGCTCTCTCCTGCACAACAGAGCTTTGGAGTTCTTTTTGGTCACAATGTTCCAGACAGTAGTATAAACATGTTTATTAATTATTATATTATATTATATATAACATTATTATTACAGCCTCAACTCACACGGCTGTGAAAAACTGTTTAAACTCTTTTTGTGTCCATCAAATGTAGACGACGTGTGTAAAAGTCGTGTTACACACACTGGTTCTCTCCTACTTGTGACACTGTGGAACTTTCTGGAGGTGGCTCATCACCTTTAGATTCCATGGAAATAGAAAGTTAAAACCAGACTTCAGAACTATATTTGGTGAATTCATTCTGTCTTCTGTCAAACGCAGTGCCTGAGAACAACTGACACATGTGAAACTCGCACAGAAACACACTTCGGAGTCAGTGTCACAGTCTCCATGGAGATAGATGTTTTATGTCACTTTATTGCTCCCAAGATGGCGCCGACTGATGCCCTGGCCTTTAGGTGCTCTTTGTTTTGTCTGTTTTTGTTCGTAAATTGTGTGTCAGCGTGCTCTTACACCCGTGAAGAGCTCTTGTCCTTCCGAACCACAACTCCTACGGACCTAGTTCCAGTTTTTTTAGCTTCTGCTGCTGAATTAAACGTGCGGGGGTCCTCGTACGGCTCAGGAGACGCGGTACATGAACCCCCTTACTGGAATTTTCCTCTCCAACGTTCGCTCACTCTCCAACAAAATGGACGAACTGGCGCTGCTGATGAGACGAAACAGAGACTTTTCTTCATCTCCTGTTTTGTGCTTCACGGAGACGTGGCTCAGTGAGCCGATCCGCGACGGCGCTATACAGATCGAGGGAGATTAGCCTTTTTCGTGCGGATCGTCATAAAGGTCTCTCCGGGGGTAAAACACGCGGCGGAGGAGTCTGTTTTTACATCAACAACGCCTGGTCTTCAGATGTGACCGTGATCTCCAAACACTGCTCTCCTGATCTGGAATATCTGTTCATTAACTGCAAACCATTCTACTCGCCACGTGAGTTCGCCTCATTCATTCTGGCTGTTGTTTACATCCACCGAGCGCAAACGTGCACGTGGCACAGCGCGTACTCGCTGACCAGATTCTGAGTGTGGAGCGGACCTTCCCGGACTCCTTGTGTATTATCCTGGGTGGTTTTAACAAGGGGAATCTCAGCCACGAACTACCAAAGTACAGACAGTTTATTAAAGTCCCGACCAGAGAGCAAAGCACGTTGGATCACTACTACACAACAGTCAGTAACGCCTTCCGCGCCGTGGCTCGCGCTGCTCTCCGCTTTTCAGATCACGCCATGGTCCACCTGATCCCCACGTACAGGCAGAGGCTGAAGCTCTCCAAACCTGCAGTGAGGACCTCTAAGAAGTGGACCAATGAGGCAGCGGAGGAGCTACGTGAATGTTTGGACATCACAGACTGGGAGGTTTTCAGAGCTGCCACAGAGAGTTTGGATGAGTACACAGACACTGTGATGTCATACATTCGATTCTGTGAGGACAGCATCATACCAACACAAAACCAAAGTCACTTTCAACAATGACAAACCCTGGTTCACTCCAAAACTGAGGCAGTTAAGCAGCAGAGAAGGAGGCAGCGCACAAGGGCTGGAGACAGGGGGCGCTACAAAGATGCAAAGTATGGATTTAGCAAAGAGGTTTCTCGAGCGAGATCACAGTACAATACGCGTCTGAAGCAGCAGTTCTCTGACAACAACCCCGCTCCGTGTGGAGGGGGCTCCAGCTTCTCACCAACCACAAGCCCCGAGCCCCCCCTGCTGCAGACAATCGAAAACTGGCTGAGCAACTCAACACCTTCTACTCCAGGTTTTATGTGACCACCCCCTCCCCCACGGTGGCCACCTCCGCCAACCCAAACCTGGTCCCCCCCACCTCCCCCACCACTCTCTCAGTTCAGGAACAGGATGTAAACAGGCTATTTCGGAAATCCAACCCCCGAAAAACTGCTGGACCAGATGGCGTCTCGGCCGCCACATTAAGACACTGCGCAGGAGAGTTAACCCCTTCTTCACAGACATTTTTAACACCTCCCTGGGGTCATGCCATGTCCCAGCCTGCTTCAAGTCTGCCATCATTGTCCCTTTCCCCAAGAAGCCCCGGATCACTGGACTTAATGACTACAGGCCTGTGGCGCTGACGTCTGTAGTCATGAAGTCATTTGAACGCCTTGTCTTGCCCCACCTCAAGTCCTTCACCTCCTCCCTGCTGGACCCCCTGCTGGCTCTGTAGGCGACGCCATCAACCTGGCATTCCACTTCATCCTGCAGCATCTGGACTCCCGGGAACCTACGCCAGGATCCTGTTTGTGGACTCCAGCTCTGCTTTCAACACCATCCTCCCTGCTCTGCTCCAGGACAAGCTCTCCCAGCTCAACGTGCCCGACTCCACCTGCAGGTGGATCACTGACTTCCTGACGGATCGGAGGCAGTGCGTGCGGCTGGGGAAGAATGTCTCAGACACTCGGACTATCAGCACAGGAGCGTCCACTTTCTCCTCTGCTCTTCTCCCTGTACACAAACTGCTGCACCTCCAGCCACGACTCCGTAAAACTGATCAAGTTTGCGGACGACACCACCCTCATCGGGCTCATCTCGGACGGGGATGAGTCTGTCTACAGGAGGGAGGTGGACCGGCTGTTTGTCCTGGTGCAGCGGAAACAACCTGGACTTCAACGCCCAGAAGACAGTGGAGATGATCGTGGACTTCAGGAAAGTCACAGCCCCCCAGCCCCCCCTCGTCATGACAGACTCCCCCATCACCACCGTGGACTCCTTCCGCTTCCTGGGCACCACCATCAACCAGGACCTCAAGTGGGAGCCCTCCATCAGCTCCCTCATCAAGAAGGCCCAGCAGAGGATGTACTTCCTGCGGCAGCTGAGGAAAGCCAAGCTGCCAGTGCAGATGATGGTGCAGTTTTGCACGGCCATCATTGAGTCCATCCTCACCTTCCTCCATCACCGTGTGGTACGCTGGAGCCACAGCCCATGGACAAACAGAGACTACAGCGCATTGTGCGTTCTGCTGAGAAGGTGATCGGCTGCAGACTTCCATCTCTGCAGGACCTGTACGTCTCCAGGGCTCTGGGACGAGCAGGTCGGATCACAGCTGACCCTTCTCACCCTGGACATGGGCTATTTGAACCACTCCCCTCAGGCAGGAGGCTACGGTCCATCCGGACCAGAACCTCCCGCCACAAGAATAGTTTCTTTCCCTCTGCCGTTGGACTCATGAACACTTTTATTTAATACTATAGTCATTTTAAATTGTCCCTTAAATGCATGCCCTTTTGTTTGACTGAATATATGTTATTTTATTATTGCTCAGTGTTCTATGTTGCACCTTAATGACGAGACAAGTTCCTATGTTTGTGAAGTTTGTTCATTGACAATGGCAATAAACCTTTCTGATTCTGATTCTGTGGAATATTATAGCCAAGAAAGAACATTTTCATGGAAACAAGCAGCAGGTCTGGTTCGTGGAGGTGCAAGTCGGCTCACTGTGAGAGCGTATGTGTTTACACATTTTAGTGCAATTAAAAGTGTCCAAAATAAAAATAGATGCTTTTATTTTAGTCTATACTTTAGTTCCACAGAATGGCTTTAAGTAAAAGCGGTTACCCGGTTTGTACTCCGGTTTGACCCCATTCTGTGGAACATTCCAGAAAAAGCAATAACATCTCCATGGAGACCAGCACTTGTCGTGCCCTTCACCAGAAAAGTTACTCACTGCACCTTTAAACTGAACATTTCCCGTCACATTTGAGTCACAAATATGCAAACTCTCTCTGTTTTTAGCCGCGCCTCACGTGAAACCAGGACATCGCAGTGAAAGGTGCAGCCGGCAGCCCCACAGAGCGCTGAGCTGGGCGCGAGCATATGCCACTGCGCGCCGGAGCTCCTCTGCCCGGCCCCCGACGCGCCCACGGCCCGGAATGCCCGCGCGTGCCAGTGTTTGTCACAGCGGGTTATGTTCTGGGCAGATGTTGGGCCGCCGCAGAATCCACAGGTCAGCAGAAAACACAAGCCTTTGGTCTGCGCCGCGCTCACGTCGGCTCAAGATCAGAATGATGTGTTTATAGTCGACACATTTGGAGAAAAGACCGAACAGACTGTCAAAGTGTAGGAAATCCACCTTCCATCGAGTATGCTTGGGTTAAACCTGCCAGGAAGTCTTCAGAATCCTAAATTAGAGTACTGTTTCTTGAAGGTCACAATTTAGGTATTGTACATTTCGCTTAAAGTCCATGTGACACATTAGACTAGACTTTCAAATAAAATAAAGAGAACATGAGTATGTTTAAGATTTTACCAAACATTTTGCCTGCTTTTTCTCCAATTTGTTAATTTTGGTGATGTTTATAATGTCACTTCCTGGTTTGACGTGTCCAGCAAGACAGAGGTAATTCTACAACTGTTACTAAGCAACCAGATTGTAAACATGAGTCATTTAAATCATACAATAATTATGATTTGACAAATAATTACACCTGACGACACCTTTATTTTGTTAAATGAGTGTTTAAACTGTCCTAAAAAGGTGTACGTTGCACATTTAGTCTGCATTTTTGATGGAATGGCACTTTTTGATGACATCACAGAGAGATTCTTCTCTACTCCCTGTAATTTTCGACTTACAACTGTCAAATGTTCGTCACAAACTGCAACTTAACTGATGTAAAACTACGATCATTATTTACCACCAGGACGAACTTGCAAAACGTCATAATTGGAGAAACATCAGAACCTTCACATTTAAAGGTCTCATATTTAAAGCTCTGACCTTCTAAACTTCTATTAGAGTTTAGTCGTACCCCAGAACAACCCCCAAAGTATTTTTATTCTTTCATCCGTGCATTTATTAGCGTTTATCCTTTGAAACGGGGGGAGGAGTTTTCTGAGCGCTGCGCCCACAGACTCCGCCTCCTCCAGTAAGTGTTCTGTCTCGGCCCAGATCTTATTTTATTTCCATGGTCTGAATAAGCAAGATTTACACCAAAAATGCTCTTGTGTCTCCCATCCACAGTTCTGTACATTAAATATGTATTTCAGAAATATGTTTTATGTTGCACAACGAAAAAAGAATCATAAATGTCCTTAGGGTGGAATATGGGACCTCTAAAGAAGACCTGGTGTGCGTTTGTCTGTTATAGTCTATGGATCATGTTGAGTCCAAACTCTCTTCACACTTCACGTTGATTGGTCGAGTCCACCTGTCACTCAGAGCATGACGGACGCTGACCAATAGGAGGAGTTTCTGCTTATGTATTTATCTTACATCACCGTTTGCCCTGAGCCAGACCCGCTGTGTTTTTAGGACTGCGTCGTGTGGAGCATATTGAACATTTAACGCGGCCCTTCTTGATCAGCCAGATAAAAAGTGGTTTACATTAGTCACGATTATTGATTAACCGTATGATCTTGTCCCTGAGTGCAGTTTCTCTGGGCCTCAGCAGGGGTCCACGTTAAACTGTCTCACTTTCATCAGATTAGGAGCCGCTCTTTAGTGATGGGTCAGTGGTTTCGGCCTTAAACTCGGGACGCACTGAGGCCAAACTGCTGCATCATGAGGAATCGGGCTTATTTTGAAACGAAGGCGAACAATAAACCTTCAAATGTCATGCCGGAGTAGGAGGAAACGGGAAGCCAAAGTGAACAGCAAGAACAACAAAACAAGACCAAACAGAACAAAATGAATACAAATACAATAAAGAGCGAATCCACGAGCATTAATAAAAAGTAAGAGACACAAAGTCCAAAATTATCATCCCATTTTGTCCAAAGTGTCAAATTTGTCCATTTTCAAATTAAGCCCAAATGTGATTTTTCTTCTTCTGTATGTCAGTCATAATGTCGGTCAAGTCCTCGATCGGTGGTGCAGTTTGTGTTATACATTTTTCTGTAACAGCCTTTGTCACTGCTCCCAGAAGTATTTCCCAAAGTATCCATTTATTGTGTCGATGGCAGGGGTTTTGAGGCCAAGGTACATAGGTCTTAAAATGTTTTCATAATACAAAAGATTGAAAAAATAGTTTCCAGCCTCAAAATTGTATTTTACACAATGAACCTAGAGTAGGGTCATGATTTCTACTCAAATGTGATGAAATAAACACAATGTAAAACATATTTGTAAATGTGTTTAAACGAGGCTCTGATATATATATATTTTTTGGCCAAAACGTCTTTAATTTTTTTACGTTATGATATTCTGTGGCTAATCCCCATTGAAATTAAAAAACACTAGCGCAATAAAATGGAAGTAGAAAAGCATTTAGAGCTGGCTGTGTAAAGGCACGTTTTCAAACATAACCGCTGCTTATACAACTCATCTGTGTTGGGGAAAAACAGATTTTAAAGTCCACACAACGGGTTAAACTACACATTTGACTAAAACACACTTAACACAATTTCAGATTTGACTAAACATTTTGCTGTTTGTCCCCAGTTTGAACCAGATTTTGTAAAGTTTATAATTGTACTTCCTGGTTGGACATGAGCACAAATATGACACAGGTAGAGGTATTTCCTAGCAACCAGACTAAACAAAAGCCAAATCTACATAAATGACACAACAGTTCTGATCTGAAACACAATAATACCACAGAACACCTTTTATTTTGTTGAACGATGGTTTTGTCAGAATAGTGTGTCTCTGTGTTGCACAATGATGACATCACAGAGGGATTTGGCTCTACTTCCTGTCATTCTAAACTTTTGTTTTTTCCAAATCTCTTAACTGCAGCTTAACAGAAGTAAAACTGTAATAAATATTTACAACAGGTTCTTTACTACCAAACGGAGTCAGAATTAGAAAAACTGGAAAACCTTCATGTGGGACTTTAATCATCTTCGATCATAGCAAACCAGTAGACGCATGGTACGTTTACATAAAAAGTTCTTCAAAAAATATATCATGTGATGCAAACACAGAGATTTTAACATTATTTGGCACTGACAAATCTCTGTTATTGTCCACAACAGCAAGAAAAATACTGGATACAGTATCTGCTGAAAAACTCCCTATCGGAAGATTTGAGCTAAGAATGGTTAAAAATTACCACTAAACATAAGGACACATAGTTTAGACTTTAAATCTGGCCTGAAGTCTCTGAAATCCTCCCTCAGAGCGAGTGTGGCGGGCGGTGGCGGCGGCGGAGTCGTGTGCCGCGCTCGGTGTTCGTGTGAAAGCTGCTCTTTGTGCTCCATCTGCACTCGCACGCCGTCAGCTGTTTCTAATAACAACAAGTCTGAGTCGGAAGCGAAAGTCCTGACAACTGTTCCCAAAAGTGCACAGCTTGACAAGTCTGCTCCGTTTTGTCCACAGAAGAAACTTTTCGACACAGTTTTACGCGTACAGCCGCCTCCTGCTGGTCAAGGGCGGCACGGCGAGGCGATCGTGTGTGTGTCGATGAACGTACAGAGGCAGGAAGTACGCACTTACGTTTTAACAAGACTGTACTTCTCCGAGTACTTTTCAGACCCCATACTTTTATTACTACTGTTACTTCCGTGAAAGTTTCATGAGGGTTTGGCACAATGCTCCCTCTAATTCTTCATGTGTCTGAGCAAACACACAATCTCCCTTAGCGGTCCCTTGGACCACTTTGAGCAACATCAGACGTGCGCACTGTGGTCACGCCAGTATCACATCTGTCCAAGTTAGATTGTTTAATAAAATAATCAAATTACAGCAGTCATTTCTGTAAGATTACTTTTAATTAAGTGATTTAATCCACTTACAATGAAAAAGACAAAACTCTTGTCCATGACCTGTGTAGCAGGGGCGGACTGGGTTAAAAGAAGGGTCCCGGGAGTTGAAGGCAGACAGCCCACTATGACACCATAACATTACAGTACTCCTGGGATCCCTGTTCATTGCAAATCTATGTATTTGTTGTATGATATCCTACTGTATAATGTCAGCTTGATTCCATAGGTTTGTTATGGAAACAGAGCAGAATATTGGTTTAAATAGATTGTTGTATTCATTTCATGATCAGCACCCATTCTTTTTAGTACAGTATCCAAGCACTTTTGAGGCAATAAAAACTCCTTTAAGTTGAAAAAATGAAAGATAGACGAGTTTATATTCTACTCTGGAACCTTCCAGGCAAAGCAAGAACTATTTTATGAGAAAATCAAGTGAAGGACCCTCAACTAGAAAACTTGCATAGTGCAACTTTAAACATCAAACTGTCTCATTTCACCTGTGGAGCCTAATGTTCTGTGTGCTTATAGCCTACTTTCTGTGGCCCATTTATGGACCCTCACCCACTGTTTGAAAAGCACCACTTTAACGTACACTAATGCAGAGTACAGCTTCAAATAGGCCAAGTATGTGAGGGCCATGGCCCCGTCCAGGCTGCTGCAGATCATATTACTGCAATGCTCATTCACAGACTGCGCTGCGCTCACGCCTCTCGCATCGCGCTCAGCCTCATTCAGAAAGTTTCACCAGCGTTGTTCCTCACATGGTCAAAGTTTCCTGTGATAATACATCCACCTGACACGGAGCCTTCCTCCTCTGTCTCCATGTCACACACTCTCACGCATACCACGTATACTGCCCTGTATCACCACCCTGCAGAGGCCGCTCGGCTCTATGCGGGCCACTCCTCTCCAGGACAGGGGCGCTCCCGCTCGAGGCCACGCAAATATGCCCTGCGGCATATGACCTGCGGGAAATCCCGCCAGGTCTCAAGTCAGGTCCGACACAGCTAAGGCAGTGGCCAACAGGGCTTGCCTCATCTGCAGCTCGGCACGGCCCGGTCCATTTAGTCATCAGCCCACCGGGAAAATCCCTGTATGCCAGTCCACCCTTATCACATTGTATGAATGTGTTTAGTTTATTTTCAATTCATTTTTATTTTGTGCGCAGTGCAGATTTTTGGTGCACGGAGACCTTTGGAGCAGTGCGCAGTTGCACACGCGCGCAGCTTAGAGGGAACATTGGTTTGGCAGCAGACCTACACTTTTGGCTCCACCAGGATTTATCTCTACAAACATGTTTAACAGATTTAATTACATTCATATCAGTTGTTGTCTAAGTCCAGCTTGTCGAAGGTTATTAATGGAGAAAAAGCTCATTTAAATGTGTATTTCAGCCGTACAGATCAATACATTTCTATTCTCAAATCAACAATTTATATATTTCATTTAGCCTTCATTTAAAGAAGATTTTTACAGTCCTGAAAAGGTGACAAACAAAACTAGTTTTGGCGTGGCCCAGTTATGCCTCACTTATAACTTCTGAGCATCCTAATTATTCACTGCTATGAGTTTCTAAACATTTTGCCATTTGCTGCTGAGTGGAGCTCCACCCAACATTCTGGAGCGAGTTTTGTCGCCACAGTAAAGCTAACAGCAACTAGCATGCTAACAGCGCACTTCCTGCTTTGAGGAGAATAAGCGATCTATAATTATTAAGAGAGCGCAAATTTTCACCCAAACTAATTGGACAGATTTGACTTTATTAAATGAGGAAATCTGGTACAGCCCCTTTAACGAGCTTCCTGTTCTCTCTTGTAATTACCCTCTGAAAACTGAGCAGTTTAAATTAAAATTAAACTCTTAACATGTAGCTCGTCAATAGGCCTAATATCTGTAGTTTGTTCATAATGGCACAATTCTGTAATGTTTAACGTCAGAAAAAGCGTTTGGAATCGTCTCTTATAGAAAACTTTGGTAACGTTTCCAAAAAGTGGTCAGTAAATCCACAAGTGACAAAAGCTTTACATCGACAATATGAAATTATTTGAATATTTGTGTTTCGTGCTCCTTCCGACATGACTTAGTTTTCCTCATTATTGTGTACTTTAATACATGTTTTGTCCTTTCAATTACATTCACTTCAAATTATTAATCCGATGTCACGTCCAGACAGTTCCTCTTACTTGAGTAGTAGTTTCCTTGAATACTCTCTGTACTCCTCGAGTAATACTTGAGTACATTTTTCCTGCTCCTCTTCTCCTGTGAGTATTTTACGCCTTTGTTCCGTGCTTGACTCGCCATCCAAATTTGGCCGTCACTTGGAATTTTGAATAATGACCTTATTTGGACTTCCTTTGCTGTGCGTCTGACTTTGTGCTGAAAGGCGAGCTGATTCCTGAGCATTAATAAGTAAACAATTTGCCCAAGCGTTGTCTCTCTCTTTCTCTCGCCCAGTAAAATACCGAAACGCTTATGAAAAATGCTTCCGTAACATCGCTTTAATCACAATCCCTCCGCGACCTTTAAGGACAGGTGCGAGGCGTGACGGCAAAAATAAAAAAGTTTCCATTGTATCCAATCTCGTTTCGCCGCAAACAAATCAGAGCCGGGACAAAGCGAGGCGGAGAGAGATTGCTCGGTGATTGAATCCACGCAGAGGGCAGTAATCCAATCGAGCGACCGCATTGGAGGCATCTGAACCTGAACAGACCGAGGGGCTTTGGAAACACACGCTTCGGGAGGGCAGGGTCCACGGGGGGAGGGGACAGGGGACAGGAGCCACACCGGGAGCGCAGGATACCGGATCTCGCCGACCATAGAGCTGAAAGCAGGCTGCCCTGGCTAATGAGGCGGCCATCTTGTGCCAAATGGATAAATCGATTTCTAATGGTGGTCTAGTGTGGACGCAACAGATTACATTCTCTATTCTAAAAGGAGCTGCTGTAATGTCTATGAGAACCACTGAGCAAATGTAAATGTTTTGCTGTACAGAGGGCATGTACCTCGAAAAAATTATATTCGAAAAGGTTCTGTTCCGTTGGCGGATATCAATCTTCTACCGTTTTTCTAATCCTGACATAGTTTGGTGGTGTAGAACCTGTGGCAAATATTTATCACAGTTTTACTTCCGTTAAGCTACAGTTTGTGAGGAAATGTAAAGAATAAGAATTTTAAAATGACAGGAAGTAGAGCTGGCTCCCTCTGTGATGTCATCAGTGTGTGACATCAGTGTGTGACACTTAACTGACACACTTTTCTGACAGTTTAAAACATTGTTGGACTAAATACAGGTGTTCTATGGTATTATTGTGTGTCATCTATGTGAATTTGGGCTCTTGTTTACAGTCTGGTTGCTAGGTAACAGCTGTGGAATGACCTCTACCTATGTCATATTTGTGCTGACGTCCAACCAGGAAGTACAATTATAAACTTTGCACAAATAAAAATGGTAAAACTCGGGGCAAACGGGCAAAATGTTTAGTCAAATCTTAAATATAATTGTGTTTCAGTGCTTTTTAGTGAAATGTGAGGAGCCAGGTGAACTCTTAATGACACATAATGAAAGCCCCTGAGGTGTTTGAATCATGTGCTGTTGAAGAGGAGGAGACGGAGACCGAGGAGGCCGATTCCTCTGCTGCTGTCGTGGTTGATCCGCCCACCTCCAGCTCCTCGCGTGGTATAAATGAGGTGTTTCCCGCCTGACTGCTCTCACCATGTGTTTCTCCGTGGCCTGGTTTAGATTCTGCCGCCGCCGCACGCTGCACCTGTTCACTCGAAACTCTGCATATGTATAATGCATATGCGAGCGTGCACGAGGGTTCCCGGCGAGCGTGCGCAAGGCGTTGGTGTGACAGCGCTCCCTCAGGACTCAGGTGTGCGGCGCTCGGTGGAGGGAGCGGGGACCATCTGCCGGAGCAGGTGCCGCGCTCGAGTCTCAGCACGGCACGGAGCGAGGTTTATGACACTTTAAATATACTAGGCGCGTTCCCGACGAGGACGCAGAGGATCGGGGACGCCGCCGCCGCCGCTCGTGTTCTGCCGCTTAGGAGCCGTGGCGGACGTGTTCGGATCGAGATGGTTTGAACGTGCGGCGCAACGTGAGAGTTAGCGTTAGCCTCCGAACGTCACAAACCACTCGAGCGCACGTGAGCAACGCCGGTGCCTCGGTAGAAAACATTATCATGTGTTTAAAATGTTTTGCGTGAATTATTAAAGGGGCTGCACCTGGTTTTGTCTGTTTTAAAACCTGAAAAACAAAACTGTTCATGTTAAATTCTTCACAGCTCCACACGTGTCTCTCACTTTCCTAATGTATTCTGAACATCCAAAATATTCACCACGACGAGTTTATAAACGCTTTCCATGAGTCTCTGAGTCGAGTGAGTTTTGCTATCCCGTTTTAAGCTAACAAACATTAGCATTCCAACTGCATTCTTCCTGCTTCTGGGAGAATAAAACACTTTATATTTAGATAAAGATAAAGCGCTGTGGTCACATTTTCACCTGAATAGATGCTTTTATAATAAATCTGTGCTAGGACAAAAAAGATTTTACTTTAATATAAGCGCAGAAAAAAATGGTTAAATGAACTAGTTCTGCGTTTACGTTTCAAAGTGGTGAAAATCAGGTACAGCACCTTTTAACTTTAACCAAACTTAGCCTTCATGCTAACGATTGAAGGATAACGCATAATAAAGTTAGTTTATAGTTTATATATGTTAAGCTGATGTTTGTTTAGCACAGGGCAAAAGGGCCAGCTGTGTTTGTATTTCTGTGTCTGCAGATTCTCACCTCCTCAGATCTTGGGAGCAGAGATAACAAAGGAGAGATAGGAACTCCATATAAGGCGGAGGACCGAGACCAGGATCGTAACCAGACTAAGCCGCAGCGGACTCGACCCCCACACTAAGGAGGAGGAACCGACCCCCTCTGTGCTATAAAACTGTTGTGTAGTCGAATTTCCTTTGTCTCTTGTTCCTCTGTACGTAAAGCACACGAGTTGTGTGTGGTACAGGTAAAAAGGACAGGAACCCAGATTGATCTGTAGGCACATTTCTTAGAAACTTTGTATTAGGGCGAATAAATTATTGTAAATTTAAACTCGGACGTCTCCGGTTGTCTCTTCCCCGATGCGTGAACCCGCCAGGAAATAACAAAGCGTAATTATTTCCTACACTATGTATTAGAGCTTGGGATGGATCGTCAAAAAATGTCTGTTACCCTGGAGTTTGTTGGGAGTGTTATTGCTCTGCATTGTCAGAATTTTTTATAATTAATGCTGAATTTACTATTTACAATCTTAAAAACTCCACTGGTTCGTCATGTGATATCACAGTCCTGAGCGCTAACGCTGGAGAAACCAAAATGTAGCGCAGTTTGACCGTGAACTTTTATTTATCAAGCACCACAAACACATGCATACATGAGTGAACTTTGGAAAATACAAGTTAGATATTGACTGTTTTTACTCACCGGCAAATGTAACAAACTTATGAACAAATACAATTTGCCTGCAAACGGTGACATGTTTAGGTATGTTTAAACACACCAGTATGGAAAGTGTTTACTGAGTTTTATTCATTTTTATTGTATCGTTTTTTATTTCATATTATTAGTATTATTTTTTCAATGAGAACGCTTCACAAATGTGCACGTCATCCTTGCACATGCTAATCATCTATGTATCATTCCAATCTTCTTATATATCGTTATCGAACTAACACTTATTGAGGTTTTTGAGTGATTTTATAAATAATATTAATGAACTACAGCGTTAATGGGTTTCTGTAAATTCTGTAAACGCAGCAACGACAACTGCCGCGTTTTTGTTTGTGTTTGGAAGTGTGAACGTACTCGATGGCGCGTTAGCTTAGAGACTTAAGTCTGTAAATTAAGTACGGTTTCGTCCTGGTTTTAATCTCTCTTTTGTACATTGCGTTTCACATGTTCTGCGTCAATACCTTCAACGTGCTCGGATGCTAAACCACTTTAACGCTGAAATACGAACTGCGCGCGTCACTAAAGGGCCCCACGTCCGCTCCGGCCCCTCCGACCCAAAGACTTGGCCCAAGTCCGGTCGGGCTACAGATGTTAGCGCGCTCCCAAACTCGTCTCGCTAATCCCAACGGGGGAAATTAAACAGATACGTCGTACCAAAGTATTTACCCCAAAGAAGACCTAATCCTAATATGTTTCCGGGAGCCGAGGATTTGGACTGGGCCGTCTTCAGATCCAGGTGTGGGGTCAGGAGGCGGGATTAGATCAAGTTATTGTAATATTTTAAATAACACACAAGCAGATTCCAGTATTACAGTACCCATCTGCCCATCTGTGCTGGAGAGACATACTACAATTATTATTATTGTTTTTATCAGCGTATAAAGTTGATTTGACTGGATTATGTGGGCGGAGCCGAATCGACATGTACAAGTGGATTAACCTGCCTCGCCGTGTACTCACATACTCTGGGTTTAGCGCGCGGGACGGCTGAAAGAATGTTGAATTTAATATGGACTAATGTAACGGGGCAGATGGGGACGTGGCACGGTAAACGAGGAGAACATTTGGGGCCGTTTAATGCAAATACAAATCAGAATTTCAAGAGTGGCGCGTTGTTATCGAGCAAAATGTGAGTTGTTTTACAAAGTGAACCGTCAGCCGCTTTGTGTCCACGATCACTCTATAATCTCTCTCTGCCTCTTTACTCACTGTTCTCTCCCCCTCTTTGCCTCGTTCCTCCCCCTCGCTCCTCCCCTTTTCTCCCCTCCTCTGCTGCTTGGGGCCTGGGGCGGGCTGCTGGTTTGTTTTCCACTGCAGGATGGACAAAAGCTCCGCTCGGTCCGTGTGCTTGTTTAAATGCCCACACTCATCACGGATTTGTGAGGTGCATTCACCCTGGGAAATATGAGCTCTCCATCTGTTTGACTCTAATGTGGAGCTTAACAGGCTTCTTAGAAAGTCAAATTTCAGCTTTATGTGGCTGTTTTGCTTTTCTTCTGGTTATTTGTCCATTTTTGAATGTCAGACAGGGTAATTTAATATAGATGTTAGTCCCCTTGTTTGTCCTTAACCTACCCTTCACCCTGGGCCTCGGGGCGACTGTCAGGAGCAGTGGGAGACCCAAATGTCCAGGGCCCATCTACAGAGAGTACATAACTGCAGGATTATCTTTCTGAATGTAAAACATGGGCATCAGGCCCACAAATCAAACTCAGGACCTTCTTACTTTAAAGCCTCTGTGACGTACACCAGGAAAACCAGATACGTGTTCTAGTCCAATTCAAATCAGTTTTTCGAATGCATGTAAAACCCGGAACTGCAACTGAGGTGTAGTTAGAATCTCAAACGACCCGTTAACACATCTAAGTGTGTTTGTGGTGAGAGGCTTCACCAGAAACACAAATATCAGACGTGTGTTTGGCCATGGACACAGACAAACTACAGACCAGCACATGTGGTTTTATTTTGATCAGCTGCTTTAAAATGAAAGTAAAAACTACGGGAGCTTGTTTACTTGTGCTGCAGAGAGATGAGTAACCCAGTTCCTCATGAATGAAAATGAGTTTTCTCTTTTTATCTCATGTTATTCTTTTCTTTTTATCTGTGTTGAAAACAGTGTGGAAGCTGCTTTATTAGCAAGTATACACAGCTTTAGTTACTAGACGACCCTAAACCTCTCTTGGCGCTCACCCAGTCGTTCTTTGACCTGCCGGAGACTGGGACAAGAGTGGTCCGACAGGTTTGGGGGGAAAGCGGTTTAGAGTTCTCTGTGCAGGTAAACTCTAATAAGAGAGCCACATCTGGTGAAGCGTCACGGACTCACCACCTCAGCCGTTTTTATTCCTCTGGTCACGGCGCGTTTGGTGTTTCGCTCTGCACGGCCTGTGACCTTCTGCCCGGGATGTCCTGCTGCTGGTGTTTACAGCTGGGGGAGCACCGCGGGGGGCCGTGGGCGTCGGCGTGTGCGGAGTCAGGTGGGAGCTGGCCTGAAACGCGAGCACGAGCGCATTCACTGGTCGAAAAGGTTGATTCGCCAAGACCTTTACCGTTTGGCGGACCTGTAAATGAATCGATTCTAATGGTCATGTGTTCGTCACAGCGCGCACCACAGGAATAGAACGAACCATTAGGTCTTCATGTTTTAATAAGTTTACCAACTATAGGCAATCCTAAACCTCCAGGTGCTCCAGTGGTCAACTCAAATCCAGCAGCACCCCTCTTGTTCTTTTTATATATTATTATTATTATTATTATTATTATTGTTATTATTGTTATATATATATATATTTTTTTTAATTAAAAGACCTAGACAAACATAAAACACCGAACAGACACAACACGATCAGAGTGAAATTTCAAATGCAAAATCTATAAAACAAATACAAATAAAAATCCTGTTTGGTCCAAAGTCGGTCAAATTTTTCCAAATGAAGTCTGAATGTCAGTTTTCCCATTTGCCTGATGTCTGTCCTGATGTCAGTCCAGTCCTTGATCGTTGGTGATGTTTCTGTCTTCCCTTTCTTTCCCGCCAAAAGCACGGTCCAAAGGTATCCATGCACTGTGTCCAAGGCAGGAGTTTTGAGGCCCAAGTACAGTTGTGAAAAAAACATGTCACATTTTTCCAACAGTCCCTCCAGACGCTCTCTTTGTTCTTAACGTCCACTTTACTTTTCAGGAACTCATTTTACATTAAAAAAGTTCTGGTTCGAGTATTCGCCTTGTTCCACTTTGTCTCCTGATGCTGCTGATCGCCACTCCTGTTGTTTTTGCCTTTCCATTGAAGCGGCACTTCTGACAGCAAAAATAATCCTGCTAAACTATCGTATAAAGTACGTTGATTTGTGTAAAATATCCAATGTCCATGAGAATATATATACATTTACTTCTGGAGAATAGTTTGCAGTTTTCTCCTCAACTCTGCAGCTTTATCTCTACTATACTTTCAGGAACTAGTTGCTCTAGTCACTCATTACTATACAATATTTTAACATGAAATACCAAGGTGTCCAAAAGTTAAAAAAAATAATGAATAATGTATAATCTAGACGAGCTGTATATTATTTAAGCCCTGTGACCTCCGCCTCCTCTTGTCCTTGGTGTGTCTGTGTTATTTACATCCAAAGTAAACTTAACTCCTCGTTTTTGTCCCACCTTGGCCGTATTAATGAAACTTCATTTTGAGTTTATTTAAGCAGCGAGATGAATTTGAGCCATAAGTCACTCCCTCTGTCTGACACTAGGGACAGCGTCAAGGAAAAGTGTCCATAAATCTGCGGAAGCAAAGGGCCCGTGTCCTCGCGTGTCGGCGTAATGGAGTCTGCGGATTCAGAGTGTGAGCGCCGCGAGACCTTCACCGGCGCCGCGGGATGATGTGGTACGAGCCGGGTCTGGACCTGAGCGCGAGGATCTGGCGCGTAACGTGGGTTTGTGCTCAAATCTACAGTACGGTTCTGACTGATCCAGCTTCATAAGACGGTCAGAGTACGTGACTTTAGAGTATAACGTGACAAACAAATTGCCACAAATTAAAGTTACAGGTCAGGTCTGTGGAATGGCAACCCCCACTCACACTAAGAATGCTATTCATGGTATTTTTTTTTTAGCAAAACAGACGCCTGTTTCAAGAGACAGGTTAGATATGTTTAATGTTATACTGTGGGACATTCCAGGCAAAGCAATGACATCTCCATGGAGACAAGCAGCTGGAAATAACCTCCACCAGAAAAGCTATGCAGTGCACCTTTAAGCCAATTGTTTCCGAAATCAAATGCGCAGAATGATGATCAATAGAAGGCATTACAATCTACTTAAATCGGCACGATGTTAAACCGTCAAAGCTCTAAAAATATTAGGATCTCTCACAAAAGTGTTTATGAATACAAAAGTTCTGGCAAACCATCATAAAAAGTATGTGAAGTAAGAAAAGCCACTCCCAAAACTCCCGTTTCTGTTTAATGGTTCATACAAATCATTATAATCTTATATAAACAATAAAATCCTTATTTGACTAATGAAAATGTGATCAACACTATTGAACCGCGGTCGGTGTCAGATGTTCTCCTCGTCCACAGCGTACGCCTAGCGCCGCTGCCCTCCAGTTGACCTTTTGACACAATGAGATTCTAAACCGCAAACGCGACGAGAGGGCGTGTCCCGTCGCCCCACTCCATCACGCTAAAGCCGGGACGTTAGTGCGCCGGTTAGCGTAGCATCTGTCTCACCTGGAGCGCGGTGACAGCAGCGGTTTATAATGAGACACTCTGAGGTACGGATCAGGCAAGACGAGGTCGGTGGGCCGGGGTGAAGGGTCACACTGCCATAACAGACCAGCAAACACAAGCAATAGTTCTACTTTAGATTTATTTGTTTTAACGCTCCAGTGCGTAAAACATGTTTTTTGGCACCTTTCTAATGAATTATCATTATTTCATCATTGAGATATCTCCAAACTTTCCTCCTTTCCTCAACATTTAACTCAACACTGTTCCGCGCCTCAGCTGATCGTCAACACAAAGACGGCACCATGATCTTTTAAGTTCTTTAGCTTGTGAGGAAAGAAATGTAACAGATCTGTCATGAAAGTTGGTGATGAAAAGGCTGAGGAGGCCAATAGTTCTGCTGCTGTGGAAAAGGACCAGACGTCTTCCAAAATGTGTGAAATACAAACATAGCATTAAGCTAAATCTCGTCCATGCGCTGCCCCTCAGACCGTGCCCCGCTCTGTCCCAGGGCAGGATTAGCATCTCCGACTCCACACTTCACTCCTCATCTGCCTCAGCCCAAGTGAGCAGCCCTGCCTTTGCCTCCAGTTTTTAGTCCTCATTAAAAACACTGCCACGCTAATGTGATCTACCATCTCCGCTAAAGTCCGACCGCTGCGGCGCATTTAGCACGCCGAGAATAAATCGCTTCTGTCACCGCCAACGTCTGCGAGGAGGTGGAAGGTCTGAGGCTACGGGAAACGACCAGACTCACACAACACACGGACGTTCAGACGGAATACAGCACGAGGAACGACCAGACTCGCACGACACACGGACGTTCAGACAGAATACAGCACGAGGAACGACCAGACTCGCACGACACACGGACCAGAATACAGCACGGAGCACGAGAACGACCAGACTCGCAACGACACACGGACGTTCAGACGGAATACAGCACGAGGACCGACCAGACTCGCACGACACACGGACGTTCAGACGGAATAAAGCACGAGGAACGACCAGACTCGCACGACACACGGACGTTCAGACGGAATACAGCACGAGGAACGACCAGACTCGCACGAAACACGGACGTTCAGACGGAATACAGCACGAGGAACGACCAGACTCGCACGACACACGGGACGTTCAGACGGAATACAGCACGAGGACCGACCAGACTCGCACGACACACGGACGTTCAGACGGAATACAGCCGAGGAACGACCAGACTCGCACGAAACACGGACGTTCAGACGGAATACAGCACGAGGAACACCAGACTCGCACGACACACGGACGTTCAGACGGAATACAGCACGAGGAACGACCAGACTCGCACGACACACGGACGTTCAGACGAAATACAGCACGAGGAACGACCAGACTCGCACGACACACGGACGTTCAGACGGAATACAGCACGAGGAACGACCAGACTCGCACGACACACGGACGTTCAGACGGAATACAGCACGAGGAACGACCAGACTGCACGACACACGGACGTTCAGACGGAAACAGCACGAGGAACGACCAGACCTCGCACGAACACACGGACGTTCAGACGGAATACAGCACGAGAAGACCAGACTCGCACGACACACGGACGTTCAGACGGAATACAGCACGAGAGACCGACCAGACTCGCACGACACACGGACGTTCAGACGGAATACAGCACGAGGAACGACCAGACTCGCACGACACACGACGTTCAGACGGATACAGCACGAGGCGACCAGACTCGCACGACACACGGACGTTCAGAACGGAATACAGCACGAGGACCGACCAGACTCGCACGACACACGGACGTTCAGACTGAATACAGCACGAAGAACGACCAGACTCGCCACGACACACGGACGTTCAGACGGAATACAGCACGAAGAACGACCAGACTCGCACGACACACGACGTTCAGACGGAATACAGCACGAGGTGTACAAAAGTACACGTTTTAGGCATCTGTACTTTACCGAATGAATTTTTTACAGTGGATACTTTTTACTTTCTACTGAAATGAACTGGTGTGCACGGTGCAGAGCGGTTAGCGCTCTCGCCGAAGGAAATCATGGGTTCGATTCCTGGGTGAACATTTACATCGCATGATCTCTCTGGGTGGAGTCTGCATGTCCTCCCCGTGTTACCGTGGTTCTCTCCGGGTCTCCGGCTTCCTCCCACCGTCCAAAGACATGCATGTGTTAGGTCAATTGGCAACTGTAAATTGGCCCTAGTGAATGAGTGTGAGATGTGAATGGTTGTCTGTGTGTCTGTGTTAGGCCTGGACAGAGTTCGAGTTGGCCACTGTCCAGGGTGTACCCCGCCTAAGGCCCAAAGGCACTGGGATAGGCTCCAGTCACCCGCGACCCCTAACGGGAACAAGCGGTAGAAAATGAATGAATGAATGAATGAACTGAAAAAGTAAAAAAGTGCTTTCTCATGGTTTGAGGGATCATTTTTTGCACGTTTTTGACATCCTGGCTTTTGAGTTCAAGTATAATCGATACAATAAAACTCACTAATTCTTAAATAATTGCAATTCAAATCCATTTCTAAATAATGCTGTATTAAACCCTTTAACAGTCCTTAAACGCTTTTACTCTTACAGTACGTTACAAACTTTGGCCTAAGTCACTTTTTTTAAATGTACTACTCTTACTTTTAATATTTTTTTGGCGCATGTACTTGTACTTTTATTTAAATAAGAGAGTATTTCCTCCCCCTGCTGGTCAGTGGCTCCAAACCAGGCCCATGGAAAAGGGTCGATGTACGAACACAAAGCCACGAGAAACTAAGCGTGTCCTAAATGTCCGGCGAGACACTAAAGGCGTCTCCGCTCCACGTTTGATGGCGTTCCAGCTCGTGCCCGCTCCCAGCGCCCGAATCTGTCCGGGAGCGACTGGGAGGGTCTTCCGCTCTGCTCCTCTGCTTTTCACTGCTCCGTCAGATGAAGTTTGATGTCCCGTGAAGACCAATGAAACGAGAGTGTTTCTGCTGAAAGATGGTGCTGTTCTAAGTGTTATTAGCCCGGGACATTCCAGGAGGAGATAAAACAGCTCTGTGGACACGGCGGGCCGCTGCGCTCCGCCGGGAACGACCACTGCCAAAAGGGGAACGCTGGAGATTGGGCAGGAATTTATGACATTTGAAATGGTTTCTTTTTTGGGGAGTTTGGACAGGTGCTTTTCCACATGTGCAGACGGAAGATGAGACGAGGAGCAGCTGACGTGTTCTGAACAGTGCGGCTCAACTCGTGTTCACGTGTTTTATGGACACAACGGGAAAGTCCACAGCCAGGCCAGAAAAATTAAATAAATAAATACAAATAAATAAATATTAGTTACAAATACATATTCAATACACATAAATATGAATTACAAATAAATAAATATGAATTACAAATAAATAAATAAATATGAATTACAAATAAATATGAAATACAAATAAATGAATAAATACAAATAAATAAATAATCCAAAAATACAAAATAATACCTGAATGTGCATTTTTGTTCTGACCAAAATCACAGCAGCAGTTGCCTCGCAGGACTTGACAAAACTGTTGATATAAAGCTGGGGTCCCCAACTTGTTTCCCCCCCTCATATTTAGTCAATTATGTTTCCAGCTCAGAAAGTGAACGGCAACATCAGACCTCCATGTTCTAATTTCCATTTTCAAACTTAAGAAAGAACCATGTGAGTCATTAGGCGTGTTCAGGATCAGGGACCTGCGCACTGACCTCACGGTCTAGGTTGGCTTGGTTTGCGTTCGCGTTCACCCCGACTTGTTCTGATGTCATGAGTTCAAAGTGAATTCCAAACGGGATCAACACCGTGAGCAGTTATAATTGTGCTTAAAAGCTTATTTATTTACTAGACAGTGGATCCTGATCCTTTTTCACTGAGCCTTAAGCATTGAACAGTCTGAAACTCCCCTCTTTTTTTTCTGTCTCGAATGCCTGACCTTCGACCTCGTGATTATCTTCTGAAAAAGCTGATCTGAAGCTGATGGTGGACCAAAAGACGGGTTCATTGACTTTCTGCCTCTTCAAAACTGCGTGTTTTTTATTTTTTAATATTTGTTGCGTGACATTTTAGAACCCCACGTGTGACCTGGAGAAGTGGGCGGAGATGAGGGATGCACCAGGACTGATACAGATGAAGGTCAAGACGGAGATAAATGTTGGCTCAGGAGAGAAATAAATATTCCTTTTAATTTTTACTTATCCTATGGTCCGGCCCAGCTCTGCATTTTTCTTTTTTTTTTATTATTATTTTTATATTTCAAATTATTATAATTTTTGGTTTTTATTATTATGACATATTTTTCTTTACTAAGGTCAATTTGTTTAATGTACGTTTTTGTTGCTGTATGTTTTAAAAAAAACACACAAAACTATTCCTTTTCATTCACACTCTCCTTATTTCAGCAGTTGACCTGGAATTAGTGTCGTCACGATTTCGATACTGAGGAATTGGCTCGATACTCGATACCGATTTAAATATATGCCATAGATATATGACACATTCTTTATGCATTTTCTGACGCAGTAAATTCAGTTTACTTATCCTTTAATTGACTAGTTTTATCTGTGTCCAAAAACCAAAACCAGTCAAAATCTTTTAAAATACTTTTTTGTCAATATTGCGATATTTTGTTCTGCAGTCCCACTACAAGTGCCCCCTACAGGTCGGACAACTCATTGAACTAAAATGCAGTTAACATAAATATATTTTCAATTTTGGCAAAAAAATTAATAAAATTGTCACAGAATAGCACATTTTTTAGGTTATAATTTCACTTCCTGTTTGTAATTGATGACATCACACTAGGAAATTACCCAGCCACCACTGGGCCAAAATCTAATGTCACCAATTTTTTTAATTTGACAAATAGAAATACACGAGAGCGACTTTATTTTGTTGGATTAATGTTTAGAGGGTCAAAAAAGTTGTTTGTGTAAATACTGCATACATTTTGACTGGAATGAGTGTCCCTGGTGTCACTTCCTGTCATTTTCTACTGATTTTTCAACGTTTTCTCCCCACGAATACCTGCTCGATTGGTGAAAAACTATCATTTATATGTAGAACAGGTAGAAACACACCAAATTAAGTCAAAATTAGACAATCGTAAAAACCTGTCAGAGGTCAAGGTTGCTATGGTTACGGTACTCTACAATACTGTGTTCTGATGGAGCTCAAGATCATTCTTAAAACGGTCGCATTTTGTCCCTTTTATGTGATTTTACTTTATTTTATTTTTTAGTATCGATACTTCAGCATCTAGTTCTGATACTAATTTTAATAGAAATTAGTATTTCTATTAAATACTAATAGAAATATTAGTATTTAATAGAATACTCTATTTAATTTCTATTTAATAGAAATTAAATAGAGTATTTAATTTCTATTAAAATACTAATTTTAATAGAAATTAGTATCTGATTTACTTAATTTTGACGACCCTACCTGGAATTCATTTATATTTTTACTCAAGACATTGTCGCTTCTTCTTAATAGATACACTTCATATACATCATGTGCATAAAACCCTCAGCAAACATGTGAAAAATAGGCTAGTTCTGTTTTTACCCACGAGACCCGGGCATTGTGGGTAATCCAAGATGGCTGAAGGTGACCGGTGTGGCGTTGGGAGCGGGCAGAGCAGATTTTGGCAGCAAAGCGCGTGTGGACAGGCCTGATGGAGACCAGGTGGGACGTGTTCTGCTAAGCGCTCGGATCTTCAGTCTGATAGATATAAACAGCTGTTATTCTTGGTAATGGAGAGCAATTAGAAACATCTGCAAACTTGGCCCCCGCCCACCGCCGCGCGCCGCTCCCGAAGGCCGCCGGGAAATAATGACATCATCAGGAGAGGACGGGAGCGAGCAGAGGGGGCGCTGCTGAGCTGTGAAGAGCCGGAGTGCAGGGCAAAAGGGTTGGAATTGGATTTAAAGGACATATTATACAAAACATGAAATGGACTTCTTTACACAAAAATACAGGCCGTCTGCATTGTCTTTAAGTCCGTCAATCATCTCCAGTTCAGAGCCTTTCTGCTTTGAATCACGTTCATTACAACGGTGTGCTTACATTAGCGCGTCGGGAAAGCCAGCTTTTGTTTATTTCCTCATGGTAATTCCCTCTGCTGCCAGTGGATGGTGTGCAAACATGAGCTGCCAAAGCAAAGGTGCAAAGGTACATACAGATATAAGCATATTTAATGGCCAATAACAGAACAAATAGTGCATAATAATATATCAAAAGTATAGTGACTAAACCAGACTTGGAGAGACTTATCCATGCGTTTGTCTCTAGTAGATTAGACTACTGTAACGGCCTGCTCACTGGCCTCTCCAAACGAGCTGTAAAACAGCTGCAGTACATCCAGAAGCTGCTGCTTGGGTCCTGACTAGAACCAGGAAGTATGATCACATTAGTCCTGTGCTCAGGTCTCTGCACTGGCTCCCTGTGGCTCAGAGATAGACTTCAAAGCAGCTCTGCTTGTATACAAGTCTCTCCATGGCCTAGCACCAAGTACATCTCGGACATGTTAGCGCCATATGAACCATCTCGGACTCTGAGGACCTCAGGGACCGGCCTCCTGCTGGTGCCCAGAGTCAGGACTAAACATGGGGAATCTGCGTTTCAGTTTTATGCAGCTAAAATCTGGAACAGTCTTCCAGAGGATGTGAGAGAGGCCGCTACTCTGGCAATGTTCAAATCTAAACTAAAAACTGTTTTGTTTGGCTGTGCATGTGACTGAAATGCTTTTCTTTGCGCTCTTCTCTTTTATGTCTTGAACTATTATTTTGTGATTTCTGTCATGTCTTTGTGATTCTAATGCATTTTTTCCTGTTGTGTGAAGCACTTTGAATTGCCTTGTGTACGAATTGTGCTCTACAATAAACTTGCCTTGCCTTGCCTTGCCTAATATTTGTCCTATAATAATTCTTCCAAATAGGACTCTCCTGGACTTCTCCGCTTCTTAGTTTCCCTCAGCCGCTGTATCTTTGTACCTCTCTGTACCACTGCGTGTCTCTGCGTACCTCTCTGTACCACTGCGTGTCTCTGCGTACCTCTCTGTACCACTGCGTGTCTCTGCGTACCTCTCTGTACCACTGCGTGTCCCTGCGTACCTCTCTGTACCACTGCGTGTCTCTGCGTACCTCTCTGTACACTGCGTGTCTCTGCGTACCTCTCTGTACCACTGCGTGTCCCTGTGTACCTCTCTGTACCACTGCGTGCTCTGCGTACCTCTCTGTACCACTGCGTGTCTCTGCGTACCTCTCTGCACCACTGCGTGCTCTCTGCGTACCTCTCTGTACCACTGCGTGTCTCTGCGTACCTCTCTGTACACTGCGTGTCTCTGCGTACCTCTCTGTACCACTGGCGTGTCTCTGCGTACCTCTCTGTACCACTGCGTGTCCTGCGTACCTCTCTGTACCACTGGCGTGTCCCTGTGTACCTCTCTGTACCACTGCGTGTCTCTGCGTACCTCTCTGTACCACTGCGTGTCTCTGCGTACCTCTCTGTACCACTGCGTGTCTCTGCGTACCTCTCTGTACCTCTGTGTACTTGCGAGTGTGAGGTTTGGTCCACTGCCACGATCAGGAGACGCGCTGCCAACCAGAGCAGAATGTCATTATGGACTCATCTCCACAAGTGATTGTGGTAATGGAGTGTGGAGCAGGCGCGCTCTGGCACAGGGCACACAGGGGGGGCTGCTGAGCTGGGCAGCGGGACGGGCTGTGTCAGCCTGTGCAGAGGAAGAGTCTCAGCTGGGTTTAAAAAGTGTCAAAAGACCACATGAAGGTAAAAGAACCAAATAGGTGCAAGCGAGAGCTGAGGAACATTCAGGGACATCACCAAACCTTTGTAGCTATAATTGCTGGGAACATGCTGGGAACATGCTGGGATTTATTCGTTTTCTGCAGCACAAAAAAACCCACTGAAACCCCAGTCATTTTAACTTTGATGTTAAGGCAGCGGACAAAACCACAGCATCCACAAGACAATAAAACAGTTAAGTCGTCTCCACTTAAGCCATATGACATAAATCTGCACAATGGAACTGAACTTCCCTCACAAAGAACTGATCCGAGGCATTCTGATTAGTTTGCAGTCTTAGTTTATTAAAACGCCAACGTGCCTTAACCGCTCGACCACGGGGCAGGTCGACTTTAAACCCTTTCTAAGTCTTGTGCGACTCGCGCAGTCAGTGTGCACCAGGCAGGGACGAGTCTTCATCAGGTCTAATTAGTTCCCAGTGAGGCAAATATTCAACCGTACATACACCGCACTCGACAAAGAAATGTTCTATATAACCGCATGAAAAAAGGGTGGTACAGTAGATTTCAAGTTCAACATTTCGACACACATGTCTAGACAGAATTAAAGGTATGGCAAGAAGTCTATTTCTTTCTTCAAACCTGGATGTGATGTGGCTCTGAGCTTGTTGTAATAAGTGAGTCTTGTCTCCTCCATCTATTGAAACACATTCAAGGGTTTTAAAGTATTGGGATTATTGTGTCCGGCCTTCTGGGAGTCATAGGGTTGTTAGTGTTTTAATAAACTAAGAACCATTTCTGGAAACTAATGAGTTTCTCAAATCTGTGTTTTTCTGTCGTTGAATTGTATCTGTGTTGTTTCTACCCATTCATCTATCCGTCTAGCGTTAGCCTATGATCAGTTTACGTCTTCAGAAATGAGATCAATTCAGTTTTGGAGACTGAAGGATGTTTTTGTTTGACTTTATTGCTGCTACACCTAAACAAATAATAATGTAAAATCCGATGCTCGATTCCGTGGTCCATCCATTCTTACTCACCAGGTCTTACACTTTCCTGGTGCATCTCTTCCTAATTTTGACCCACCAGGAGTTAATCCCTGGTCTTTAAAACCTGTCTCCGAGAGCTCCACCCATTACTCCACATCTTTACCGTCTCATTTATATTTCAAAACGACCTCCAGCAAACCCACCCTATAATTGGTTGTGTGCATTTTCCCATTTGCCTGATTAAAATAGGTTAAACGTCCAATTATTTCCCCCGTGTTCTGTGGTATTCTGTCTGCCACTTTAAGCCCACTAACAACCGGCGCTCTTCAGCCAAACTCTAAATTATTTCTGCATAATTTGAACACGATCATTTCTGGATTTTTGTGTTTTGACCTTAAAGGCATCGCGGTCGTCCCCGGCGCATTCGCAAACACGTTCCATCCCCCGCCGCTGGACAGTTCCCACATCACAAATATTTTAATAATAGTAGTAATAATAATAATAACGATAATAATAGTAATAATTGGCATTACTCTCTCTGGATTGCACACAGGGATTCAAAAATAATTGTCCAACTTTGCCTAAGCGGGGGAAAAAAGTCATGAAAGCGAAATGCCTCCGCTGGACTTGTTGGAGTGATGACAGTAATAATGGCTCGGTTCAGAGTGGGACGGACGCAAGGCTCGTTAAAGCGGGACGTTTCAAAGGCGTCGGATCAAACCGGCGCGGTGAGGGCGAGATGTTGAACCAAATCATGACAGACAGAACCCACGCTTGAACCAGTAATGAAAAGGGCCTTAATCAAGTGGCTTTAGTGTTGTAAAGTTGTTTCCTCGGCAAAAATCACACCCGCAGATGCGTTTGGTCTCAATCGCACGTTGAAGTCATCCGGCGAATGTAGGCGGCCAACTCAAAAGTTATTTTCCGAGCATGATGTCATAAGGCGGTGCTCCACTGTGTTTTTAAAGACCACACATGCCGTACAGTTTATTTTTGTGTAATAAAGTCGCGTGTGTTTTGTCCCTGTGCAGAAATAATGTCTGTTGCATCTGTTCAGACGAAAATGAGACCGCAGTGCACTGTCTGCTTCTATGTATACTTTAACCTTTTATTCTCCACGAAGCAGGAAGTGTACTGTTTAGCATGCTAGTGGTTGTTAGCTTTTCCGCTTTACTGCACTCGCGCTGGCCTAAGAGAGTTGTGAAAAGCAACAGACTGGAGATGGTTTATGGACTTAAACGGCACGAGACCTCCAGAACTTCACCTTTTGACTTGACGAAACTGAATTTGGAACCAATTTCTGAGGACCCGCAAACAAGATGAATGAAACAAGAACCTTCTGGCTGTGATGTGAGAGTGCTACCCGCTGTGCCTCTGTGCCACTCAAAAAAGTACATTTTCAGCTCGTTCTTTGACACAATAATAACAACCAATCTCATTCCGTTGAACTCAAAAACGAACATTTTGACGAGAACTTCAAAGCTCTTTTGGCAGCAGCTTCATGGAATGTTCTGGCCCCTTCAGAACAAAAATAAACTTCTTGTTATTTTGTCCATAATGAATTGTCATCTGTCATTGTCTCCTCGGGTCCTCAAGACGCCCTCACTCGACCATCTTGACCTGAACTTCTTCTAAAACCCGCCCTTTTGCCTAAAGGTTTAGCAGAAAGTAAATGATTTTGAGTGATTCCACTGTGGCTTTCGATCATCAGAGTTGCTAACGACCTCCTTTTAGCCGCTGATTCTGGTTTATCTTATTTTCTAAGACTTCTTCATGATCTGCACTTGATACGACACTTGATTAAGTCATGCTTACATTTGTATTTTATTTGATCCTTTACTGTTCCGCTCGGCCTTGTCTTTTCTTCCTCTTGTTGATCCAATCGTGCCGTCTTTAATTCCTCTCACTTGGAGTTGGATTCCCGACGGCCCGAGCGCTTTGTCGTACATGATCCACATGGTTACCGTAATCCTCAGTGCAGACGAGCATATGGATGTGTGGTCTGCTCGCACACCTGCGCAGGTAAAAACACAGGAAACATGCAAACAAACGACACGAGCCACACGAGCAGATGGACGTACTGTAGCATGTGTTCTGCTGCTGCTGCTTCTACGGCGGCGGCGGCAGCACATGAACATTACACTCTAAATGCAAGGTTTATGCCAATGGGATAGTTCAAAGGGATATAAAATGTTGGGAATTGATCTCACAGATGTATTCTCCTTTTTCCGCCTCGTCCACGTCTGTTGTTTTGGCATTTTCCGTTACGGTGACGTATGACAGCTTTTACACCAATTGAGTAGGTATTTGTGGTGAAAATGTTGAACAATCTGTAGAGAATGACAGGAAGTGACATCACACGAGGGACAGACAAAGTTTATGCGGAATTTACACAAAGAAACAACTTTTTTGACTCTCGGAACATGAATTCAACTAAAAGTCGCTTGCATATATTTTTATTTGTCAAATAACAAATTGTGACATTAAATTAATTGTGACATCAGATGAGTTTTGGCCGTGTTTGTTGGGTTATTTCTTGGTGTGATGTCATTAATTACAAACAGGAAGTGACATTATAAATGTGAAAAAATTAGCTAATCTGGGATAACATTTTATTAAAAAAAATATTAAAAAAGAATCCAAATTTTAAATATCAAAAACTTTAAGGCACTTTAAGAGAGAATTACAAACAAGAAAAGTCTTGCCGCTAAAATATTGATTTGTTTAAAACGTTCAGTGTTCTTCTTGGGCGGCTTGAAAACTGCTTTGGGGTCTGTTTTTAATTGATTTGACGTCGAGATGTGGAAAGAGGGACACAATTCACGGCGGCTCCTGGAGTGAGGTGAATAAAGTACACACAGAAAAAGGTTTGCGTGTTTACATCTGCATGTCGGGACAAGCTAGCTATTGTTTATTTACCCATAATAATCAATCAGTAATACCAATATAACATCTTTTTCATCCCCTCTACTGCCTCAGAAAGTCATGGGTGTGTTTTATTTCTACAACATGACATGCCAAACTACTCGAGATTGTTTAAAGGCCAATAACAATACAAACAATGCCTAAAAAGTGTCCTTTAAATTAAAATGGGGATTATTTGTGCGTCAACACGACTTTCTATAACCCTCAAATCATCTCAAAATGTCTTGCACAAGCCAATACTCAAGACGGCTTCAGTGCCACATTAAACGCATCCTAATGACGTCTCCAGGGGGCGCTACGGAGCAGTGTGTTGGGCTTTCTGCTCCCTCCATCTGTCCAAAGCAGCATGTTGCCTCAGCGATGGGCAGTGTGAAGAGGACGCCTGCTCAGCCCCGGAGTGGATTACAAACGGGAACAAAACAATTCAAATTAATGCATTTCCCGGGAATCTAGCCAGGGTCCAGCGGATGACCACGATGGCCCCCACGAAGGCCCCCACGAAGGCCCCCACGAAGGCCCCCACGACGGCCCCAGGGGAGGACTTACACTAACGGCTTAATCAAAGAGGCCGTAGGAGGTGTTCCAATGGTTCTTCACCTGGATTTGTCGCTGTGAATGAAGTGCATTTGAAAAAGGGCGTAAACCTTTGGTCTTACGCCTTGTAGTGACGGGCGATACCAGTGGTTTTAGTTCTGATCCGACGGCAAAGTAACGATAACGTTGCAAAATCAATCGATACCAATGAGTTTTGTCTTAAAATGCGTTGAAACTGGAACAGAATTTTACCTTGATGTCACTATCTTTGCTCCAGAATTGAACGGCCTTTCGTTTGTTTAAAAGGCTCTCATTGGGATTTTACCCAATTATTTAACGAATTTGTTGAATATCAGATTAAGTATTCACCGATTTGAGATCTCGGGACATTTTTATATTGCACCGATTCAACGCAGAGTCAGGAAAGAAGACCTTCAGCAACTTTGCTCGCAGTCTGTGGAACAAAACACAAACTATTTAAACTAGACGATTTCGTGCCTTTTAATAAATTCTAAGCACTGAATTTTAATGAATTCTAATTACTTTTTAAAGATTACCCTTCTTTGCTTGATTTGATTCCATATTGTTTCTATAAGTATGTTTATTAACTTACTGAACGTTTTTTTATTGACATTTCATCTAGATGTTCCGCGTTACTGTTTGTCTCACGTGTGGTTCGTTTCCCTTGTTGAGTTTCCGCCGTATGAATAAATGATGAGCAACAAATCTGTCCCGAAGGTTCCCAAAAAATGGAAGCCAACGCTGTTTGTTTTGGATAATGTGGCGTCGTTGCAGCTAATCACTTCAAATTGGGTCTGATTAGAAAAACATACTCATTCATTACTCTAATCAGAAGGAGAAGGGAGAAAAGTTGTGAATGCAGCAGCCACTGATGCTAATTGCAGATGCTGTAATTAGCAAGACCTTAGCATATTTGCACCAATTAGACGGCAGGACAAGCGCCGCGTTCAGACCAGAGCTTTGTGGACAAGTCTAAAGCAGACACAGACCGGATTTTAGCAAAAATATCAACATTAAACTAATAAGGGGGAAATATTATGCAAAATCAACAATAATGAGCTTTTAATCTTGTTTCAGCATGAGTTTACTCAAAAACAGTTGCATGTTTGAGTTGCATGTTTGAGTTGCATGTTTTTCGTCCTGCAACTTTCCACCTGCCCCACTCTTCTGTGACAGAAACACAAACAGTGTCACTTTTCACAAATAAAAACATGTAAATACGAATCTGCTGCTAGCGAAATGCCACGATGAGGCAGAGGAGGCGTTCGGCCGTTTCGAATAGGGAAGTGAACGCACTTGTTTCTATTATTAGTGTTGTTTTGGATCAATAAAGCAGTTTACAGTGAGCACAATGTAAAAAATATAATCTATGTGTGTTTTAGTGCATTAAGCAAGTGCGTCTCCCTCAAAGGGACCTGTCACACTTAAACGGCATGAAAAACACAACTACGTCATTTTAAAGTCTTTAAAAATATAAATACAGCTCCACATGTATCGATCACTTACCTAATGCATTCTCAGCATCCTAAATATTCACCGCAACGAGTTTATGAGCGTTTTTCACAACTTTCGAAGGAGAGTTTTGCTGTCCCGGGTAACGCTAACATGTTAACGGCGCACTTCCTGCTTCTCGGAGCATAAAACACTCCAGTAATTCAGATTTTACTTTATTAAGTGCAAAAATACCGGCTACAGGCTATTTAAATCTTCGTCTGACGTGTGCTCGTGCGCGCTGTGGAGACATGATCCTGTTAAATGCTGCGTGTGATAATGAAAGAGTGATGACTACAGATTGAACCCTGACATGTCATCATTGCACCGGCCGGCCAGCGGGGGCCCCTGTCGACTCCGCACAACACCGGGGGCCCCTGTCGACTCCGCACAACACCGGGGGGGCTAATACGTCTGCATCTGTCTTTTCACATATGAATACATTGTTTTAAGTAAATAGTGTGGGATTTTGCTAGTGCAGTTTTACACGGCCATCATTGAGTCCATCCTCACCTCCTCCATCACCGTGTGGTACGCTGGAGCCACAGCCAGGGGCAAACAGAGACTACAGCGCATTGTGCGTTCTGCTGAGAAGGTGATCGGCTGCAGACTTCCATCTCTGCAGGACCTGTACGTCTCCAGGGCTCTGGGACGAGCAGGTCGGATCACAGCCGACCCTTCTCACCCTGGACATGGTCTATTTGAACCACTCCCCTCAGGCAGGAGGCTACGGTCCATCCAGACCAGAACCTCCCGCCACAAGAACAGTTTCTTTCCCTCTGCCGTTGGACTCATGAACACTTCTAAACACCTGTCACTTTAACTGCAACTATTCATCACTCACTGCACTGTCACTTTCTGCACTACAGCTGTAAATCTAACTGTGATTCTCGTGTACATAGAAATGCCTATTTTTATTTTATACTATAGTAATTTCAAATTGTTTCTTAATGCATGCCCTTTTTATTTCATATATGTTGTTTTTATTATTGATCAGTGTTTTATGTTGCACCTTAAGGCCGAGACAAGTTCCTATGTTTGTAAATTTTGTTGATTGACAATGTCAATAAACCCTTTCTGATTCTCTGATTTCGTGGTTTTTCAGTGCACTTTGGGTCTGAGCATAGAGAGATGGGTAACAGATGTCATGAGTTACGATCAGGAAGTCAAATTATAAACTTCAAAATTGCTAAAAAATTTGATCAAATTGGTATTTTCTTTTTTGTAAAATATTAAATTAAATTGAATTTATCTTAAGGCAACAGTATGTAACTTCTCACCTGCATGTTTCCATGGAAATTGAAAAAAATACTTCTAAACATTCTTCATGGAGAAGTTAAATGCCATACTGTGGAATATTATAGCCAAAGGATCATCATTTCCATGGAAATAAGCAGGGGGAGCCCATCCACGGCAAGTACGAGTCAGGTTTGTGAAGATGCAAGCCCACATTTTCAGTACATCATCATCAAACGTCTAAGAGGAAAAAACATGCTTTTATTTTAGTCAATTTTCTGACTGTAAAAAGTTAAGTACTGGGGCTTTAATAACCTGTCATGCGCACTGTATGTTACTGTGTGGTTTTCAAAGTACTTTTGAGCAATGAAAACCCTCATACAAAAAGGTTTCTTTTATTCTATTTATAGGTTGAAAAGTTACACAGGCGTTCTTTACCATTTCTCTAATTGAATGTGAAGCGTGAGGTTTCAGAACATATTCAAACTGTTCTCGTCCCGGTTCCTCTCGCTCTGAACGTGGCAGTTCCACATGTGTCTGGTTCATGGTGTGCAGTCTGCTCCACACTGACACATCCAGAAACGCCGCCGCCGCTAGCACACGCTGTCCTGTAGCATCGCTAGCACTGCCCTCGCATTGACACAGAGCGAAAGGGAGCAGGTGTCAACAACGCTAACGCTAACAGCTCCCGCAGCGTAGTGTGCTAACGCTAACAGCAGCGTGGTGTATGCTAGACTGGTCTGAGAGCTGTGGGGCTTTGAATGCAGACTCTTTATTTATCTCATCAGGTATTGTGTAAATCCAGATTGTAGGCTACGTGTGGATTAAGCTAATGCCCAGCAGCAGTAGATAAACTGACTCTGTAGGTTGCTGTATGGTCGTGACGTTGTAGGCAAAACAACCTTGTGTGCTGCTTTTAAATCCATGAATAATCTCCAGATTCTTTCTGCGCATTTCTGTCGGGGGAAGCTAGCTTTTGTTTATGTGGTATTTCCTGCTGCCAGTAGATGGAGCGCTAACACAATTAGGAGCAATTCAAGACCACATTTAAAGACCAATAACAATACAAACTATAATAAATCCCAGACAAATCAATAACATCTCCACAGAGACAAGCAGGAGGCGAAACTCCTCGAAACCACGAGAAAAGTTACATATTGGACCTTTAAACATCTCAATACACCTGCTGTACTGTGCGCCGGTGTCACAGAGAGGCCGCACCTGAGAGAGGCCGACCCAGAAGGTACCAGCCAATCACACGCGACGACTGTGAGCTGAGGAGGGCGTCGGTTAAAGTGCCGAGTTTTAGTGTTTCTTTCAGAAGGATGAAAGGAAATGATCAGTTTTATGTCGTTCGAGGTGCTCCACAATCTATCATTAAAACAGAGGTGGGAGTTATATCGAAGAATGTGTAATATTGTAATTGTTATTTAGATATGTACTTTGCACATCGTCTATAATGAAATCAATAAAAAATGACAAACGGAGAAATCTAGTGTATAAAGGGAGGTTTCTGCCCTTTTGTGGTTGATGATGTGGTTAAATCTTGGGCCGCAGAAAACGTGGGATTGTTATTTTTCTAATGATGTCTTTTTTTTGGACACAGAATGAAATATGCTGTACAGGTCCTGCGCCTCAGCCGGGACGTCCCGCAGAGACTGACCTGCCCAAGCTCACACCCTCATCTGTGGTGTGGTGAACAGGGCGATGGCGTCACGGAGCCTCACACGTTCTCCCACTCAGGGCATCGCAGCGCCCTGAGCCCTGAGCCATGTGACAGCAGGAGGTTCACAACGCCACACTGACAGAACTATTCCAGAATGGCACATGCTTTGCTTTCAAAATAGTCTCCTACATACACTGAACGCACAGAGCTGTTTACGTCTGAAAATGGAGCATAAATGAGCCTAGGGCACAACAGCAGTATTCATCCTGTCTCATCAGCGTCTGAACTGAGACCTGTGGGGGGATTATTCACTTCATTGTTGGATTTTCTGTCTTTCTGATGGTAAAATCAACTATTCTGTGCTGCTCTAGGAGGGAACTGCTGATTTTGGTCTTGATTGAACTGAATAAATGAAAATGTGTCGACGAGTCAGTGTCCAGCAACACTGAGACTGTTGGACACGGAGTCACGGAAAGTGGAGCTGCTGTCACAGGCTTTGAAACAAGCATTAATGTAAGAAAAAGCCTTTTGTTCAAACTAAATAGTGTTAATGAAGCAGAAACACGTTCTGTTTACTTTCTACACCTGTCACTATCAATCACAGCTATTCAATCAGATCACAAACCACTCAAATAAATGCACTCTCAGTCGTGCTGCGGCAAACTCTTAGGATCAAGGCATTGAAATGTATTTTTAAAAAACCCTAGTTGAAATGTCATTATCTCAAGAAAATTATCAAATTGATCATGAATTTAAAAGTGCTGTTTTCTGCTCATGTAGAAGCTCGTGGTCATTAGGTCCTCTTACTGCCGCTAATGGCAGCCATTTTGTTTTGTTGTCAAGGACTGCGCATTAAGTTTGACCTTTGACCTCTGGGACCCTGAGAGCACCGGTTCAATGTTCTCTCCAGTAAACGCTGACATGTAGCAAGAAGTCGCTAATTAACCGGGTGCTCCAAGTGTCCCACAAGTGCAGGCTGTAGCTCCTCATGAAGGTCACGGGGCGTTTGTGTGGGATATGCAGATGAGGCGGAGGGGGAGGGGGAAGGGGGGCGGGGAAGGGGAAGCATATGCACTGCAAACTGGGATTACGGCTGGTTACTGTTGTGAAGGTCCCTGGGCGCCGTTTAGACCTGGATACAAACAAACAGGAGGCAGAAGTCGGGACACAATCATTTAAAAAAAGAATCTTTGGAAGCAGAGATGGGGAAACGATGGAGGAAAAAAGGTGCACTGTGTAACTTTTCCGATGGAGGGTTTGCCACCTGCTTGTCTCTATGGCGATGTTGTTCTTTTCCCTAGTCACACGTCTGGAGAAGGGCGCATTGATGCCAAATATCAAGTATTGATTCTAATGCTAACATATGGATACTTCTCCAAAATATTGCATTTTTTTGATAAAGTTTTTGTACATTTTTGAAATGTCTAAAATATAAACGATGTATTGCGTGCATTTATCTGCACATATATTTATTATAGGTCAGTTCATGGGGTGGATTAAAGATTATGTAAAATAATGTACAAATCTGAGGAGTTTCTATGCACTTCAATACAACAAAAACCTGGTGACATCGGCTCATTTCAACGCCTAAACTACAATTATTTTCTACTTAATTAAAGGAAACTGCCCTCACACCCTGCCCTTTTTTAATAATTATTCTTATGTTTTTATTTTTTCATATTTTAAAAGATCAAACAGAACACTGAATAGACACAGAACACGACCAAGGAGTTTTTACCAAAAAAAATTCAAATAGACCTCAACTAGACAATTTTTATTTTTTATTTTTATCATTTAAATGTCCATTTTCTAAATTAAGTCCAAATGTCAATTTTCATTAGCCTGATGTCTGTTCCTATCTCAGTACAGTCCTTGGTCGATGGTGATGTTTGTGTCATCCATTTCTTTGTGATGGACTTTTTTCCCGCCGCTAAAAGGTATCCATTTATTGTGTCCATTGCAGGAGTTTTTCGTACCCAATTACAGAGTTCTAAAGTTCAGAGGGATGGGAATGTCAAAAACAGTCTGCAGTGCATCGTGAACTTCAGTCCAATATTTCCGAGCGACAGGACAGTCCCAGAACACGTGATAGTGGTTTGCCTCCTGGTGGCGCTGTTTCTCCAGCGGTCTGCATTTACTCTGCATGTTTTTTCATGCACAAATGGTAAGTTCTCGTGTGAACATGTGACCTCAGTGTAAGTGTTTCATTGACCATAAACCAAATGTCAGAAAAAGCATGCAAGAACACTAGCCCCACCTTCACCTTGACTCTGAGATCTTTTCTTTTTGGAATTCTCTTGTTTTTACGGTGTGTGAATCTCCCGTGTTCATTTGAGAGCGTCACATGTCTGAGTCCAGATTGTGTCCACTCTGTGTTAATCGCTCGTTACAGTTCTGCGCCGCTCGTCGGCAGATGTGGCCTCGAGTGTTTTTTACCCATTTCTCATCCCGGCTGTCTTCTGCTGCACGTTCCCGGAGCATATTGTAAATCTAAAATGCAAATGGCGCCAACCCCCCCCTCCTGCCCATTTCCTCGTTTTTCCTCGTTTTCCCTCCACCTCCAATCAGCTCGCCCGTAATGAGCTGTGAAATACGGCTGCTAATGGCACAAAGTTATTTAGAACGGCGCTGAGTTAATTGGTGGCGGTGGCAGTTTACATCCATCTGCTGGAGAGGGGTTTCATCATGGAACTCGTTAGGCTCGTTGTTAACAGTGACTGACAAAATGTCCAAATGCCAACACACCTCGACGCGCTACGGGATTTTAGGTCAAGACCATGAAAACAACAAGTATGACCCATCAATATCCGGTAAGACTCTCCGGTAAAGTCATCTACCTGTGTTATAACAAACCCAAGTGTTCCTTTTCAGACGACACATAGATTAGTTTATTGCTCTGTACTTTATTGGCGCTTATGGCGCTTCGATTTGACAATTTTTCTCAAATGACTCATGTTTACTGAACTCAAAAGACCACGACTCGCTGCAAATGGAACATGTGCAAACACAAATGAATGTTCCTTTCGATGGGGATCTCCCGACCACACATTCGATTTAGAAAAGGGATAACCCAGGGGTCATTTTTGGGGTCGTTGGTGTGTACATGGCCGCGTGCCACCGGGTTATTGTCATTACTCCAGTAATGAAAGGGGTCACTGACTATGTGGAAACGAGGTCATTGTTTCAGCCTAAACCTTTTCACAATACTGTAGGTCAAACTAAGCACAAACAGGCTAAAAGGACCTGGAACCCCCTGAATCCCTCCTGAATCCCCCCCCATCTTTAACCCACCACATTTCTTTAATACCACATTCTCTGAACATGTGTAAATCATTTTTAACATAGCATAACGTCTTGTACTAAATATATTAAATGTGTCTTTTATGTATTTGTTGCTGTTGAAAGCACCATTTCTACTTCTGCGTTGAATTGTCTCTGTTCTCCACATGTTGCATCACGCATCAGGTGACGAGCGCCGGCGAGTTTAAATCTTCACCGTGTCCGCGTCGTTTTATTCCAATCTGCCGCGTGGTAAAACAAAGGCTTTTAAATAATAACACCGTGACTGGTCCCTTTGCCCAAACGGACAGGTAGCACGACCCTCGCCGCAAACGTCGTCGTCACTTTGACTCTCTTTGTCCTTTTATTGACAGACTTTTAATTAACCGTGACATTGTGTGTTCGTGTTGTCGTACCCTCCCCCACCCTCCCCCCGCACCGCGCTGCTCAAATGTGCATCGCGGGGTGAAGCAGGCAAGATGTTAACTCATTTTATTTTTAATCTTCCCTTTTGCCGCCGAGCCGTGGCGTCTTCAGACATTTCCTCGCCTCTTTCATGGAAGCATATTGGGGCAGATTTCGCCAGCTGTCTCACCCCTCTCCTTCTGTTGTCATTATCCTTAGGCTCCGCCTCGTCTCCCTTCTGTCCGCGCATCCTGCCAGCCAACCGGCCAAAAGGAGCGAGCGAGGGTGAAAGGGGGGGGAACTAAGGTGCCACGTTGCTTATATCCAGGCCACATCGTCACCCCCCGCGCTCGACCTCCACAGGCGCGCCATCCGGGTGGGTTTTGAAGCGTGTCATCGTCCCCGTGATAGGGCCTTCTCATGTCGCCGTATGCCAGGCCGCACAGCGCATCACACCACATCTCCCGACAGCCTCTCGTCGCCCGTCACCGCGGCCGCATGCCCGCGAACATGCACCGACGGAGGTGACGTGAGCCTCGGAGGCCGACGCTCTGCGAGCCCCTACGCTGCAACGTGTGCGCGGCGAGAACAGATGGACACGGCAAACTTCATTCGCGAGGAATTCAAATGGCTTCAGATGCTATGCAAACTCGTCGTCGGAATATTCAAACAACATTTAGCGCGTGACAGATTTGAGTTTGGAGAGCACACATTTTGGCGTGCTTTTAGAAGGTTAAAGGAGACTTTTTTATGCTAAATCGACTGTAATGAGCTTTAAACCTCGTTACGGCGACGTCTCCCCATCGTTAGTTTACTCCGAGTAGTGTTTTGATTGATTCGTGCAGGTTTGAGTTAATCCTGTGTCGTTGTGCCACTGAGGCCCGGCTGCTCAGAAACTTCAGCTCATTTCAGTGTTTCTTCCTGATTGTGCATCATATTGTAGTCTTTACAGTAGAGCGTGTGGCACAACTCTTCCCTAACTCTAAACTAGAGCTGAAAGTAACAAGAAGTAAATATGTGGTTTATGGAGAACCAGAGACATGCAGATGTATCTCGTGTAATTAACGAACTGTGCCTTTATAACAGTAATGTATCTTAGAGACCTTTTTATATAAACATATTTAGAATTATACTTGCATTTCAATGTGTAAACTGTTCTGAAACTACCTATTTTATAGATGATATTGTAATATTTACAGGAAGTGGCTGCTTCTATATCTTCACTGTAATATAATGTGTGAAGATGTGAGAGTTTATGACTAACTGAGTGTTAGAGAATATATGAGTGTTGTTTCCCTCTTCCTTTTTAAAGACTGCAGATGGAAATTAGCTTTCATGGTTATTATCTGGTACAAGCATTATGTGACTGCACACTGTCCTGTTAAATACATGAAAAAGGAAATGGGAAATTTACTTCTGGAACAAAGCTTTCCAGTTGGACCCTTTGTATTTTAAAATCCACTTCTATAATTTAAAATTCAACTTTTTATGTGCACAGAATTTAAAATGGTTTTGGGTGTGTGAGATTATTTTCTGAAATGGGACAAATGATTATATGAATGTTAGCAGTGCTCACATACATACACCGGCCCATCACAGTCATCGACGTACCAAGGATAAATAGAACCTGCAGCCTCTTTAACCACCTCTTTAACCAAACAAGGGGCTGCTTTTATGTTTTCACCACAAAAACATTTGTGGTTGGTTTTTAGCGGTAGTGAAATATGTGTTTGAGAAAGAATACCAACGTCTGTGTGTAATATTTCTGACATTTTCAAAAAGTATCCCACCCATAGTCATCCTATATCCAAGAGTTCCTTCTGTTAGCTGTCCCTCTGCCGTCAGGCTCTGGCACACACCTCCACAGGACCAGGGGCCGGTCTAGGAGGGGGGGGCATGGGATATCCCGGTGGAGCTCTAATGGAATCTGACTCACTCTGAAGGGTTTGCACTTGTCACAGAGAGACCCGTGTCTGAAGTGTGTGTGAGGATGATGAGAGGAGGAAGATTCACAGGAAAAGGGCAATAAAAGAGGAAAAAAACACAATGACACAAGGGACTTCAGACAGGATGGATTAACAAACTACAACCTTTGAGTGTTAGATTATGGAAATAACTGAATAAACCCATAGATTAAAGGAGATTTTTTTTTTTCAGGCATAGGATTAAAAAGGACTGAAAATAGACAAAATTCGCCACAAAGTCCCACTTCTGTGAAACCTGTAGGTCCCTGTCAGACGAACATACATCAGATTTATCACAAGAAGCCTGTCCTCTTGACTTCTTATTGAGATGGCATCTGCAGAGAAAAAAAACTGTAAATAATCTTCATTTTGTTCTATGTAAATATGTTTACCATTTAAAAAAGTAGCAATAAAATTAACCAGAAATTTAAGCACAAAATTACATGGTCTAGACGATGTCCGGATTATGGGTGACGGCTACATCCGGTGTGGGGCAGAAACGGCCGCAAAGACCGTGGGGAAAGACCTCTGCCTTACCAATGCCACCCTCTCAAGGAGTGGTCTGAAGTGGGAGAGGACGATGGCGTTTTCCCACCAGTGCCAAAGAGGGGAGAGCAGCCTCGGATGTCCTCCTCTTCCATGGTGACGGAAAAGACTCGGGAGAAGAGAACACCAAGAGGAACCTTGCACCACCTTCTCCAGTCTGGGCCCGTCCAACGATAGACATCACGTTTTAACCTTGCCGTCGCACACAGCACAGGCGACCGGATTAAAACGTGTCTGGCACTGCAGCTGGGGGAGAACCTCGGCTGGCGCCTCTTCATTAGCGTCTCAGTTAGCCTCATTTTAGCGCTGTCAAAGCTAATCTGCGCTACACTGGCTCTATGGACCCTGATCCTCCTCGCAGACGAACGGCCAGGGAAACTCATTACTGTCACCGCGCTGGGTTCACGCAGTCGCAGGTGGGTGGACCAATCATCGCTAAATATTCAGCAAATTGACACAACAAAACTTTAGGTAGGGTACGTAACAAATTGCCGCACTTAACATTCGGCAGCCTCCCACTTTTATCCTTGATGGAGCTGAATTTAGGCCACAATTTGCTTCACTAGTTTGTGGTACATTTTTAAAAGATTCTTCTTCTTCCCTGTCAGGACCAAAATGACCACAATATAATGGACTTAATGAACTTGTTGCAACTTTAGAAAATGCTTTAAAAGAATAAATACCACAAATACAACACAAGGAGAAAATAATGTCTGTTTACGGTCACGTTTAATTGCCAATTATGCATAGCTTATTCTAGCATCAAACATCGGATATATCGTCACATCAAACGATTGTATTTGTACGACACTGGTGTGAAATAAAAAATGTTGAGGCTCCAAAGACTCGGTGTTTGTCAAGGTGTAGGACCCTCAATATCTGCCGTAACATTTCCATTTGACATGTTTTCTCTAGACATTATCATTCCAAGATCCTATCCCATTTCTAAATTCCCCAAACAAATACATTTCCCGTTCATCGTCGTCTATTTCAGGAGTTAATATGGTCTAACGAAGCTCCCATTAGTTTAAATAAATCCAGTGAATTCCTCTTGTTCCGGGGAGCCTGACCTTTTGCGGAGCGTTCCGATCTCCATGTCGAATTCTTCACCGTTTGATGCCTCCGTTAATTGGGAACGATTGTGCTTTTGTTGCCGGTTCAACTCCGCGCGGAGCTAATGGCAAATGTCACTCTTGAATTGGCTAGCGCATTAGCCGGAAACATACAGCCTTGTTTACTCTTTTTGTAAAGCCCAAAGCCCAAATATATATGTAAAATCTATACTTGCTAATTGGGGTCTTGCTTTCAAAAAAAGAGCTACACAGGCCGTGTGCGTGGCGCGCAATCGTCAAGAAACAAGCGGGTTATTTTGACCTGGCTAGCGCTCGTCATTAGCCCATAACCTCCACATCTGAGCGGCGCTAACGAACCGCGCCGCTACGTGAGGCGTACACAGAAACTATCCGCGCGAAGATTAGAAAGCCGTGGAGTGATCGGACCTAATTACGTGCGGACACCTCAAACAGCATGGCATTTGGCTCAAAGGTCAAGAGAAATCCCCAGTGCTAATCTCCAGAACCTGTGCGGAGAGCCCTAATGGTGACCGCCGAGAAATCACCGCAAACTCCACTTCTCTCAACTTCGGATCCATGGAGAAGACCTTTGTGCAAAACTTACAAGAAGAAGCAGGAGACGCGTCTTTTCTTTTAATTGCTGATACTGTTTAATCACTAATAAGCTTTTCGAGAATGGCTGAAATCAAAGGTTTTAAGATCATGCTTATTTGCTCAATACGTTTGAAAGTGATTGTTTTGTCCATTGCGTGTTTTCAGGTTCTTGACACTATCAGAATAACATACAAACATGTTTTTAAGAAATACATAAACTAAACATGTGAAGACATAGAGCTGTGGAGACATAGAACTATGGAGACGTAGAGCAGTGGGGAACATAGAGCTGTGAGGAACATAGAGCTGTGGGGACATAGATCAGTGGGAACATAGAGCTGTGGAGACAGCTGTGGGGAACATAGAGCTGTGGGAACATAGAGCTGTGGAGACATAGAGCAGTGGGGAACATAGAGCTGTGGGACATAAAGCTGTGGGCAACACTAGAGCAGTGGAGACAGCTGTGGGGAACATAGAGCTGTGGGAACATAGAGCTGTGGAGAGCATAGATGTGGAGACATAGTGGGAACATAGAGCTGTGGGAGACATAGGACAGAGAGCTGTGGGAACATAGAGCTGTGGTGTTTGACGCTAACCCTGCCGTCTCTCCACACTCTGCCTCGTGTCTTCTCCTCTTGAAGCGTGTTTTTTGGAGAAGTGCCTCTGCTCTGGTCCAGCTGCTGCCTGCTCTCAGTGCCGCCCCGGTGCCCCATGTGCACTGTGGCGTCCAAACTGGATCATCACATGCCCAAACGCCTGGACCCATTACTGCGGTGAGTCACGCTAAACAAGACGGACTCGCCAAAAGACACTAAACACTGTCAGACAGGCAGACGCTCCCCTCACAGCGAACCCGCCGCACAACAGATTTAGAGCTAGTCAGTTTGGTGAAGCATTAAAAATGATGGAAGGCTAACGTCAACAGGCTAACGGTAAGATGCTAAAAGGTACATTGTTGTTTCAGACAAAGGCCTCAGGATTGTGTCATCACAACTTGGAGAATTTACCGTTAACCGAATGTTAAACCAATAGAGGTTTTAAGATGCTACATACTGAAATTAGTTTTCATTCATAATTATTCTGACTTTATCGCTTAATGCCCCTCAAGGCAACTACTGTTGTGATTTTGGGCGTTACAAACATAAATTGAATTGAATTGAATGCTAAACCTGTGTCACCTGCAGCCATCTTGGTTCAGGTTGCTAATGTAAACAAATGTAAACACCAAAGGAAATCTGCATGAACTACTCAAATATCACAACAGTCCTGATCTTTACTGTCATCTGAGGTTCTGACATTAAACAACAGCAAATGACACCGGACAAAAGTACAGCTGCATTTTAAAACACAAGTGTGGCTTTGTTGTAGCGAGTTATGTATAAAATGCTAATAAATGATTAGCATTAGTGATTAGCACAGGTCAACAGAACCAGGTTTGTAAGTGTCTGAAACCAGAGATTACGCTCCAGTGACGTACCTACACATTTCACTATCCAGAAGAAGGACCAAAACAAACCACGCACTAATAAAACATCATCCAGACGTAGCTCTTGGAGCAAATGGAGACTTTCACTAAACTCTGCTCACCTCTGAAGTCCCGCCTTCAAATGAACAGGTGTCCAACTCGGGCGTCCGGCACGAATTTGGACGCCACGGTCTGAATGCAGCTTGAAATATTGTTATTGTGAAACGGAATCCTACAACCTAATTTTGAGTTATTTTTTCCAGAGTCACCTCGAGGTAAAACGCCACACAGCTAAATTTAACAGAAAGTTAGTTTTATGAAGCATTAAATTAATAGTGGAAGACAATTGCGATAGCAAACACTAGCCCAGTTTCTTTTGAAGTTTTACCTCTCCTTTAGCAAATATGAAAAAGGAGAAGATTGTAATACATTTGTTAGTTTGGTGAGGGATTGTTAAAACAAATTAACATTAATGTATTTAAAGTAATTTGTTTGTCGTAAGGGAAATACAAAATCCCGTATTTAGCTTTAATTCAATCTAACAAGCGCACATTAATTTTGATGAATTAACCGGCAAATGGAACAGTTTTGGAACTACTTGAATTACTAGCTTTAAGAAAGAAAAACGCTGCTGTGGAGGCAAATGTGTTTATCAGAATTTATTTGACTCATCTGGCAGAATTCAAGCAGAAACCCAAGAATTCCTCGAAGCGTGTTCCAAAGCTAGGCTAACAGCATCCTGCTAACAGTCAAATCTGCTAACGGCCTGTTTACTCATGCACACTTTTGATACATATTTCCTGATGCTCAAAGGCGGCACATTTTAATCAAGGTTCTCCGTATCATCCGCGTGCATTACTCCCATTTGTCATGTCTTTTTTTACCCTACAATGCACATTAAGAAGGAACGCGTAATCAGTCCGGTGACAGACTGTGTTCCTAGCGCTTGATGGGTGAGAAGAGGATTCAGAAAATGGCCTTGTACCCAGACATCTGTAAATCTGATCAGCGGGAGGGACGGAAGGCGCATCAGCCGAGGGGATGCCGAGCGAAGGGTGAGCAGTTTGTCATGTTTGTTCGTTACACACGGCGAGCAGAGGCGCGTACGTCGGGAGCTCGTTTTGATGGAGGCGCTGATGAACTTGAAGTGAATTTGTGTTGCCTCGGTGACACACTTTCAGGCCTCAACAGTGATGGAGGGACTATAGCTCTGCATTCACAGTGTCTGTTAAAGAACGCGACATAACGTCATACATGCAAATACTTCGATGATCAATGATTCTCCAAATACAGTGAGTCTTATTTCTAAAATTGCAACCAGTAATCAGTTAATCATCAATCAATAGTCGTAGTTCGATAATCGTAATCTGGACTATACAGACTAAATCACATACCAAAAGACTTTTTTATAACAAAACAAAAGCTGCATTATTCAATAAAAATGTCAAATACGAATAAACAATTGTAGCTTTTCAATCAGCAATACACAGTCATTTGTAAATATTCTGTTTAAAAGTCTTCACAATATTTCAAACTTCAAAGTCTCAATGTACAATTGACTTGTCGACTACTACTAAACTAACCATTAGATGCCACCCACTTTTACACAAACATCCATTAAGAATATACTGTAGTATTTTGTGGCTGCTGTGTTTTATTCTTATGGATAAAAGGCTGACACTGATAACTTGTCAGGCAATATGAATGCAAGTGTAGGAATAAAATGTGACCATTTCTTTAAAACTTTAGAACTTTCAAAGTACTCAGAAAAGTACGACGTTTTGGTCTTCAAAAATAACTCAAGAATGAAAGGGGTATTTGGGGAAAGGGGTGCGTACCTATGTTCCCCTTTTTCTATGAGCGAGAGAGCTATACTAATACTAGCATAGGCTACTGGTTCAGGTTCCACATCCCCAATAGTTGTGCATAAATGTGTGGTTTTACATCTTAAAATATAGCAACATATAACCCTAACCCAGGTCTCAGGGAACAAAAGGCTGACCCTGGAGAAAGTACTACCCAAGAGTAATTGTCAGCGTTACCGTCTTACATTAGGGCTGGGCCATATGGTGATAGAAATCTAATCATGACCTCCTTCGTGTGACGTTCTGCTATTTTGGTGAAGTCTATATCGTAATTTGCTAATTACTCTTGAATTTTCCCACCCACATCTATTTTTGGTCAGCCTCTGACAGGTGGATGTAACCAACAGCAATAATGTGTGAACTTTTACATAGATGCCTTTACTTCCCTTTTCAAGACAAGTTCACATGAATTGCGATAACAGAAATCGTGATATACATCTGATTTATAATTTGATTTGATCATTTCAATGTTATTTGCAAGAGATATAAGTACAGCATTTTCAACAAATAGCAACCGTCCAAACCCTAATATCGTCAACATAAAGCTTTTATCTCTTGTAAATTTACTTACAGTGGGCAGAGGAAGCAACTCTTACTAAAGTAAGGCACTGTACAATATATTACTCAAGTAGGAGGCAGTGGGTGTCAGAAAATGAATCTGAAAAGTACAATTAATGTAAAAGTTACTCAAGTAAATGTACCATCCACCTCTGGCTAATTACGAGGGCTGCAACGATTAAGCAAGTAAAAAAGCGTTGATCATTATTATATTGCCTCGATGATTTGTTTAATTTACTTATTTGATTAAAAACACGTGAATCTGTGGCGCGCGGAACGACCTGTGGCGCTTTCGTTTGCGGCGCTGCAGCAACCAAAGGTACGTTTATGCCGATATGCCCGGTAACAAACAGTTTGTTACCTAAGTACTAGCCCCTTCACTAGAGCACTTTAAAATTACACAAGGCCCTTTTGATTGCACACAGCACTTTTAAACATAATTTGCACATTAAAAAAGCTACATTGCACACAATTGCTTTTTTAAAGCATTTATTACATTTGTTTTTCCTTTTTACCACTTTTTTAATCCTTGGCACAGTGGCACTTTAATTGGCAGCTGCTGCTGGTCCCTGGAGGGAAAGGAAAACACATTAGTTTACCAATTACAATTAATTGTGTTTGTGCAATATAGTGCAATATCTGTTTGAGGATGTTTTTAAGTGTTGTGTGCGTTAGTGTAGGAAATGTATAGGGGAAGCGGGACAGGTGTTTTAATGGTTTATGGGTTTTAAGTATATTTGGGGTTTGGGGTTTTGGGGTTTTATATTTATTAGGGTTTGTTAAATAGTTGGTGGGTTTTGGTTTGGTAAAGAGTGGTTAGGATGTTTTTTAAGAGAGCTCATGTGAATTGGTCATCCCTGTGTAGTTAGCCACAGTGGTTTTATCCAATTAGTGGAACCAGATAAAAGGCGCCTCATTCCATCAGTCTGTGTTCTGCTGCTGAAGAGGAAACTGCTGCTCCTGAGCTCCTCCTTTTGCACTTTTTGCACCTGCACTTTGTAAATATGCTTCAATCAAAAAAGTAAAGTAAAGAAAAGATGTGGACCACATATTCTGTTTTGGGTCTGAGTTTTTAACCTTTTTTATTACTCTCCAAACCGCTCACGGCTAACCTACATCACATGCCCCCTTGTGCGCCGTCCGTGCAGACCTGACGCCAATTTTGCGAACAGTTCGGTGAGGAAATGAGCAGGATTTCATAGCAGCTAGCTCAGATTTCTACTTTTGACACTGCCTGAACTGTCGTGCAGACTATAAATACTGCCAACGTCTTCTCCGCTGCCCTCCGAGCCAAGTCTCATTTCCGCGCGGAATTTAGATGCGGGAAGTGTAATCCAAGCTTTAAGCACAAAAGAGGAGCGAGCGGCGTATTTTAAACTCACGAGTGTGTCTGGGAAGCAGAGTTTTGTTGTGTGAAAGAGCACAGAGGACCGCGAGTATGAAACAGACTTTCCACGATGACGGGACGAAGACACAGAGGCTTAAGTGAACAGCACACGGAGCTAATGCTGCAACATGCCTGCAGAGTTACAGCTCAAAACACCAGAAGCACTGGCCCCACTACTAACAAAGTTTTACAAACATGTTTCTCATTTTAAGTGATTTAAGTGTACGCAAATTAATTCATAATTACTGTAACTGCTGGTGACAAGTTAATTAGTCCTTATATTTTTATATATATATATATATATATATATATATATATATATATATATATATATATATGCTTTTGTTTATTACTATGAATTATAACGTTTATTAAAAAAAAAAAACATATGCTTTTAAATGGTTTACGGAATGTAAAAAAAATTAACTGATTAATTGAATAAAGGAATTGCAAGATTACTCGATTACTACAATCATCGATAGCTGCAGCCCTACTATTTACTGTGTATTTTCACATCCACAACAATCTAAAACCTGCACAATGGGCCATTCCAGCCGCTCCTTGTGCATGTCTGTTAAAATAACGTTCTAAAATGTACTGAATATATTACCAGCCTAGACCGCCTAGAAGCAATTGCAAAACCACATTCCTCTGCTCTCCCTCCAACCCCCAGAACACTCTCCCTCACAGGCCTAACATTAGACGGGGCCAGTGCACATTGGGCATCGAGCAGCATCTGGACTGTAGCATCTCTGTGCATAAAAATGGCTTAAGAGAAGACATGTGGCGGTAATGCGTTGCACTGGGGGGTTAGCGGTAGGGTTGGCCGTGCTAGCCGCGCCTGTCTGCTCGAGTATCACGTAGCTCGGAGGCGTGGCGTGTGGCGTTTCGAACAGGCAGCAGCTGAGCCAGGCCCGGGCCCCGCTCTCGGCCTGACATTTCCAGAGGTGCCAAGTCGAGCGGCATCTTGTTACCGCCGCTGACAAGTGGAACAGAGTCTAACCCCGTTCACACTGGGAAGGCATAAGTGAAGCGTGGACATTTCGCCACATAAGGGCTTTGTTTTTGACAGCTGACTTTAGTGGAGTTGATCCGACCAAAGCAGAAGCTGAAAACAGTCCCGCAGTGCTAGAAAACAAACAGCTACTCATGGAATCCACGGCACTGAGGAAAAAAACAGGCAAATAAATTGAGTGAGGTGCAATGAATACTTTACAGAATGGGCGCTTACATCTTGAAGAGGAGAGACAAAATATTGAATCTCTTCCATACTTTGAAGGTGGATAAGAGTAAGAGGAGGTTGATGGCTCTGTGTCATTGCAACAAGATGCCTGCTGGTGGCGCTTTATTTGAGGAAGTATAAAAATTTTGCTCAACCATTCACCTCTCAACCAAGATACAAATACATATTCTCAATGTCGGTGTAATCCCTCATTCGTCCAGGAGTGTTCCATTGTAGAAAAAGATTCAGTTTTAGAGTCCAGATGAGTCCAGATGACTACAATTCTCAATATTTATTAAAGCTTATAAATCAGAACTTTCAATGATATCTAAATGATATAAATGTTTTAACAATTTTGACAGCCACTACTAATTACATTAAAAATAAATGGGAAAGAGGGTAATTTTGTTTTGACATGTTTTGTTTGTTTTGATACATGCACAACTCAATGGAGAACTACAAAATCACATGTTTTGAAAGAATTCTTTGGGGAAAATGGAATCTACCATGTCAAAATGCACATTATTCACAAGGAAATGTTTAACTGTTGTAGAAACTGTAGCAGCCAGGAAATATGGAAAAAATGTAGGAGATTACATTCTGACTTAATTTGAAATTGGACACTTTTGACTGACTTTTGACCTACTGGACGTTTATTTTGGAGTTTGTTTGCCTTCGTTTTTTCTGGATTTTTAAATGAGGATTTTCTTTTGTCTGCTATGTTCGCTCTGGTCTTGTTCTGTTTCTTGTGTTTTAAAATGTTCTGAAAAAATGAAAAAAATAGAACAAAAATACAATTATCGTTTGTACCGTCGACCGCAGCGGCTCAACTGCAAAACGTAAGAAATGGGCAGGGAAATATAAAAGTTTGGACTCGGCCGCACTCGTTTTGGATCAGCGCGTTTGTTTTGATCTGCTACGTTAAAGTGAAATGGAAAACCTACCGGAGCTTTAATGTGTTTATTTGCGCTGCGGTGAGCTAATAACTTGTACGTTTCTAGCATGTCTGAAAATTGAATGCTCAACGTCAATTAGTTGTAGCTTATCCATGTTTGCCAAGTGTCATCAAATGTATGATAGCGTTTTTGGTTTTTTTTGCAGTTAGCCAAAATGTTTATGCTAATGCTTAGTTACAAGTCGTATCTAAACGTTTCTTAGCCACCGCTCGCACCAAATCAGTTCTTTTAGCTGGATGTAGACTGGGACAAGAGTAGTTTCACGGGTTTTGAGGGCAAAGACAAATGTAGTTTGCTTTTACCGCACACCTGAGTTCTCTGGGCATGTAAACATGGAGACCGACATTCTGTGTATGCAACCAACTATTCTTCACCCCACCAAGTCTTTGCTTCTTGAATGAACCGACCAACAGGCCCACATTTAGTCCTCACACCCGCTCGATCTTCTCACTATCTCGGCCCCTGATTGTGCGCTGAAGTCCAGGTGTGTCCAGCTCGTCGCCCCAGGCCGGGTCAGGTGCTATACTTCGTGACGAGCGGGGGGTTGCTCGCTGACACGTGGAGAGACAGGGGAGAAGGTTATCGTCCTGACAGCTCTGTGGTGTCGGCTCTCTGATCGCCCAAACACACTTCACCCTGGATTGTGCGTCGGGGCCGTGATGGTGCCCTCGTCTGTCACCAGCAGACCCTGGAGGTACGTGAGCTTGTTGTCATTTTGCTGCGTGTGCTCCTGTCAAACTGAAGGGGTAGGTATCTGAGCGCCAATGTGAAGTTTCGACCGACCATTGTGAGCTGCTGTTGTGATTGTGTTGTACAGTGCTGATTAGAAGGTTTGGGTTCAGCTTTGACCAATGGATTCTGCCAGTGTGAATAGTATAAAAATCTGTGTACATGTGTAACATATTCTTCAATACTGATTTTAAACCACTAGTGTGGAAAAAACGTCACATTTTAGCAACCTGATTTACACATAGGGCTTTTCCCCAATCAATCTTTTTTTTTTTATAAATTATTATTATTTATACAGGTAAAACTCAATGAGAAAAGTTAGTCCCTGTTAAAACACAACACAAAATAAACAACAAAAACACAGGATATTAAAACACAAATAAAACATTAAATAAAATGAACCAATACATAAAAAACATTTACACATACAATATGAGATTAAATTATATAAAACAAGTGCATCGGCACTGCGGGTAGTCCTTGACACGTGCTTTAACATCATTAAAAGGCATAAAAGGATTTAATTTATAAAGTGTCTCTGCTTCGTTCCACAGGAGGGAGGAAAGTTGTTGAAAGCCTTTTTTCCTGTCTCTGTGTTGATACGATGGGATTGTAAAATAAAAATGTCCTGAGACCTCAAACTGTGAATACCTGATCTGATGTGCAATAAACTTGATAAATAATCAGGGAAGATGCCAACTAGAGCTTTATACACAAACAAAAGGCAGTGTTGTTCTCTTCGTGCATCCAATGATTGCCATTCTACTTTAGAATATAATTCACAGTGGTGAGTTCTGGATCCTTCTCCTGTAATGAACCTTAGAGCTGAGTGAAAAACCGAGTTCAGAGGTTTTAACTGTTGTTGTAGAATGCATATATATATATAATGTCACCATAATCTAGAACTGAGAGAAATTAAGAGGAAAACGCATTTTATTTCTAAAGAAGAATGACAATCTGGCTTTTAGATTATTTGTCAGCTCTTATATGTGTTTGTTGAAGGAGAGTTTATCATCGATCCAGATGCCAAAGTGTTTGTAATAAAGTACTTGTTCATTCACATTACCATCAAGCGTAAGAATAGACTAGAGTGTCTTTTGGAGAACAGCATACATTTGTTTTATTTGAATTCATTAGCTGGAGGGACTATGTCTCTCTGCTGGCCTGGGAACGCCCCGGGATCTGCCCGGAGGAGTTCCCCACGACCCGGCCCCGGATAAGCGGAAGAAGATGGATGGATGGATTCATTAGCAATTTTAAATTGACAGTTTTGTTGGATGGAGTGAAAATCCACTTGTGTGGTCCAAGGACATAGCCTTGAGAAACACCTTTATTAAGGTAAGAAAATTCAGATTGAAAGCCATCAGCCATCACCTCCCTGGGGTCATGCCATGTCCCAGCCTGCTTCAAGTCTGCCATTATTGTCCCTGTCCCCAAGAAGCCCCGGATCACTGGACTTAATGACTACAGGCCTGTGGCACTGACGTCTGTAGTCATGAAGTCATTTGAACGCCTTGTCTTGCCCCACCTCAAGTCCTTCACCTCCTCCCTGCTGGACCCCCTGCAGTTCGCCTACAGAGCCAACAGGTCTGTAGACGACACCATCAACCTGGCACTCCACTTCATCCTGCAGCATCTGGACTCCCCGGGAACCTACGCCAGGATCCTGTTTGTGGACTTCAGCTCTGCATTCAACACCATCCTCCCTGCTCTGCTCCAGGACAAGCTTTTCCCAGCTCAACGTGCCCGACTCCACCTGCAGGCGGATCACTGACTTCCTGACGGATTGGAGGCAGTGCTACGTTCCATTTGCACTTTCTGCACTACAACTGTAAAATTTAACTGTAATCTTGTGTACATAGTAATGCCTATTTTTATTTTTATTTTATACTATATAATTTTAAATTGTCTCTTAATGCATGCCCTTTGGATTGAATATATGTTGTTTTATTATTGGCTCAGTGTTCTATGTTGCACTTAAGACCGAAACAAGTTCCTATATTTGTGAATTTTGTTCATTGACAATGGCAATAAACCCATTCTGATTCTGATCAGCAGAAAAAGCTTGAGCTTTATTTGTGAGGTAATCTCACACATTTTTTATAATTTGTATCAAACCCAACAGCATCCTGGCAATCCAATAGAATACAGTGATCTACTGAATCAAAGACCTTTGAAAAATAAAAAGAAACAGCAGCACATTCCTCATGACTGTGCAATGCAATAGCAATATCATTTATAACTTTGGGAACAGCTGTGATAATTCTATGCCCTGGTCAAATCCAGACTGGATTTGACCAGGGCATTAAAATTGAGTATTTGGTATTTGGTTAAGAAAGCATGTACCTTTGCTAAACAGGATAGTTTTGAGATTGGACGGGAAATTATTCAAATAATTTTTCTGGCTTCCTTTGTGCAAAGGGAGAACAAAAGCAATTTCCTGAAAATACAGACAAATGTCAAAACCCCATGCTTTTCCCGACGCACAGGATTGGCTTTAGACTTCTTGATTAAAATGTTCCAAGCATATCTTTGACAGTTAGAAATAACTAAATCTTGTTCTCAATAAAATTTTGATCAAATGCACAGATTTCTAATTTGCCATTTTGGAGTGCCCTGAGCCAGCGTGTACAATATAAGCTAGGAGAGATGCATTGTACCAGGGTGTAATAGCTGGTAGTGCTAATATACATTGCCAAATACAAGTCACCACCTGGATTGTACTAAGCAAATACAGTAGGTCCTCTCCTCCTACTGGATAACTGCTGCATGGGTGATAATCGCTCAGCTCCAACACTATTTTTAAACCAGTGTTGTGTGGTCAGGGCAATCGAGGAAAGCAGTGATTCACCAATAAAATCTTAAATTACCGTTGGTCACAATTAAGCCTGTTTTCCCCTCACTTCTGCTGCTGAAGCTTGACTAAAGTCAAGGTGTCTTTAAGTGGACTCTACAGACCGCTGAGCCGTGCTGCAGGAAGCTTGGTTCTTCTTCTCCTGCAGCTGCTCAGTCTGTGGCCGTGTTCAAAGGCCCGTTCATGCTCCGCCCTCTAACATGAGCTTTTAGAACCAGAGCGGACAGCAGCTTGTTTTAGAGCTCTGCACATGTACTCTGAGGACAAACTCAACCACGCTGAATAAACCTGTGACTGATCATGTGCAGAGGAGAAATTAAGCTTTAACTGAGCATGTGCAGAGGAGAAATTAAGCTTTAACTGAGCATGTGCAGAGGAGAAGAGAAGCAACAGCAGCGCCAAGTTTCAATTTGTTTCTAGCTCAGGCTCTGTTCACGTTTCTAATTATTAGACGTTACAGGCAGTCATTTAACAACATAGAGCACTAACTTGTGTAATGAATTGATTGGACTATTAACTTCCTGCTTTTGTAAATTTGAATGAGTTTTTTCTTCCATAAATTTTGAATGATGACATTTTTTTAAGTAAACCAAAGCTCTTAAGAACATTTCTGACATATCTGATGAGCCAGCGACATGTCCGGGAAAAGAAAGGTAATAAACTCAAAAAAAGTGATGCTGAAAAAGTGATGCGTTTGTAACATCTAGATTAGACTACTGTAACCCCCTGCTCGCAGCGTGCCTTAAAAGCACCATAAAAAGCTTTCAACTGGTTCAAAATGCAGCAGCAAGATTTCTAAACGGGAACTAAAAGCAGAGAGCACATTACGGCGGTGCTCGAGTCTCTTCACTGGCTCCTGTCGAGTTTAGAATCAAATTCAAAATCCTCCTCCTGACTTACAAAGCCATAAATGACTTGGCCCCATCCTACATCAAAGATGCTATAGTACCTTATCATCCAAACACAGCACTTCGCTCTCAAAATGCTGGACTTCTGGTGGTCCCAAGAGTCTCTAAAAGCACAGTAGGAGGTAGAGCGTTTAGCTACTGAGCTCCTGTGTTCTGGAATCAGCTCCTGGCCATGTTAAAGAGGCCGACACAGTCTCTTCATTTAAGACCAGGCTTAAAACGTTCCTCTTTGAAATGGCTTATGGTCAGGCCAGTTAGGAACAGAAATAAAAACCTACAGTTCCAGCTAATGCTGCCCTAGGAGCAACTATGCTGGGGGAAGTATGGCATCTTGAAGGCTATCCTCTGCTTCTTACTACTTTTCTATCAAACAATATTTAATAATTAATTTCACTTGCAATTTGTTCATCGCTTTTCCTTCTTTTTCTCCCACTTCCCCGACAGGAGTGGAGGAGACACAGATGCTCCTCAACTGCCTGGAGAAACGGTCTGCCTGGAGAAACGGTCTCTACTCCATATGAACGGTTCTTCATCGGCCTCGAAGAATTGGTTTTCCTCCTGAGTGGGTTTAGCTCCACCGTGTATCTGCAAATTGAGGCGCCTGTCCGTCCGAGGGAGTCGGATCTCTCCTTCACTGCGGAACTCCTACAGGTTTCTACTTTTTCCCAAAGAGGTTTGGTAGTTTTTCCTGGTCGAGAAGGAGGGTCTAAGGACAGGTGAGCTTGGGACATCTGTCTAAAGCAGTGGTCCCCAAACTACGGCCCGGGGGCCGGATACGGCCCGCCTCCACATTTGACCCGGCCCCCTGAACAATACAAGAGACGCATTATTCATGCTCATATGAGTCATAGATTCTGCTCTGACAACTGAAGCTGAACTTTTACCCAAGACTGTGCACGGCACAACACAAACTTTCTTTCTGTGAAGAACCCAGAGAGGGTTATTTGATTTTTATTGATTTCATGAATAGTGTTATTATTATATATTTCCTGAATTATTTTTTTCTGTGTAGAACCCAGAGAGGGTTATTTGATCTCGGAAAGGGTTATTCATATTTGGTTATATGTGGCTTTCTGGAAAACAATACATGTTTACATTTAGGCACCCCTGCGATCTCACACACTTTTTTCATGGTTCAAACTGACCCTGGCCCCAAATCAGAGAAATCAGGAAAAAGTTATGTGGCCCTTACAGGAAAAAGTTTGGGGACCCCTGGTCTAAAGACACAGGATGCTGGGACATTTCCAAGTCCCTATGAACATGTTTATTTTGTACTATGTTTATTTTCCTTTCCACTGTAGCCCCTCGAGGCAACTACTGTTGTGATTTTGGGCGTTACAAAAATAAATTGAAATAAATTGAAACTCCTGAACGCTGTCGGAAATATCAACAAGAAATTCATGATCTACAATCACGGATATTTGCTTTAGAATCTGAAAAATTACTCCACTATACAATTCCAGTTTCATCCAGTGGTAAGCAGTCTACCGTTTTTACAAGAAAAAACTGCTAGTGTCGTTCCCAAAACTGTCTAAAGACCAGGCTGTATTTTGGATCAAAGTTGGTACAAACTGATTTTTACCATTTTCAGAGAGTTTCTGGAGTAAATGAACAAATGGGAAATGAGAGACATGATGTGGGCAAAATTCAGCAGACAGAGAATCTGTCAAGGTCATACCAAAGACGCTTCTGATAGGAGACGGTGCCATTAGCGGAGTGAGGCATCGAAGAACCCCACACACTTTCCCTGCATCACTATTTCTGATAATGTCACTCCTTCCTGATGTTTTGGCCACACATCGAGGACTTAAACAGCTGATTGTGCACGTGGGTGCAGTGGACATACAATGGGAACAGATGGAAGTTTTGAAAAGGGACTTCTTGAAGTTATTTGAGGTTCTAGATAAAATGGAAATAAAGACATTCATAAGTGGACTTCTCTTAATCTCTCTCTCTTAATTCTTAATCATGGGTTCGATTCCTGGGCGAACATTACATCACATGATTTCTCTGGGTGGAGTCTGCATGTCCTCCCCGTGTTACCGTGGGTTCTCTCCGGGTTCTCCGGCTTCCTCCCACCGTCCAAAGACATGCATGTGTTAGGTGAATCGGCAACTGTAAATTGGCCCTAGTGAATGAGAGTGAGAGTGAATGATTGTCTGTGTGTCTATGTCTCTGTGTTAGCCCTGCGACGAGTTGGCCACTGTCCAGGGTGTACCCCGCCTAAGGCCCAAAGGCACTGGGATAGGCTCCAGTCACCCGTGACCCCTAACGGGAACAAGCGGTAGAAAATGGATGGAAATGGATGGATAAGTGGACTTCTTCCAAACATCGACAGGTATATAAACAAGTTTAGCCGGCTGCTTCAGCTGAACACATGGCTGTCCAAAGAATGTGCACCTAGAGGAATGCACTACATTGAGAACTTCTATCTATTCTGAAAATGAGAGGACCTGTTTAAGAGAAATGGCCCACACCAATGCAGAGGTGGAGTGAGGGTGCTGACAGAGCTCCGCGCTCTGAGGCATTGGAATGGGCCTGGACAGGGTCCTGAGCAGATAGTTAGAGAAGAGAGGAGATGAGAGAATTCCTGCTCTATCATCCAGAGACCGAGCCAATGTTTCAACATCAGCAGCCTCTCCACCACCCCTAGCAAAGGATTAAGCTCCCGCTGCTCCACAATCACCAACACTGCCTCCAGCAAAGGACTCATCAGCAGCAGCACCACAATCTTTACTGTTGGCTGGTCCTGCAGTTCAGAGGAGACACATAAATGACAGCACAGGAGTAATGTTTATGGAAATGATAAACTTTGAAAACATCTCATGTTCTAATGTAAATGATTTGACAAACTCTGTTACATCCAGTATGTTGAATGTTCTTGACATGCCTATGAAGGCTAAACTGGTTCAAAATAAGAAGAATGCGCCATGGAGAATTGATGATTCGGTCAAAGCACGGAAAAGGGAGGGTCGACGGGCAGAGTGGTAATGGTGCAAGTCAAAGCTCCAGGTTCAGAAAGAGATTTACTGAGAGAAGTTGTACATGTACAACCTCAGTTTATGTAGAACTAGAGAAGGATATTTTTCTGAAATAATTGGAAGCTGCAGTAACAACTCGTGTGTCCTGTTTGCCACAGTAAACAGATGAACAAACCCTTCAGCTCAGCTGCCGTTAGAACGAATTCCTAAATTTAATGACTTTGCATTATTCTTTAATGACAAAGTTCTCAGGGCATTAAAAATTCTATCAATTCCACAGCAGAAATAATAACCCTAAAACCACCTACACACTTAGAGCTGACTCACTTTGCACCTGTAACTGACAAAACTGTCCAGGAGATCATCACCAGTCTGAGTTAATCTACATGCTGCCTCGATGTATTACCAGATTTCTAAAGTCTGTGCTGGACAGTTTGTTAGCACCTCTCACTCACAGTTAAGATGTCGCTTCAATCTGAAACATTCCCAATATCTTTGAAAACTGCGGTCATAAAGCCTCTCCTAAAGAAGAGCAGGCTTGATGCCGCAGTACTGAGTAATTACCGGCCCATCTGTAATCTGCCATTTTGGGAGTCAAAATCCTTGAAAAAGTTGTTTACCGCTCACCTCTTAATAAACAACTCATTTGATGTTTTTCTATCAGGTTTTAGACCTCATTACAGCACAGAGACTGCTGTTGTCAAGGTGACAAATGACATCGACGGGCAAAGCCTCAGTCTTAATTCTGTCAGATCTGAGTGCTGCTTTTGACACTGTCGATCATGGGATCCTCTTATAGAGACTAGAGGACTGGGTGGGCATCCCTGTCACTGACCAAAATTAGTCAGTCATATAATATCACATCAGAGTTTCTTCCCCTCTGACGTTGGATTTATGAACACTTCTCAACACCTGCCACTCTGCCAATTTTTCAACCAATATTATTCACGCACTGTTCACTTTCTGCACTATTTCCACCTATCTGAGACATGTTTATTTTAATAGTAAACTCTTATTTTATGCATGCCATATTTGATTCTATAGACGTTATTATTTTATTATTCATTGTTTTATGTTGTACTTTAACGCCGAGACAAGTTCCTATGTTTGCGAACTGTGTTCAATGACAATGGCAATAAACCATTTCTGATACTGATCTGAAGGCAGGAAGTTCTTTATTAAAATTGGTAACTGTATCACAGACCACGTGCCCCTGACCTGTGGTAAAAAGCTAAAAGACTTTAATGCACATAAAGTTGACGATAAACTGCTCAGAAAGTGCGTTTACTGTAGCTATAATCTGCTGCAGCTTCACTGACTCTTCCAACATGGATTTATAAACAAACTCACGTGAAGATCTACAATGTTTGTAAAGAACGCTTCAAACTGGATTAATAATGTTTTCTGGACTGGGCTTCATCAAATTGGAAGATGAGTACATGGATGATGTTGTGATTTCTCCAAGTACAAGCACTGTAGTGTTATTCATGTCCTCCCACTTATGAAAGAACGTGACATTCAATCGATTCAATATCTGTTATTGGATCAAGATTTCAACATGACGCACTGCATAAGTGTGGGTATGTTTATTATCATATTTTAAGAGTCAATTGGGGCACCAGCCTTGGTTAGACATTTAACAATTCTATAATCAAATATCTAAATTAATGTATTTCTAAAAAATTATTAGCTTGTTAATCTGAAGGTTGTGAGAACGTAACCGGGACATTGACCCCTTTTCTGGGTTTGCAAAAAAGGTCCTTTGCTTGAGTTTGCACGTTCGCAATTTAAAGCAAAGAGTATGTCCAAAGATGGGCACAGAATTCTTATGGGAGATAACTAAGTTATCTTCCGCGGGCGTGTCTCTCGCTGGAATGGCTTTGTTCCCTATGTTAGCTAAGCATCGCTAGGCAAGAGATGAGCCCTTCTCTCCTTGAGATCTCCTTGAGAATATATTCGATGCAGCCATTGTTTGAACATTAGGCCACATAGTTACAAAGGTAAAATTGTTCACAAGACAAGTCATGAAACAGTTAAATGAACATGCAGAACACAATAACATTATGTACTGTAAATACATCTTGTGGACAAAGTCTGCAATCAAATGACTGTTTTCTAAAACCTCATTGTTTTAGCTTTTGTCTTGGGAGAGAAAATGGCTCTGTGAGTTCATTTAATCCCAAAGCAGTCATTTGGTGGAAAAGTTTATTCCAATTTTAAAAGCATGAAGCCTCTGCAAGAGCCAGAGACATCATTAATCTCCTGGGTGGAGGTGGTACCATGGTATATCCTTACATCCCGCATTCCTGTCACCATGGCAATGTTCGGAGGGCGTCTGCAGTTTTTTACAATGAGAACGCTGCAGTTTAATTTTAGCTTCACAAGGAGAATAAAAGTTTATTTGTCCTGTTCCCTGTTCTCCCCGTGTTTGTATCTTTCCTGTGTTCGTAATTCCTTCTACTTTGCTCTGCCGTTAGCAGATGTTTTGTAATTACGATATCGTAGTGTTGCAGTTGTCATGTGTTGAGCAGACATCCTTTGTGCCGTTTCCACGCTCAGTTTCCACAGCACCACTAAGCACCAGTTGTAATAGAAATGCAATCAGGGCTGATCGAGGCCACGAGCACACAGCCGAGCCGAGCCGGGACTAATGGAAAAAGGGCTTGTGAGGAATCTTATATTTGTCTGTTTTTTTTCCTCTCTCTTTCCTCAGAGCCTCATTTTTTCGCTGTTCTTCGAGCAGAAGCTGAGTGTTGTGCACATAGCTGTCTTTTAACTTCTGGATATCACTATGTAGCACTTCTTTCTCCATCTTAAAACCCTCTTCAGCCGTCTGCAGTTCAGCTTGAAGCGACGTTACCTGTTTAGCGAGTTCATCAGCCAGCTCCGTGTTCTCGTCCATTAGCTTTAGCTTCTCCATCAACTCTTTATTATTATTGCGCCGCTCTAGTTCCAGATGTTGCAAATTAAAGTGAAGATTCTTTGTGATTCTGTCTGCATTTGTTTTCTGTCTCTCTTCCTTCAGCACCTCATTTTCTCTCTGTACTCCGAGTAGGCGCTGAGTGTTGTACTCATAGCTGTCCTTTAACTCCTGTAAATCTCTCTGTAGCATGTCTTTCTCCTTCTTGAAACCCTCTTCAGCCGCCTGTAATTCAGCTTGAAGTGACGTCACCTGTTTAGTGAGTTGATTAACCAGCTCCATGTTCTCCTCCTTTCTCTTCAGATTCTCCGTCAACTCTTTGTTTTTATGGCGGTCGGTCTCCAGAAGTTCCTGGTTTAAGTCAAGTTTCTCTGTGATTTTCTTCATATATGTTTTTGTTTTCTGTCCCTCTTCCCTCAGTGCCTCATTTTTACTCTGTTCTTCAAGCAGAAGCTGAGCGTTGTGCTCATAGCTGTCCTTTAACTCCTGTAAATCGCTATGTAGCACTTCTTTCTCCATCTTAAAACCCTCTTCAGCCGCCTGTAGTTCAGCTTGAAGTGATGTTACCTGTATAGCGAGTTCATCAGCCAGTTCCATGTTCCCCTTCTTCCTTTTCAGCTTCTCCGTCAGCTCTTTGTTTTTATGGCGGTCTGTCTCCAGAAGTTGCAGATTGAAGTGAAAACTCTCCTCGTATATTTTTGCTTTCTTTCCCTCTTCCCTCAGCACCTCATTTTTACTTTTTTCTTCAAGCAGAAGCTGAGCGTTGTGCTCATAGCTGTCCTTTAACTCCTGTAAATCGCTATGTAGCACATCTTTCTCCATCTTAAAACTCTCTTCAGCCGCCTGTAGTTCAGCTTGAAGTGACGTCACCTGTTTAGCAAGTTCATCAGCCAGCTCCGTGTTCTCGTCCATTAGCTTATGCTTCGCCATCAACTCTTTATTATCATTATTACGGCGTTCTAGTTCCAGATGTTGCAAATTAAAGTGGAGATTCTTTGTGATTTTATTTACATATGTTTTCTGTCTCTCTTCCTTCAGCATCTCATTTTCACTCTGTATTTCGAGTAAGCGCTGAGTGTTGTACTCATAGCTGTCCTTTAACTCCTGTAAATCTCTCTCTATCACTTCTTTCTCCTTCTTATAACCCTCTTCAGCCGCCTGTAGTTCAGCTTGAAGTGACGTTACCTGTTTAGTGAGTTGATCAGCCAGCTCTGTGTTCTCGTCCTTTCTCTTCAGCTTTTCCAACAACTCTTTGTTTTTATGGCGCTCTGTCTCCAGAAGTTGCAGATTGAAGTGAAGATCCTCTATATATGTTTTTGTTTTCTGTCTCTCTTCCCTCATTGCCTCATTTTTACTCTGTTCTTCAAGCAGAAGCTGAGTGTTGTGCCCATAGCTGTCCTTTAAATCCTGTAAATCTCTCTGAAGCACGTCTTTCTCCTGCTTGAAACCGTCTTCAGCCGCCTGTAGTTCAGCTTGAAGTGAGGTCACTAGTTCAGTGAGTTGATCAGCCAGCTCTGTGTTCTCGTCCTTTGTCTTCAGCTTCTCCGTCAACTCTTTATTGTTATGGCGCTCTGTCTCCAGAAGTTGCAGATTGAATTGAAAAACTTTCTTCGTATATTTTTGTTTTCTGTCCCTCTTCCTTTAGCACCTCATTTTTACTCTGTTCTTCAAACAGAAGCTGAGCGTTGTGCTCATAGCTGTCCTTTAACTCCTGTAAAATCTCTCTGCAGCATGTCTTTCTCTTTCTTGAAACCCTTTTCAGCCGCCTGTAGTTCAGCTTGAAGTGACGTCACCTGTTTAGTGAGTTGATCAGCCAGCTCCGTGTTCTCGTCCTTTCCCTTCAGCTTCTCCAGTAACTCTTTGTTTTTATGGCGCTCTGTCTCCAGAAGTTGCAGATTGAAGTGAAGATCCTCTATATATGTTTTTTTGTTTTTTGTCTCTCTTCCTTCAGTGCCTCATTTTTACTCTGTTCTTCAAGCAGAAGCTGAGCGTTGTGCTCATAGCTGTGCTTTAGCTCTTGTAAAATCTCTCTGTATCACGTCTTTCTCCTTCTTATAACCCTCTTCAGCCGCCTGTTGTTCAGCTTGAAGTGAGGTCACCTGTTTAGTGAGTTGATCAACCAGCTCCGTGTTCTCATCCTTTCTCTTCAGCTTCTCCAGCAACTGTTTGTTTTTGTTGCGCTCTGTCTCCAGAAGTTCCTGGTTTAAGTCAAGCTTCTTTGTGATTTTCTTTACGTATGTTTTTGTTTTCTGTTTTTCTTCCCTCAGCACCTCATTTTTACTCTGTTCTTCAAGCAGAAGCTGAGCGTTGTGCTCATAGTTGTCCTTTAGATCCTGTAAATCTCTCTGTGTAACGTCTTTCTCCTTCTTAAAACCCTCCTCAGCCGCCTGTAGTTCAGCTTGAAGTGACGTTACCTGTTTAGTGAGTTGATCAGCCAGCTCCGTGTTCTCGTCCTTTCTCTTCAGCTTTTCCAGCAATTCTTTGTTGTTATGGCGCTCTGTCTCCAGAAGTTGCAGATTGAATTGAAAACTTTCTTCGTATATTTTTGTTTTCTGTCCCTCTTCCTTTAGCACCTCATTTTTACTCTGTTCTTCAAACAGAAGCTGAGCGTTGTGCTCATAGCTGTCCTTTAACTCCTGTAAATCTCTCTGTATCATGTCTTTCTCTTTCTTGAAACCCTCTTCAGCCCCCTGTAGTTCAGCTTGAAGTGACATCACCTGTTTAGTGAGTTGATCAACCAGTTCCGTGTTCTCGTCCTTTCCCTTCAGCTTCTCCAGCAACTCTTTGTTTTTATGGCGCTCTGTCTCCAGAAGTTGCAGATTGAAGTGAAGATCCTCTATATATGTTTTTGTTTTCCGTCTCTCTTCCTTCAGTGCCACATTTTTACTCTGTTCTTCAAGCAGAAGCTGAGTGTTGTGCTCATAGCTGTCCTTTAACTCCTGTAAATCTCTCCATGTCACTTCTTTCTCCTTATAACACTCTTCAGCCTCCTGTTGTTCAGCTTGAAGTGACGTCACCTGTTTAGTGAGTTGATCAGCCAGCTCCGTGTTCTCGTCCTTGCTCTTCAGCTTCTCCAGCAACTCTTTGTTTTTATGGCGCTCTGTCTCCAGAAGTTCCTGGTTTAAGTCAAGCTTCTTTGTGATTTTCTTTAAATATGTTTTTGTTTTCTTTCTCTCTTCCTTCAGGGCCACATTTTTCTGCTGTTCTTCAAGCAGAAGTTGAGCGTTGTGCTCATAGCTGTCCTTTAACTCCTGTAAATCTCTCTGTGTCACTTCTTGCTCCTTCTTGAAACCGTCTTCAGCCGCCTGTAGTTCAGCTTGAAGTGACATCACCTGTTTAGTCAGTTGATCAGCCAGCTCCGTGTTCTCGTCCTTTCTTTTCAGCTTCTCCAGCAAATCTTTATTTTTATGGCGCTCTGTCTCCAGAAGTTGCAGATTAAAGTGTAAACTCTCTTCGTATATTTTTGGTTTCTGTCCCTCTTCCCTCAGCACCTCATTTTTACTCTGTTCTTCAAGCAGAAGCTGAGCGTTGTGCTCATAGCTGTCCTTTAACTCCTGCAAATCTCTCTGTATCACGTCTTTCTCCTTCTTGAAACCGTCTTCAGTCGCCTGTAGTTCAGCTCGAAGTGACGTCACCTGTTTAGTGAGTTGATCAACCAGCTCCGTGTTCTCATCCTTGCTCTTCAGATTCTCCAGCAACTCTTTGTATTTATGGCGCTCTGTCTCCAGAAGTTTCAGGTTTAAGTCAAGCTTCTTTGTGATTTTCTTTACATATGTTTTTGTTTTCTTTCTGTCTTCCTTTAGCTCCTCATTTTTACTTTGTTCTTCAAGCAGAAGCCGAGTGTTGTGCTCATAACTGTTCTTTAACTCATGGAAATCTTTCTCCAGCTTTTCTTTCTCCTTCTTGGCTTCCTCTTGTATTTTCTCGTTCAACTCCCTCTCATCATGGAGCTGTTTCTGCAGACTGCTTTGGACACTCTTGTGTTCTTCAGCCACCAGCAGTGCAGCTTGAAGAGATGATGCTTTCTTCTTAAGCTGTATCGTCAGATCCTGGTGGAGTCTCTTCTGTTTCTCCAGCTTTTGAGTGCACTTGTTCTTCCTATTTTCAAATTCTACTTTTTTCATCTGTAATTCTTCTGTCAGTTTCGCACTGTGATCACGTTCAGACGCAAGAGTCTCTTCAAGGCTTTTCACTTTTGCATTTGCCTCAGAAATGTCCCTGCCTTTCTGTGACTTGATTTGTTCCTCCCATTCTTGTCTTTTAGCCTCTTCTCGTGCCAAACGTTCTTTTAAATTTGCATTGCATTGCAGGAGGTTTTGTTGTTGTTCAGTTAAGCTGAGCACTGAGCCCCGCAGGTCCTCCTCTGCTTTTCTACATTTCTCTAACTGTCCAAAATAACAGGCATGTTTATCGCTCAGATCACTGTTCTCTCTCCGGAGAGTATGGACTTCTCTCCCCGCTCTCCAAGTCTTGAACATTTTTATGCCTTTTGTTTCTGAAACACACCTTATATATCGTGACCTATAAGCTGCTAAAACCTGTTTGTCGCGTTGACTGCTGTATTGATTGGGTGTGGTTGTTGTGCTACTTTTAATGGGGGTTGGCAACCAAAAGGTGCATTTACCGCCACCTACTGCAGTTGTACGTCTTCAAAGTATGTGTTTTACGCTATACCATAAAAAAAAGGAGGGACTCTCTGAGTCTTTGAGTGACATCACAAGTTTGATGACGCTCACCAATGGTGTCACTGGAATGTCTCATCATCACTCCAGAGACGTCATCGCTCTGTGAAGAATCACGTGACAACAGAACATCCTTATATGGAGCTCAACAACAACAATATTGGCGCGATTCGATTTCTCTCTCTCTTTCTCTCTCTTCATTTCTAATACAGTAAAGCGTAAAACCCATACTTTGAAGACGTACAACTACTGTAGGTGGTGGTACAGGAATTCAATCTGCTGAATCTTCCTACAATCCAGTCACAAAAATCATATAAGACTATAGTTGCTTACTTATATATCTGTGAGGGCAAAATCCCACTCAGCACTGTAACCTGAATACACCAAAACACAAGAACAGGCTGGCACAAGATCAAGTTTACTTGCAAGGGGAGACAGACACCAGTTGAACGCTCAGTGAACTTCTCCCACGGGTTGTCCCCTTCTTGACTCTTATTGACCAGTATGGGCGGAACCACTTTTTCAAAGTTCATTTTTCAAAGACAGCATCTAAGTCTGCTAACCATATGACACACAGAAAAACAACATCTCTTGCCCTCAGGCTCAACTGAAACACCTTGTGTCTGAGACATCTGTCTGCACATAATCACACATGTAGCAATGATAACTTGTGCATATAATTACTTTAACATTATCTCCTGTTTATCATTGATGAAAGTCACAGTCTCATTATTCAGTATCCATAACTCTTTGCAGTTTTCTGTAAACCCTTCATCAATTTAGACTCAGAAGAATACTGTTTCTTAGGCTGCGTCATTGTCATCTCAAAGTAATCTTCAACTACTCTAATAGGTTGCCCTGCCACCGAGGAGTTTGCCAACAACCTCAGTCACTTCAGCTTGGGGTGAACGAGTCAGCCTCCGAGTCCTCAGTCTCTGCTTCCTTTTCTGAAGATATGACAGTGTGGTTAAGGAGGTCCTCAAAGTATTCCTTCCACCGTCCGACAACATCCCCAGTCGAGATCAGCAGGTCTCCACCCGCACCGCCGTCGACTGCACCAGCCCCTTACGGATCCTCCTGTAGGTGGTGGGTCCACGGGAGGACGGCCCCACGTCACTCATTCGGGCTGCGCCCGACCAGGCCCCGTGGGGAAAGGCCCGGCCACCAGACACTCACCGTCGAGCACCCACCCCAGGCCTGGATCCAGGATGAGGCCCCGGTAACGCCAATCCAGACGACGTAACTGCCCTTAATTTTTGACTGTTCATAGGGGGCTTCTGAACCGCTCTTTGTCTGACCATCACCCAGGACCTGTTTGCCTTGTGAGATCCTACCAGGGGCTGGAAGGCCCCGACAACATAGCTCCTGGGATCATTCAGGCGCACAAACCCCTCCATCACGTTAAGGTGTCGGTTGAAGGAGGAGGGGCAGTGAGCGATTGTTTAAATTAGTCAAAGGGACAGGTGTTTAGGAAGTGTTCATGAGTCCAACGGCAGAAGGGAAGAAACTATTCTTATGGCGGGAGGTTCTCGTCCGGATGGACTGTAGCAGTCATTCAATGGAAAAACGTTCAAAGCATGAAGTTTTTGCTCCTGCAGAGACACCATAAATCTCCATATAGGGGTTGGTAGACCCTTATCCAATCACAATCCAATGGCAACATTCAGCGGTAATCTGCCGGTCACTACAAGGCGTATTGATTGTTTGTTTCTTGACATTCTCTATTCAGTATTGTTTTTCTCATGTAGTCTGCTAGCGTCTGGTCATCATCTACTGAATGCGTTGTAGTTTTGTCTATGTCAGGTAACCTACATGGTCTTCCACCTAGTATTTCAAATGGGGGCAATTTACACCCTCCTGTTGGGACAATGTGCATGTACATCTGCACAAGATCCAAACAGTCAGGCCATTGTCTCCTGGTTTCTTCCATACATTTTCTTAATTTGGGTTTGATCGTTCCATTTGTTCTTTCCATAAGTCCTGCAATTTGTGGGCGATGACTACCATGCAATTTTTATTGAATTCCTAATTTTATTAATAACTTAATTTACAAAATGTATACCATTATCACTTCTGATCATTTCTGGTATTCCAAATGTAGGATTATCCTTTTACGTAATGCTTTAGCTACTTTGATTGCATCAAGTGTTGCACATGGAAAAAGTTTAATCTATTTTTAAAATGATTTAATTTTGACTAAACAGTATTCAATTTTTTTACTTTTACTTAATTGTATAAAGTCCATATGTATAGTTTGGAATGGATACTCTGGAAAATGTCCTCTTTTAGGTCTTAAGTTTCCATGTGAGTTGTATTTTATACATATTAAACATTGCCTACAAAAATATTTGGAGTAAAGATTAAACTCATAGGCTGTATAATATTTCTCTAGTCCTACCATCCCTCCTGTTGAGACATGGCATTGACCATGGCTCAAAATGGTTGCCCATTTAAACATGGACCGGGGTAAGGTTGTTTTTTCTTCAGGTCATGTATAAATGTCATGTCCTAGCTTTGCACCTTTTTTCTACCACAAATCTATTTCGGATTTTGGAGCATTATGTTGCATAGATTTTAGTATGTCATCATCACATTCATCTTGCATAAAAGAGTTGGTTGTTGTCTTGTTTGCTACTTCCTTTGCTGCTTTATCAGCTAATGAATTTCCTTTGCCGATATTGTCCATTTCTTTAGTGTGCTTCACATTTACATATAGCTAATTGCTTAGGCAATTACACAGCTTGTAATAAGTCTTAATAATTTTGCATGCATCACTGGTTTTCCAGTAGATGTTTTGAATCCTCTATTTTTCCATTGTTGACAAAATAGGTGCACAGTAGAAAATGCATTTTGACTGTCTGTATATATTGTTACTGTTTTCCCTTCAAATAGTTTACATGCTTTGGTTAGAGCAATTAATTTAGCTGCTTGGGCTAATAAATTGGAAGGTAATGATTCTGATTTCAGTACAGTATCAATTGTAGTGACTGCATCATTTACACAGTTCTTTCCCATTTGATCTTTCTTAGCAGAACCTCTACAAAAATTACCTCTCCTTTATTCAGAGGTTCATCTTGTAGATCTGGTCTGGGTTTATATACTTTTTGGGTCTCATTTAAGCAGTCATGTTGTATTCCATCTACTTTGGTGGGCAATAATATTGTTGGATTTAATGTTGTACACCTCTCTATCGCCAAATGTGATTGTGATAATAGGGTTGCTAAACATGATAGATGTTGTACTGGTGACAAGAAGGTCATTTTTGTTTGCAATTATAGCACAGATACTGCATAGGGCACTCTTAACATGAGTGGATGAAATAAAACGACTTCAGAAAACATTTCTACCGCCAAGGCTGCAGCTATGACAGCTTGCACACATGGTAGTGTAGCTTGTGCTACAGGATCTAATTGCAATGAATATTATGCTATTGGTTTGAGTTTGTCACCATATTTTTGCAACAATACTGAAGTCATAAATCCATTTTTGAAATCTACAGTTTGTATAAATGGTTTTGAGTAATTTGGCAATGTTAACACTGTAGTACCCGCTAAGGGTTACTTAGTTTACAGAAGGCTAAAGTTGTTGCTTCTATCTACATGATTTTGTCTCTAGCTGCAATTGGATTTGCATAGATTAAATACTGTAATGGTATTTCTAGTTCAGCATAGTTTGGTACCCAAGCTCTGCAATAATTGCATAGTCCTAAGAAGGACATCATCAGTTTTTTTGTCACAGGTTGTGGGGCTACTAAGATAGCAGCCTTGCATTCTGCATTTATAGTTCTTCCTTGATGGGTTAATATATGACACTAAACACTAGTGATAGGTAAATGACCTGTCAAGGTGTGTGTTATACATTCCCGCCACTGTGTTGACACTGTGTTGACACAGTATTGACACTGTATTGGTGCACTCTATTGCATCATCTGGTGTTCTATTAAAGGTAGGCCTACTGCTTAAGCAGACACGTTAACACAACACTGTGATCGTTCATTCAAAAATGCGAACACTGAATCAGAATCTCATGATCAACAAATAGATGATTGAGTGAGAAGGTTGTTCAATATTAGTAATTAAAGCAAATAACAACCTATTGTGCAATAAATTAGGCTGTAATATAAGAAGTGCCTTGAAATGAATTTTAAAATGACAGTAAAGTATAGGGCTTGCAGAGGTTATTCTTGTGAAAGATCACAATTATCCCTCAAAGAGGAACCAGCAAATATGTTTCACCAATGAACCACAAAACAAACAAAGTCCCGCGCTGCAGCTTCAGCGGTGCTTCTGACACGAGCAACACCAGATGACACAATATACCTGTTGGTAACGTGACTTTTCTTAAAATGACACACAAAATGACACAGCTCGACACTCAGAGCCCATCATGTGTCGGCGCGTCGACTTGTTTGGCCCATCATTGCTAAACAGCAGTGGCATGCGGGCAGGCAATCAAGGAAAGCAGTGATTGACCAATAAAATCTAAAATTACACAGTCGCAACTATATTTAAATTGTTCAGAAATATATCCAAATAAGCCCGTTTTACCCTCACTTTTGCTGCTGAAGCTTGACTGAAGTCACGGTGTCTTTAATGGCCTCTACAGGCAGTTGAGCAGTACGACAGGAAGCTTGGTTGTTCTTCTCCTGCAGCTACTCAGTCTGTGGCCGTGTTCAAAGGCCCGTTCATGCTCCGCTCTCTAACATGAGCTTTTAGAACTAGAGCGGACAGCAGCTTGTTTTAGAGCTCTGCACATGTGCTCTGAGGACAAACTCAACCATGCTGAATAAACTTGTGACTGAGCATGTGCAGAGGAGAAGTGAAGCTCTAACTGAGCATGTGCAGAGAAGCGAAACCCTAACTGAGCATGTGCAGAGGAGAAGCGAAGCCACAACAGCGCCACGACATAAAGACTAGCTTGTCTTGTCTTACAAGTCTGTGTTTGTAACTGAGGCTCTGTTCACGTTTCTAATGATTGGACGTTAGTTAAAAATACAAGCAGTATTTTAATAACAGAGAGCACTAATTAGTTTAATGAATTTATCAGTGAAATGAGACTAATAAACTCACCCAGCAGTTTGAACAGGTAAGTTAGTTTAGCTCATGTGGCTCAGGGCAGGGTTCGGGACTGACTTTCGCATGTTAATTTTTTTCACTTTAGTGTTAAAATTCTATCCACTAAATATTGATGAACACCCAAAGTCTGCTGCCCATCCATAAAAGTCACAGCACGCTACTGATTTGTTGCCCTTCGAGAAAGCTGCTGTTGTGATCTTGGGCGTTACAAAAACAAATTGAATTGAATTGAATTGAATTTAAACCTGACTGAGGCTTTTCTGAAACAACCCTGTGGAAAGGTCATGGAGAAGATGTGAGTGTGTTTGAGAAGGGTCAAATCATTGGCCTCGAGCAGAGAAAACATCTAAGGAGAAGCAGAAACTAATGTACAACAGATCTGAACCCCAGTGAGAGCGTTTGGCACGAGCTGGAGAAGACTTTGTGCAGTGGTCACTCTCTCCATCATCAACACAAGATCTGTGTGAGGAACAATGACGCGCTGAAGATCTGCATGAGGAACAATGACACGCTGAAGATCTGCGTGAGGAACAATGACACGCTGAAGATCTGCGTGAGGAACAATGACACGCTGAAGATCTGTCGACTATGAGGAACAATGACACGCTATGAAGATCTGAGTGAGGAACAATGACACCGCGATGAAACGACATACACGCTGAGATGAGGAACAATGACACCGATGAAGATCTGTGTGAGGAACAATGACACGTTGAAGATCTGAGTGAGGAACAATGACACCATGAAGATCTGTGTGAAGGAACAATGACACGCTGAAGATCTGAGTGAGGAACAATGACACCATGAAGATCTGTGTGAGGAACAATGACCCGCACTGAAGATCTGTGTGAGGACATGAACACGCTGAAGATCTGATTGAGACAATGCACCATGAAGATCTGTGTGAGAACAATGACGCGCTTCAGATCTGTGTGAGGAACAATGACGCGCTAAAAATCTGTGTGAGGAACAATGACACCATGAAGATCTGTGTGAGGAACAATGACACGCTGAAGATCTGAGTGAGGAACAATGACGCGCTGAAGATCTGTGAAGGAACAATGACGCCGCTGAAGATCTGTGTGAGGAAAAATGACACCATGAAGATCTGTGTGAGGAACAATACACGCTGAAGATCTGCGTGAGAAACAATGACGCGCTGAAGATCTGCGTGAGGAAACAATGACGCGCTGAAGATCTGCGTGAGGAACAATGACGGCTGAAGATCTGCCGTAGAAACAATGACGCGCTGAAGATCTGCGTGGGGAACAATGACACGCTGAAGATCTGAGTGAGGAACAATGACACGCTGAAGATCTGTGTGAGGAACAATGACACCTAAGATCTGAGTGAGGAACAATGACACCATGAAGATCTGTGTGAGGAACAATGACAACGTTGAAAGATCTGAGTGAGGAACAATGACACCATGAAGATCTGTGTGAGGAACAATGACACGCTGAAGATCTGAGTGAGGAACAATGACACCATGAAGATCTGTGTGAGGAACAATGACGCGCTGAAGATCTGTGTGAGGAAATGACACCTGAAGATGTGTGAGGAACAATGACGCGCTGAAGATCTTGAGTGAGGAACAATGACACCATGAAGATCTGTGTGAGGAACAATGACGCGCTTCAGATCTGTGTGAGGAACAATGACGCGCTAAAAATCTTGTGAGGAACAATGACACATGAAGATCTGTGTGAGGAACAATGACACGCTGAAGATCTGAGTGAGGAACAATGACACCATGGAGATCTGTGTGAGGAACAATGGACGCGCTGAAGATCTGTGTGAGGAACAATGACGCGCTGAGAGATCTGTGTGAGGAACAATGACACCTGAAGATCTGTGAGGAACAAGCACGCTGAAGATCTACGTGAGGAAACAATGACGCGCTGAAGATACTGGTGAGAGGAACAATGACGCGCTGAAGATCTGCGTGAGGAACAATACCGCTGAGATCTGCGTGTAGGAGCAATGACGCGCTGAAGATCTGTCGTGAGGAACAATGACGCGCTGAAGATCTGTGAGGAACAATGAGGCTGAAGATCTGGTGAGGAACAATGACACGCTGAAGATCTGAGTGAGGAACAATGACACCATGAAGATCTGTGTGAGGAACAATGACGCGCTTCAGATCTGCTGTGAGGAACAATGACCGCTAAATCTGTGTAGGAACATGACCATGAGATCTGTGTGAGGAACAATGACACGCTGAAGATATCTGAGTGACGAACAATACACCATGAAGATCTGTGTGAGGAACAATGACGCGCTGAAGATCTGTGTGAGGCATGACCGTGAATGACTTGTGACGACACGCTGAAGATCTGGTGAGAAGAACAATGACAGCGCTGAGATCTGCAGTGAGGAACAATGACGCAGCTGAAAGATCTGGTGTGAGGAACAATGACGCGCTGAAGATCTGCGTGAGGAACAATGACGCGCTGAAGATCTGCGTGAGGAACAATGACGCGCTGAAGATCTGCGTGAGGAACAATGACACGCTGAAGATCTGGTGAGGAACAATGACGCGCTGAAGATCTGTGTGAGGAAACAATGACAGATCTGCGTGAGGAACAATGACAGCTGATCTGTGAGGAACAATGAGGCTGAAGATCTGCGTGAGGAACAATGACGCGCTGAAGATCTGAAGATGAAATCTGCGTGAGGAACAATGACGCGCTGAAGATCTGCGTGAGGAACAATGACACGCTGAAGATCTGCGTGAGGAACAATGACGCGCTGAAGATCTGTGTGAGGAACAATGACGCCCTGAAGATCTGCGTGAGGAACAATGACCCGCTGAAGATCTGTGTGAGGAACAATGACACACTGGAGGGAAATACATTGATGAAGCCTATTGAAACTATGCAACAGTGAATGTGTGCTGTGATCAAAGCTAAAGGAGGTCTAAATAAATATCTTCCCTTTTTCTTTTTCGGTGTAGTTCATTGTAAAAGTTCGGTAACATCATTCACATCCAGCAGCATAACATCATTATTTGCGTCCAACAAACTATTCACTCCAAGTTCACACTTTGGAAGTTTGGTGTAACAGGAGCTTTTGTTTTTGCCAGACACTAAAATGTGTGGTAGTTTGTCCATGGGATCGAATCAGTTGGTGATTGTGTTGTTTGGTAACGTTTTAGCTCATGTTGTGCCGCGTGAATATGTCACGATTCTTCTTCGTCAGTAAGAGCCGTGACCAAACCGTGGTGTCGGCTCTAGGATGGCGGTGCGTCTCGTAACCGTCAGACCCTGGAGGTACGGCTAGTTGTCATTTTGGGTCACGCGTCCGTCCAGTTACATCGTGAAGGAGAGGAGTCCATGTCTCCTCATTCAGACTGCCAGCCGATTAGTTAGGAGGCGAGAAAGGAAAGGTCACAGACTGTGGAACTGCCTTCAGCCCTGGGGATAGAGAGTACAGTTAATAAAGCATGTGTCATCCTACTCCTGCTAATGACCATGTTAGGAGAGTGTATAGGACGACGCTCATCTTGTAAACAAAATGGCTGTGCCGCTATGTCTATTTTGGATGACCAATAACAGAGCTGCTCGTCTGTGATTGGTCGATGTGTGTCTGTTCTTAAGAGTTCGAAACACAGCCTTGTAGAGGCTTTGGTGACATCTAGGGACGGAATGGCAGATAACAACAGCACTTTTTCTTTTCTGCAATTGTTATTGAACAAGAATCAAGACCAAGTCCAAAGTTCAAACCAAGTCCAAACCAAGTCCAAATCACAAACCAAGTCCAAACCAAGTCCAAACCAAGTCCAAGCCCAGTCCAAACCCAGTCCAAACCCAGACCAAACCCAAACCCAGTCCAAACCCAAACCCAGTCCAAGCCCAAACCCAAACCTAGTCCAAACCCAAACCTAGTCCAAACCAAGTCCAAACCCGAACCAAGTCCAAACCCGAACCAAGTCTAAACCCGAACCAAGTCCAAACCAAGTCCAAACCAAGTCCAAACCAAGTCCAAACCAAGTTCAAACCCAATCCGGATCTTTCATGTAACAATGACTAAACTAGGTCTAAAATACACCTGAACCAAGGCAAAGCCAGGCAGCAGACACATTTACAAAATGATGTGTATGTGAGATTCCACCATCCAAAACAGACCTGGAGTTGTATTTTTAGCGTCTTTAGCGAATCCTGTTCACGAGATCGTCTTGCGCGAGCGCTCAGAAACTCACCCTTTCAATCTGCTTTGGACTGTTGCATCACTGGTAAAACATCTGGACTTGCAGTCTTAAAGTCCATAAACCCTCAGTGGAACGCGTCATTTTTCCTCCCAATGCAGTTCTGCCAAGACCTGGTTTGCAAAATGTCCTAAAAACCTAACCTTAACTTAAATCCTTGTTCCTCATCCTAAACCTAACCATAACCTGATTGTGACTAAAGGTATTGTAAAAAAATAAAATGACTCATGTTGCCTAAGGGTTTCATTTATTTACTTTTTCATTGTTCTTTATTTCCTTTGCTAACAACAGAGGCCAATATTCCAATATTCCATTTTATTCTTGTCTTTTTTTCTTTTCCTCATTCTAACAATCCTGGCAGGCATTTTACAGATTATTGAAACATAATTTTCACGGACCTCTCTGCGCCCAGGACAAGTGCGGCCCGGAGATAAGACCTCTCTTAAATTAATCTGTTGGAAAAGGCAGCGCTTGACGATCAGTGCTAATTGTAACATGTTCCAGGGGCTGATGGCAGCAGAGTGGTGCCGACTGCTAATGAGGAGCAGTCAGACAGTCCAAGGAAGCAGGGACAAGTGTAGGGTTAGGGCAGTCCAAGGAAAGCAATTCAATTCAATTCAATTTATTTTTGTAACGCCCAAAATCACAACAGTAGTTGCATCGAGAGGCTACATTGGAAAAAAACAAAATAAACAATGTTCATAGGACTTGGAAATGTCCCAGCATCCTGTGTCCTTAGACAGATAACCCAAGCTCCCCTGTCCTTAGACCCTCCTTCTCGACCAGGAAAAACTACCAAACCTCTTTGGGAAAAAGTAGAAACCTGTAGGAGTTCCACAGTAAAGGAGAGATCCGACTCGGACGGACAGACGGACGCGCCTCAATTTGCAGACGGTGGAGCCTGACCCACTCAGGAGGAGAACCAATTCTTCGAGGCCGATGAAGAACCGTTCATATGGAGTAGAGACCGTTTCTCCAGGCGGTTGAAGAGCATCTGGATCCACAGGTCATCGATGTGCCTGCTCCACTCCCGTCGGGGAAGTGTGAGAAAAAGAAGGAAAAGCGATGAACAAATTGCAAGTGAAATTAAATATTAAATATTGTTTGATGGAAAAGTAGTAAGAAGCAAAGGATAGTGCTCAAGCTGCCATACTTCCCCAGTATAGTTGCTCCTAGGGCAGCCGTAGCTGGGAACTGTAGGTTTTTATTCCTGTTCCTAACTGGCCTGACCATAAGCCATTTCAAAGAGGAACGTTTTAAGCCTGGTCTTAAATGAAGAGACTGTGTCGGCCTCTTCAACATGGCCAGGAGCTGATTCCAGAACACAGGAGCTCAGTAGCTAAACGCTCTACCTCCTACTGTGCTTTTTAGAGACTCTTGGGACCACCAGAAGTCCAGCATTTTGAGAGTGAAGTGCTCTGTTTGGATGATAAGGTACTTTAGCATCTTTGAGGTAGGATGGACAAGTGTGTGGCATTAGGGCAGTCCAAGGAAGGCGAGGCAGGGACAAGAGTGGGGAGATGAAGCAGTCCAAGGAAAGCAGGGTTTTTTTTTTGTTATACCCCTTTGTTATAATTGGGTCATTGACAGCGTTAGATTAATCAAATAAGAGAGTAATTAGACTATTACACTAGAATATATATATATATATATATATATATATATATATATATAAACAAGCATACACACACACATATATATATATGTGTGTGTGTGTATACTATATATATATATATATATATATTATATATAGTATATATATATATATATATATACATATATATATTACACACACACTATATATATATATATAGTGTGTGTGTGTGTGTGTGTGTAAGATAATGATAAAGTAAGAGAAGTAATTATAATAATTATTAAAGTCCTCAAAATGGCATCAATAAACAGGAAACTGAAACCGTAAATAGCAACTATAGGTTAGGATTATGGAGTCCAGTCAGACGAATCATCTTAGTTTTTGCTCGGCCAATATCGATACCATTGACTTTGATAAAGTGATACAAACTATTTCATCGATAGAACAAAAAAAAAGTTTGACCTAAACAAACTAGTTTATAGACTCAATGGAGTTTTGTTTTTAGCCAATCTTTCAACTGTGAGGGTTTATTTGAATGGATTTTGCCGTTCATGTTCAGCCAAATGGAGTGGAGAGGGGAGCAGACATTCATCAGTTTGGTCAAAGACGGAGGGAGGAGAACGCCCTCAAGCATGTGTGCTTTTTATTAACCAACTGTAGCCTCAAGGGGCACACTTTCTCCAACAATAAGACACAACAGGTTCACAGACCCCTGGCTCTTATTGTATATTTGGAACAAGAAATTTGGTCTATTTAATAAGTAAATGTGTAAAAGGTTCGTCTGATCGGTCCGCTTTGCAGATCGCCAACGTTATTTTCGTCACCATAGCAGCTTTAAATAGCAGCCATGAAAATTACACTTCGATAAAAAAGATTCAAACACAACAATGATTATTTTACTTGTTTATTTCTGTTTATTTATTCCCCTCGAGCTGAATCATCTTTTTGTCAAGGCTTAATTGCGGCTTTATTTGAGCAAATATTAAAACGTATGAAAAATGTCATTGGATCTGTCCTTTAAAAAAAGAGTTTCAATGTCATAAATTGTCAAGAAAAGGGCCACGTAAAATACAAATACGAGTGTGTTTGCGACAGGAAGTGGTCTAAAGTTAAAAAACAGAACAAAAAAATGACTTTATTATTAGTATTATTCTTTGGTATAACTTAATTTCTCTGTTTCCAACTGAACTAACCCAAAATGTGAGGAAACCGCTCTTCTAGCTTGTAGTATTGTATCAATTTGTAGTTATAGGCCTAACTCATGTGCTGCCCCCTAGTGTTCTGGCATGACACTTCTTATTTCGCAAAAACTTCCACTCTAGCCCCAATATTTGGACCGGTGTCACGCCTGTTTCTAGGCATGTGTGGGTGTGGGTTCGTGCCGGTTTTTTCGGGGTGCGGTGGGGGTCCTGAGGAGGAACAGCTGGGGCCCATCACTTCTCATTGGGGCCCGCACAGACAGACTGATGCTAATGACACTCCATTCTCCGCCATTATCCACATCATTAGGAAATTAGGGGACAGAAGGTATTTACTGTAAAGCTGCCACCGCCCAGGGAGAGATAAACGACGGCTGATGAATGGGACGTGGCCGGGCGGCGCACCTTTCAGCTCACAACAGACATCACTCACGCCTCGTAACCGGGGTGACGATGCTAAGTGAGAAGCTAGGTGGCTAAATTGGGTTTGAATGAACTGAAGATTGATTCCTCGACCGTGCGGGACCTTTTCCGTGTCGAGTTGGAAAGTTCTCCCATGACTGCAGAGGATTTCGTGAGTTGTCATATTTTCTCACGGGCCCTGGAGAGAGAGAGCCAATCGGATCCCAGCCCACTCCTCAGTGGGCGGGCCTGTGTTCAGAAGGATGCTACTCCACCACGTTGAGATGCTCCTCTCCTCATCATTGACCCAGACCCGCTTCATCATCAGCCACGACAAGGACCGTCTGAAAAGGGCCGTCTGAAAAGGATCATCTGAGCTGATGAGTGACGTGGGGAAACAGTGAGTGAAGGAGACATGATGCTTCCTGTCAGAGCTCCTCAGGAGGTTCCTAACCTGCGCTAAAGGAGCTGCGAAACATCCCACAATCCACAGCTTTTCGCCCTGAAAGTCTCTAAACACAGTCGATCTGAAGAATAATTTACAACGTACACTTCAACAGATTATTTGTATTAATGCAAACGGTTGCATAACCGTCTGCATTAATACAACTTTAAACTTTAAAGTCACATAAAACAGAACTGTTTCAGGGCCAAGTCAAACTGTTTGATGTTTTTATTAATATCTTTGATGAAACGGTGCATTTTTTTAGTTACTTTCTATAAGTATTTTATAGAAGCAAAACTTAAAAGGCCAATTTACCGGTACATATTGTGCCCAGACAGAACCGATGTGCTCAGTTTGCAGCTGCAGACGGACTAAAGCACAGGGTTTAGTGGAACATTTGCTCTTTTCTCACCGATGCTGTGCTGCTGATAGTGAGTCAGAGATCACACTGGGCTCTCACATGGCCTTGTGTGTTACTGATGATGTTGTCAAGGAAAGATGAACATATCGAGGAGGAGAAGGATTCACCTAAAGCCGTGACAGCTCCTGCTCCTCTCTGCTCCTCACACCTTCTTGGTCCTTAGTTTTGACCTCTCAACCTCTCAAAGAGCCAATTGGAAGCCAGCTCTCTCCTCTGTGGTTTAGGACACGTTCCTCTATCATTCCACAGAAACAGAACTCAGAGTTCAACTGCTGAGGAGAGGAGCCTTCTGAGGTGTCTTAGGTAGATGTTCTGTTCCTGGAGAAGACTCTAGGCCACACGAAAGGGACTCTCAGACGGTCTTGTGTGGTGCTTCACAGTGCTTCAAGGATTTGTGATGAGTTTGTGTCTGGTGTAGTTTCCCCCATCAACCCAAAACATGCACAATATATTAAATTCTCCAGCGAAGACCAAGACCAGCACACCTTCTGGAGAAGGGTCCCTCACTGCTCCTGACGGGTCCAATCCGGGTCAAACGCAGGACTAATTCACCTACAGGGACAACAAAATGCACCTTCTTAACCTTGAGAGCGTGAAATGGGGGAAAGACTAGTGCTGTATGTCTTTGTTTATACGGGACAGCAGCAAAAATGAGAACGCTGAAGATTTGGGAATGAACAAAGAGTTAAATCTTTCAGAGCTTTTCTGTGTAAGTAATTGTTTTAGCATGAACTCCAATCGTCTTAGTTCTCGCTGCAGGCCAAATCAGATCTTTTTCCCTAAATGTGACTCAGATCGGATTTTTTTCGCGTCGGTGTGAACAGCCCCAATCTGATTTTTCTTTTCAAATGCGACCCAGGCCACTTTCACGTATGGAACTAAATCTGATTCAAATCTGATCTTTTTTATTTTTTTTACCAGTCACATTTATCTTGACCTGCTTTGGAATAAAATAGGTGCCACCCTTTTTTTTAAAATTGTGACGGGAATTAAGCAGATGAACCTTTCAACCGCCTGACTAGAATGTTTTTAAAAAAGTCAAGTTTTACTCTGAAATGTTTTTTTAAAGTGTGAAAAAGATTAAATATGAACTTTTGCCTCTCAAAGACAAAAGAGACAGATGATTATTGGCTGATTAAACTATGCTTCCTCTTAGTCTCGTAATGTGACTCAAAACCTGGTGCTGTTTCCTCTGCACATCGGACACATCAGGGCTCTTACCTTCACATATTTTACATGAAATAATGTAATTTCCCAAACAAATAAACAATAATTTACTGTAATATTACCATGTAGTCTTCTAGTTTAAGCCAGTTTAAGGATGAAGATCAAGATCATGAACAGATCTGAACATTTACCATCTCCATTTCATTGTTTGGTGTTTTCAGACTGCTTTTCGGTCCGTCTGGTCAAAGTCCCAGTTGGTGGACAGACTTGTCGTGATGCTGGGCCTTCAAAAACAAATCCAACTGAATCCGTGGATCAAGATGTCCGACGTTATCCCAGAGCAATGTGGACAGGACATGATGCTCTTCGTGTTGGGCTCCCAAACACACACACACACACACACACAGCCTGACATGTGGCGGGTGAAGGTTGGGAGAAGGTCAGGAGATCTGGAGCGGTCAGGAGATCCGGAGCGGTCAGGACTGGACCTTCCCTCCGGCTATCGCTCTTCTCTCTCTGTTTGGAACAATAAGCGTCTTTGTTCCCGGTGACAGACTGCAGTGTGGACACCGACCACAACATGAGGGACCTCGTCATGGCCTTCAAAATCTGGCCCCAGACACTGAATGAGGACATCTCTGTATCTGTCATGTTTTACATACGTGTGTCAATCTGCCCTGGGACAAACTGACTGAGAAGTGGCTGCTATTCTTCGCCCACATACAGTGATAAACCACTGTGGATTTAAGTGAGAGATTAGCAAAAGAAAATGTATTCATCACCGATTTACAGCTCTGTCTTCAGGCCTAAACCCAAACAAAGGGAGCAGGGCTAATCAGAGTACGCTGCGAGTTAGAGGGCACGTTAGGGGAACGAGTCTGCTAAATGTGACTCTCGGACAGATCAAACCTCACGGGCCGATCCCCACGTCGGGCCGATCCCCACGTCGGGCCGATCCCCACGTCGGGCCGATCGGGCCGATCCCCACGTCGGGCCGATCCCCACGTCGGGCCGATCCCCACGTCGGGCCGATCCCCACGTCGGGCCGATCCCCACGTCGGGCCGATCCCACGTCGGGCCGGCCGATCCCCACGTCGGGCCGATCCCCACGTCGGGCAGCTCCGCCACACAACGCCTCCGTCTGAAGGCGCCTCCGTCTGAAGGCGCAGACGCTCTCTCTCGGCAGCGGCGCCCAGAGGAGCTCAAGAGCCCCGTGCGGAAAGCGGAGTTTGTGAAATAAAAGTTCTTGAGACCAAAAAGCAGGAGTGCGGAGAACACTGCTCTTCGGCCCACGTCATGTCAGTTTACAGACGTTTTTCTCCACCACGAGGAACATTATGCAATAAACTGAACAAGGCCAATAAAAGTTTTCTCCTATCGGTGTTTCAGTGGCATAAAGTGAAAGTGAAAGTCCTGAGTCACTATCAAAGCACCAATTTGTAAAAACATCAACTCTTTTCATCATTTGATCAGGATAAAGTCCGTGCTTTTCATGTTCTCTTTCCAGTTTGGATGCGTTCTGAACCATGGAGCTTGACTCGAGCGCAGAGGAAAATAGATTTGATCCATAATTTGGTAGGACGCCGTGGCGCAGACCTGCACCGCACATTCACAGGATGTGGAACTGCCGTCATTCACTTTAATGCCTGCGTACGTTCTGCTCTGGAGCACGATGTGGACGCATCGTGCTCCAGTAGACTTACACTCCTGACTCTGTTAGTTTAAGTGTAAGCGCCTCCTTCAGAACAATAAAAAGCAGTGACTCTCCAATTCAGAGCAGCTGAAGAAGCGACTGGGATGAGTGGTGAAACGTCTGTCCAGTTGAAGAGTTCCCTCTTTTAGCCTCTTTTTCAACAGAAAACAAACTCAGTGTTGGACCCATGTCCCGGGCTGATCGTCAACATTAATATATTTTAATTATGAAATAGCCAGGAACCATTAACAATGTTGCCCGTCAGTTGAAGTGTTAGTTCAATCATTTAAATGGATAACAAAGTGGAACACAGCAGCTTGGATCCGGTCGGCACTTGTCACCTTACGTTGTAGTTTCATAATTATTAGATCACATAAATACCTTTGCTGAGTTTTAGTCATCACTACCTTTAAGTTATCAGAATAAATATTACATGATTTGTATGTTTGTTGTGTACTTTCCGCAGCTTTCTTCTTTCAGATGAAAAACAAACCAAACAATCAAAGCTCCTCAAATCATCAATCTCGTCTGTCTGCAGCTGATGAAATTAAATATCACTGGTGTAATTTTATAATGAAAAACACAAAAACAGTGTTCGCACATTCCACGCGGCAATTAGCGGCCGTCCTAATGATGATAATTTGAGTTTTAATTCTGAACCTTGCACTAGTGACTGGCAGAGTCTATCAGTGGATTAGTCCATTAGATACTGGCGGCCCAGCTGTGCGCGCCCAAACAGGCTCACTGCTGGTGCTTGTCAACTCCCAGCTTCGCTGTGATCACATATGCGCCGGTTCGCTCTCGGCTCAATTACGACAGCGCGTAGGGCCCTACAGGCGCAAGGGCAGAGCTATACATCATAATCACCAGCAGGATGTGTGGTGTGTAGATGCAGATGGCTGCTGACATAGACACACACAGACTTGAAAGAGAGAAAGATAGGAGCAGAGAAGAAGAGAGAGAAAACCACACTAGAAAATAGAAAGGAAACACTACTGTCAGAGCTCTGATGTGCAAGGGAAATATAATGAGGGCAATCGGGGGTGTAAAGACAAAACTTTGGAAATTATGCAAAAGAGACCAATGAGACAAAGTGACAGATGAGAGGAAAGTCAGAGGCGGGTTTCAAGCGGTTCACAGAACCACGTGTGATTAGGCCGGGATCAGGGCTGAGCGAGGGGAGCGAGGACACAGAAAGAGGGGAGCGAGGGGAGCGAGGGGAGCGAGGGGAGCAAGGAGAACGAGCAACGGCGGGAGCGGCTGAGGAGCGAGGGGAACGATCTTAAGCGACAGCTTAAGGAATAGAAGGCACAGGATTCTTGACTTCAGCTGTTCGAAACTGGCGGATAAGCCCCGCCTCTTCATCGTGACCAGCCCCGACATGGGCGTGTACCCCGCCAAGCACAGAGCTGTGGGCATGGGCATAGGCGGTTCAGGTGAAAACGGCATGAATCAAGCAAAGTACTTTGAACTCCTCCTGAGTAAGTTCATGTCAAAGGAATTATCAGTTTATGAATAAAGTGTGACGGAAAGTGCCTAATCATTATCCGGCTCAGTTCTTATACTCAGTGTATGTAGCGTGTGTACTTTTTAACGGACAGTGATGCGCGACATAAACACTCGATGCCCCGTCTGGATCCAGATAAACGTAGCCAGAGGCAGAAATTAACCAAATACGATGTTCATGGAGATATCAAGGGGTGTTCTTCTGACCTCAGGCGTGCATTCCATTTATTGCGGTATGTACTATGCAGGAAGAATACGAGACAGCGGTCAATCTACAATCAAGTCGAAAACGGTATACATTTAGAGGACACCTGGACGATAGAAGGAGTGTGATCTTATAATGCATAATAAAGAGTACCTGATATTAAATCATTACAAACAACACAATAGAGTAGAAGGAAGATATGTGCTTAACATGTATTAACACCATATTAACTTTGATGGGAGCTGCTCGCTGATTGGTTCATGCTCGCCAACGTGGTACATACAAATGACTCTATATTATCTCTTCAGTTTTGTCAATGTCATATTTTTCATTTGCTGATGTCTGTTCGCTAATGTCAATCCAGTTCCTTTAATCGTCAGTGAGTTTGTGTTAGCCATTCCCCTGTGAATGGCCCTTTTTTCCGTGCCTTTGGGCCTCACATAGAATAAATGCGTGATAGGTACCACAAAATAGGAATATACCACATTTCTTGTGTCGCATTGGCTAAGGAGTTTTAAATTCTGAGGGAAGAACATGTAAAAATGAAGTGTAGTGCGAGGTGTTCATTTGAACTTGACAGTCACTCAATTGACTTTGGCTTGCCACTAAGCTGTGACTGGACCGTAGGTTAGCAAGTAATAACCGAGATACATCGTCGCACTTTGTGGTGCTCTGTCGCGCCGTTCCTAGAGTAGTGCGCACTGTGTGGTGTTCTTTGACGTGCTATTTTTCGTCTGTGTAATTTACATCTGGGAGCACCTTGAGCCTGGGAGTATATGTGAACAAGATTGGCACGCTCGCTGGCACTACAAAGAAAACGATACCGTGTAATTAGACATGTTACTGTTAGCAAGAGCGGTTCGTGAAACGCAGAAGGGAACGGTGTGCATGAGGGGATCAGAAAACTGAGCACAAACGCGAAACACACACACTTTGTTATCGTACGTTATTCGAGTACGAGGGCGCTAAAGTATTGGCGTAGAGAGTTTCATATATACTGTGTCTCTACCTGACCGGCATCGAAGCGAATGTCTCGATTACAGTAGAGTTTCGCATGACATAGGCAGAGCGATTGAGGCCAGCAAAAAGGGGAAGGAAAGAGAATGTGGGGGTGGGTGAGGAGGACGTGTTGTGTGAGGAACGAGGGGGTGACGAGTGGACTGGTGGGGAGATAGAGAGGCATGCATAAAGGCAGTTAGGGGTTTGAGGGGCTAGGGTAATTGACTGTAAGACGGCAGGCGTGCACGCGCAGGCCAAAGGGGTGTGAGAAAGCGAAGGAAGAAGAAGAGAGATAGATAGTGGGTGTGAGGCGATTAGTGAAGGGAAGGAAGGAAAACGCGGTGAGAATTGCGAGAGGTCTGGGAAAGAGCAAGGCGTGGAGAGACGAGAGAGAGGACTGATAGAAACATCAACAAGGATCTTATCTTATAGGATGTTCTGCACTTTTGCGTAACCTAATAGAGATAGGAGACAAGGCATGACTAGATATAGTTAGTTATACATTATAATTATAATCTATATGGAATATTTATTAAAAATACACATTTTGCACAATAATATGTATATTATCAATAGTAGCATGATTTAATAAGTCCCACATGATAGGTATTGCTCGCTGTTTTTCTAGAATTTACTGTATACTTAGTTTATTGGTGGGTGTTAAGATACCTTGCGGTAGAAATATATATTATTATAATTATAATAGTTTTACTTTTTCACGTTAAGATAGATAGATATATGTTGTAGAATTACATTATGTTAAATATATTATGACTTTAAAATGTAATGGGAATAGTATGAGTCATTGTAAATCTACTTCATTGATTATTTATTGATAATGTCTATTGCATGCGCTCTGTGTGGCAAGCACAATAAAGATACTATATACAAAAGTGGTTACGCAATCAGTTCAATAGCAATTATTAGCACTCTTGTGACAGAGCACCTCTAACAAATACTAACTACTGACGAGTTTGAAAGAAAAACACCCTATTGTTTTTTAGAGTAATAGTGCGTCAAGACTCATAAAGAGGACAAGGATGTATGCATAGTGCATGTTATTTGAGATACTATAAGGTATGTCAGCCTCAACATATTGAAACTGACGCTTGGCTCGTCACTAATTAGCTCTTAAATGTCGAGTAATTATAGATTGGGCTCTTGGGTTTACAGAGTCCTGGCATTGGATTCTAGTATTGTGACAGCTGCTGGACAAACTGACAAGTACAACTATAACCAGAAGATCTGTTTTACACACTAATAATAGTGATGTGTGCAACCACAATGACCGCATCAAGACTAAAACAAAAACACCTAGTAGAAAGTTAATACCAAGATCAAGGATCGATGAAACAAAGTTCTTTTGACCTTCTTAGCTGGTCTATATAACATAATGGTGTAGTAAACCCGTAGTGGTAGAGACTTCACATTTTACATTAAAAGCGATTTTTCAATAGAGCTCGAATTGTTTAAGTCATAAATTTATCTGAAGAAGTAGCAGCTATCTTTGTGATGGATGTTCATGGCGCAACTATAAGAATTGATGATAGTAAATAGAACAGTAGCTTGCCACAGATCTCGCTCTATGCGACTTGACTTGGATACAGCACGGGGTGAGTATATACTATGAGATATTCGACGCATATAGGTGCTCAAGACGCAAGCCTGTTGCTTTGCACATTTTGTACTGCAGCATAAGACTCATATAGGGCTGTCCATTATATCATCGATTCTGAATAACACTATGTTAATGGCCGAGATACTACATGTGATTGGAGATCAATATCTCTTCTTCTTTTGGATATCTGGAGAATTATATTGTCTCATTGCAAGCAAGATTATTTATTTATTCAGACTCATATTTCTTGTCACTCTGAAAAAAACGCCAGACATTATCCACATATCTCAACCACTGTGGATTGCTATTTACTCCTTGGAGATTATTGGCGGGTCTCAAAGTGGTCAGAAGCCAAGACAACAGGGACAAATCAGTGGTTTTTGGAAACATCTGGAGCTGTCCCGGGTAAAAGGGGGCGTCTGGTCACCCTAGCCACGATGCTAATGTTGCTACCGGCAACGCTGTGCTAACGTCAACAGAAACAACAGTAATCCACGGCTCATGGTTTGTGTTTCGACAACCGGAACACAGAAAGTCCGACCTTCAACAAAGACGTGTACTTGCTCTTAAACCAACACATGTTTCTTTTCCAGTGAGCACCAGAACTGTCCTCTTCATCCCGAAACATTTTTACATTTCCTCATTTCCTATCTTCTCTATTTCACCTGTTTGTCACCCAACCTTTGCACAGGCGTGAGACCTTGCAGGTGTCCAGCTCTCAGCCCCGGCGCCTCGTGTCAGCCGTAACCTTTAAAGCGCCGGCGTTCTTATGGAGTTTGGGCGTTGTTTGTTTTGATGGAGCGGACACCCAGACACCCCCCGCCGGGCGGAGGAAGCTCTCTGCTCCTGAACATCTCGTCACAGCTCCGCGCCGATCACAGTTAGGTGAATGTGGCCGCGGGGTAAACAAGACCGGCCTCTGTCATCTTCTCCTGTAAAAAACACATACAAAACATGGACATGCAAGGCCAACGGATAGCAGATGATTCCACTGATATTTAAAGGAGAAGTAAGTTACATTTGACCTTTTTAGTCCAAACGACGGGTTAAACTACACATTTGACTAAAACACACTCAACACAATTATGTTGTTCTCAGATTTGACTCAATATTTTGCCCATTTGTCCCCAGTTTGAACCATTTGTGTTTAGTTTATAATTGTACATCTTGGTTGGACGTTTGCACAAATATGACACAGGTAGAGGTAATTCCACAGCTGTTACCTAGCAACCAGACTGTAAACAAGAGCCCAAATCCACATAAATGACACAACAGTTCTGATCTGACACTCAACAATACCATAGAACACCAGGGCTATTCAACTTTATTTTCTGAGAGCCAGATTTTTCGGAGGGCCAAGGCCTCTGGGCCGTAGGCGCACAACACACCAATCGAACAACATTTTGGGTCACACAAAATATCCCCAACACTGTTTCAGTAACTTGAGTTAATACGGTAAAATAACTACTGATTTGATTTTTGTGAGAAATAACATACAACATGATTTACTAACATTGCTTTGCAAAATTGCCCATCCAAAACTGCACCATAATTAAACTAGGACTAGACTAGTGCCAACCAGGTCTGAACCAGGACTAACCCTGAATAAAAACAGGTCTAAACGCAGAATTAAACAAGGACTAAACCAAGACCAAACCAGGTCTAAACTAGTGCTAACTAAATTAAATTAAATTACATAATTTTTTTCAATATTAGGAACATGAGTTGCCGGCCGGATTAAATTGTTTGGAGGGCCTGATTTGGCCCCCGGACCTTATGTTGAATAGCCCTGGTTTAAACTGTCATAAAAAGTGTGTCAGTTAAGTGTAAACTGTCTCTGTGTCACACACTGATGACATCACAGAGGGATTCAGCTCCACTTCTGTCATTTTAAATTCTTGTTCTTCAACATTTCTTCACAAACTGCAACTTAACAGAAGTAAAACTGTGATAAATATTTTAGCCACAGGTGCTACACCACCAAACGAAGTCAGAATTAGAAAAACAGAAGAACTTGTCATGTGGAGTTTAAACGTCTTTGAAGCCCTTGTGTTGGTTAAATATGTATTTTTGGGGCATCTGTCGGCATCTGTCGTCTCTGTGGCTGCACTATCTGTGGGGAGTACTAAATCTACCTCAAATAGTTCTTTAAATGATTATTTAACAACATTCAAACACTTTTATATGAATGTAATGTGTGATAGCAGTCGACTAAACTCTGGTAGAAATGTCTTTATATTGTTTAGTTGCTAGCACTTTCACTTTCTGCATTCTTAAAAAACAAACAAAAACAAACAAAAAATGCATCTGTTCTCTGGGCGAGTTTGCATGTCCACAGATCTGACCTGTCACTTGGCCAGCTGGGGTCCCCTGCTTGTCTCCGTGGACCCGCTCGAAGGCACGACGGAGGCTGAGCGGCTCCAGAATGCAGCGACCGATGCCCGTAACGCAGCAACTGACGTTTCGGAGAAATGTTTTAACAACTTGCCGATCAATTTGCCGTAATATGTGTCCTTTAAGGCGTTCGGACTCCAGCCGCTGAGGAGTGGAGCAGTAAATAAGGTGATAAACGACAGCTACCAACAGTTACGTTTGTTATCATCGAAGGTCAGTAGTTTTGAACGCTGAAAACGTCTAAGTGTGTTGATTATGAATGAGACGAATGAGCGTTTGTGACATCGTGCAGCAAAGCCAAGAAAAACACCGTTATATTTTAGATGTGGAAACTGCATTATTCAACAAAATGTCCTATTCATGTAAAATAAATAAAATGATTTCCATTTAGCATTAGAATTAGCATTAGCATTAGCATTAGCCTCAGCATTATACTGGACCTGAAGCTATAAAACATCAAATTACTTCAAAAAGCTGCTTCTTATGATTTATCACGGTACAAAAAAGGGTGCAAACGTGTCTGACGATGGTCTTTTTTTCTCAGAATCTCCCGTTTTCGAGCCCGTGTAGGAGTTTCATTGTCATAAAATTTACAGCAGCCTAATTAATGGGCCATGAGGGAACATTTTAATGCCACTGAGAGGTTCAATGTTGCCTCAGCCGTTTATTTCGGTAATTACAGTTCAGCCCATTCGACATTTCTGATTAGGTCTTGTTTCTGTTTGACAAACTGTGAACTGTTCTGTATGTAACATGGTAAAAGTGCACAGAAACCCATCTCCATGACGAAAGAACAAGGAAAAGCCCGTTCTGTGCAACAGTTCAAGAACGGCAATAACCTCCGTATGAAGACATGTGACCGAACACAAGTAGACGAGGTGTTTTAATGCTCATGCTATCAATCACTTAGCAACGCCGCTAGTCCAAGCCAGTCCCTTGTATTTTCTCCTATAGCCGTTAGCATTAGCGCGTGTAAATCACAGATCATGAATAATCCAGAGGGTTTGGGCAGGTACCAACTCATCGAGCACATTTAGGTCAAAGCCTCGTTAAAAGTCATTGTAAACTTTTTGGGTGTTTTATTTTTCGACATCTGAGCTAAAGGCTAACTGACTTTACACGTGGATTTCTGATATTGTGCTTCTGGTGAGAATCCAATGGCACTAAACGTCCTCTTTTAGACGTTACTGGTGAGAAAGAGCAGACAAATGACATAAAATAAACCGTTTATATACTTCAATATTAGGATTGGCTTAAGCGTTCATTTGTAAGTGAAGGAACGTAACGCGCTTAAAGATTTTAAAGGCGCTGTACCTGATTTTTACCGTCCTAAAACGTAACAAATGTTAAACTCTTCACACGTATCTCTCACTTAAATATTCACCACGATCAGTTTATTTGTGCCTATCACACCTTTCAGAGGCCAGTTTTGCCATTGCGGTGAAGCTAACAAACATTAGCATGCTATCATTCCACTTCCTGTTCCTGTTTCGCGGTGAATAAAATGTAATTGCGCAAAACAGACTTTACTTTATAACATGAAATAAATCTGGTGCAACCTCTTGAAGCTCTGCTCAGCCCAACCAGGAAGTCACGTTGTAAACACCACTATAAAACGAGATAGAATTCTTTTGCAAAATCTTAATAAAATAGTGCTCGCTTAGTGGGTAAACTGTCATATGCAGTTTAATTTAACACGTTTGTAGATCCAGTACATAATGGCAAAGTTAAAATAGCGCCTCACCTTTAGAGGAATATTGGCGTCATTCCGTAGACTTTACACATTAGCACAAAGTCTATTCTCGTACGCGATGATGTCCTCCGCGTAGACCTGTCCAACATGGCCGCCAGCAGCACAGCACGCCCCCTTTGTGTTGTCACATTTATAGGTCACGCTCTCCCCTGGACGCAGATCTGAGCCGGCAGCTTCGAGCTTTACATGATCAACTCCACTCACGGCCCTCCGCGGACACGGCCTCCGAGGGGGGGGGGGGGGGGGGGGGGGGGGGGGGGGGGGGGACGGGCCGCGCTGTGGCCAGGAGAAGGAGCCTCCCGCTGGGGTCGGATCGCCGCTCGTCCCCCCCCCCTGACGTGGAGGTCCGCTGGCAGGTGATGAAAGGGAGATGCCAGGGCAGAGGGGCAGGTAGAGGAGAGAGACGACGTGCGTTTTATACTCCTAATACTGTTTTGTTCATTGTAAACTGCAATATTGACAAAACTGCACTACTGGTAGGCCTCTTCACAACGCAACATCCTTACCCAATCTTATGTACATTTTGAACCTTTTATATGTCGGAACCCATTGTTTATGCATGCGACGCACAAGAATCTTTATTCATTCTGGCTCAAGTCACACTGCAAAGGAAACTGTTAGAGAGATCGGTGGCTACAACTGGATTGTACTGGTAATTTGACTCAGAATTAGATGTCAAACTTCATCAATTCCATAGGCTTGTGAACGTGGAGAGCAAAAAAGATCTATTTCTTCTCTTTGTAAATGATTCTTGGATTGCGGTGGTCGAACATCCTTTCCTGAGGGACTGCGCCACCTCCAGCCCCTCTGCGGTTTTGCGTTCGAGAGACACTATCCAAACGTAAAGGCACTGGATCGTGTATGTTCAGTGACACGCTGAAGGCAAAGGTGGGGATTTTGCGGGGACTTTTCCTGCCACAATCACACAGAAATTGGATGTTACACATACAGGGCTAATTTCCCAACAACATTTGAATGCAAGAAGCCAAGAGCTCTGAACTTGGAAATGGTTGGGTGAATGCCACAAACTGTATTTTGATCTGGAGGAACAACGACATAAAGGCGTAGCTCTCGTTCCTAAAGGTGCCATGTCTCGGACGAGCTTTTCAATTTCACAAGTGCAGTCAAGAGGATATTGTGTTCAGCCCAACCTTTTCTCTGAAACAATCCTGTAAAATGAGGCCCGTTCGCACACAACTTCATCCACGACATACTTCTTTTGGACTAAAAAACAGATCATTCTGAACTGTACGACCATAAAAAGTCAATTCCTAAAATAGGGTTAGGGTCTCTTGTAAGCTCTGGGACAGTTCTCTGTTTTGCTTATTTCGTGTTGGTTAATCTGCTTCTCTATTATTGGCCAGTGACTGGTTCTGCTGGTAAAATCAACACTTTTATGATTTTGGGCTTTACAAAAAAAAACATTTAATTGACTTGTACATTTCTGTGTGAATCGTGTTTTTTCGCTGTTACGTATCTCTGTAAAGTTTGGGGTCACGTGGGTGCAGGAGTCGTGTGGCTGCTGGGGTCGCGTGGCTGCAGAGGTCGCGTGGCTGCAGAGGTCGCGTGGCTGCAGAGGTCGCGTGGCTGCCGGGGCTGCGCGTGGCTGCCGGGGTCGCGTGCGCTGCGGGGTCGCAGAGGTCATGGCGTGATTTGCACGTCTCTTTCTTTCTTTACCGAAACTCATCTAAATAAAGCCTAATGTTTATGACTTTGACTTGCAACATAAACCCGCGCACGTCTTTAAGCACCTCCGCTCTGGGTCCTCGGTCCCGGTCCAGTGCCTAGACCCCGCTCTCCCGCGCTCTCCGTGGTCTCCTCCATCACCCTCCCTCCCTCTCCGTCTCCCTGCGCCCTGGCTGTATGACTGACAGCAGAGGACACGGTACCACCCACGCGCCGGGCCTACTCTCCCCTCCCTAAAAAAAAAAACACCAATCATTTTTAATCGGCCGCGATCGCGCCCCGCTGAACGAGGAGCTGCGACGGGCCGCCCGGAGCAGATGGCCTCCTCACTCAGGCCGCAAGCACAGGAGAGGGGAAAACCATCTTGAAAGTCGTGTGGCACAGGAATGGAGAGGAATGACAGGGAGATGAGTGGGGCAAGGAGGGGGAGAGGAGTGGGGAGACAAGGGGGAGAGGAGGGGGGAGAACAAGGGGGAGAGGAGGGGGGAGACAAAGGGGGAGAGGAAGGGGGGAGAACATGGGGAGAGGAGGGGAGTGAGCCGAGGGTGACCAGAGAAGAGTCACATTTGCGTAAATTGGAGGAAACAAACGTGTTGGAATAAGATCTGTTTTTAGATGGGATTTCTAAAGGCATAAACGATACATACTCTGAGTCAGGTGTTTTCCCATGCCAGGAATTGAGTTAGCACTCCATCTACTGGCTGTAGAATGGAATTGCATAGGGGAGGTTTTGTTTTCCTCCGGACGCTCAGTCGGGCATCATAGAAACAGGAGGGAGGACCAGGATTCATCAAACTGGTGTGAACTGAAGTGTTCATCGACTTGACAAATTGAGAGGTCATTCTCAGTGGTTTCTTTGCACAAAGATCAGCCAAATTCTTTGTTTCAAGTTCCGTACATTTAGTTGCCCTTAGAAACGCTTCTGCCTGGTACATTTTCAAACCAGCACAAACAGCATTTTTTCTTCAGCAGATGTTTTCATGTCATACTTTTACTTGAGTGATGGTTTTTCTCCTGTATCTGTACTTAAATAATGCTCTATGAACAGATTCAGTCTCGTTTTTACATGAAGAGCTGGTTTTTTACCCATAAGAACATTTTGATATCGCCGGTAATCAACCACGTGATAAAGGTAGACGCGTGATAGATTTGTTTGGGGAAAAACACTATGTCTTCCCTGATTTTCCCGAGACTAACACTTTGACGTCCAGCCTTCCAGCGACTAACTCGGCCTCCCCCGATCCCCCCCCTTCTCTCATCTCCTTCCATCTTCTCCCGGATTCGAAGGTGCCGTCATTACGAGGGGTGACCGCGGACATACATCAGACGCTAACTGTGGCATTAGCCGGGCCAAATTGGAGCTAAAACAACCAGATGCGGATGCGCCGACAGCCACGGAGTGCCTTTTTAAGTTCAAGGAGAGTTCAACCGTAGTCCGACGCCAACGGGACACCGGAACGAGCCGCGCAAATCGCCCCACTCCGCTGGCTGTAATTGTCTTCACGCTCCACCATGTCCTCATTCAAGTCGCCCGTGAGTCCACATCTCCCCATTACGACGGCGTTGAACCCGGAGCCAAAGATGTGACCATTCGCGTCGTTTCTTCTGAATTTTTTGCCCCGTCAATACGGATTGTAAAGAACGGCGTAAGAGGTAAACTTTTATGGGGGTAATAAAACGGCGGGATGGGCGGGGGGGTCAGAGGGGGCGGGCGGGTAATAGACGGCGGGAGAGGAGGAGGTGACATTGGAAACACATTAGAGACGTTTTTAACCTCCGCGCTGGGGTTCTGAGCGCGGGCAAAAACGAGAGCAATGTAGTGTGTCGTCACGGCGATGGGATGTGCTCGTAAAATATGTTCCGATTGTTGATGGTGGAAAAATATTGCTGAAGGCGGTCGACGGGATCAGACGAAAGGATTTTGATGGACATTTTGAAGAACTTAAAGGGGACGGGTTCCACTAAATCGACTTTAATGAGATTCTAACTTGTTACAACCAAGTTTCCTCTTCACTATTTTACTCAATGTGAGTTAATCCTGTTTTGTCCTGCAACTGAGGCGCGAGTGTTCAGAAAAGTCATGTTTTCACCTACCCCATATCCCCGCCCACATTCCTGCACTTACAGTGATTCTTTAAAAATCAAAAGTCTTTGGACCAAATTGGATGTTTACTTGGGACCGTGCTCTCTCTGGTCATGTTCTGCTTGTTGTGTTGATGTTATTTGTTATAAAAGTGAAAAGAAATAAAAACTTAAAAACAACTCTGAGTGACACATGTAGAGTTCTAAAATATCATGTTGCCACTTTTCCAAAATAAAAACATGCAAATGACTGCTGCTGTTAAGAGTGGTGCTAATTGCTGTGAAGAGGTGGGGCTTATTGCTGTGAAGAGGTGGGGCTTATTGCTGTGAAGAGGTGGGTTATCGCTGTGAAGAGGCGGGGCTTATCGCTTGTGAAGAGGCGGGGCTTATCGCTGTGAAGGCTGTTTGAGATCAATACTGTGTTTAAAATGAACAAAAGGTAAACCGATGAATCTCATAGTTCAAACTGGGAACTAAAACCCACATTCATATTTTACATTTACATGTTTGTTTTTTCATTTTATTTACACAGGGAAAACCCAATGAGAAGAGTTCTCTTTTTCATGGGTCCTGTTAAGACACAACACAAAATAAATAACAAAACACAGGATACTAAACACAATAAAACATTCAATAAAATTAGCACATTATACATACAATATGAGATCAAATGATATAAAACAAGTGCATCGGCACTGCGGGTCGACCTTTGTGCTTTCAACCTGAGTAAAAGTCAGAATCCTGCGCCCCGGGACAGAAGAGGCGATCATCCAAGGCAGTATGTGAAGAAAAGTGGATCTGCCTCAGTTCAACTGTTTACATCATCTTTTAAGCTAAAGTTTTCAACGACTCACCTTTGGACGTTTCTGCAATACCTTTTGAGTTGTGCATGTCAAGATCTGGCTCCAGGATATCGTCCAGAACAGTTTCCATAACCACCTCCACGTCAAAGAGACTGCTGTCTCCAACTGTGTCTCCCACAGAAACATCTCCTCCATGTTTTCTGTCAGTTTTTCAACTTCTTGGCCGAATGTCACGGGGGCGAGTATAGAAGGTTAACTTCCTCCTTATTTTTTTTATCTGAGTCCTTTTCTTGTGAGAAAGACTTTTGGAGACAGAAGTCATGATGCTCCTCTGAAGCTGGAGGCGTTTGAGCCCGACTCGTCGTCTGGCGCTGTACCCTCTTCGGTAGATTCATAGACTTCTCCATCTGCAGGGCTTTCAGAGTCGCTGTCTGATGAGGCCACATAAAATGTATCAGCTGAACTTTGACCGTGGCTCCGGCTCTTTCTCTGACACGTGGCAAAAACAGACTTTTATTCATTCAGCTGATTTCAAACACAAGGCGGCTAAAACAAACGACAACAACAATTGGCAATATATCTCTTCTGTCTGCATAACTTAACTAAGGCGGAGAACGTTTAAACCTTTAAACCTTTTTTCACTGAGGGACGCATTTTGAAACACATACGTCGTTTTGATGAGCCAACATTCATTTCAGATCTGTATAACATCAAAATGTTTGTTTTTTAGGTCACAATAGCGGACCTTTTCCTATTTTCTGTTATAAAGTAGGCCTATCACTTTTAGTTAATTAGGCCAGTTCAGCAGGAAGCCTGAGGGCCAACAAAACATGGTCTGAGGGCCGCATTTGGTCATAGTTTGAACGCCGTTGGATTGAAAAAATTACACTTGTATTTGGATATTTAAAAACAAAAGTGGGTGGAGAGAGTAAGAAGAAAGAATACACAACAAATATGAACAGGAGTGCAACTCACGGGTCGGCTCCGGCTCTAATTGGCCACCAGTCATTAATTTGCATCGCGTCCCGCTAATCCAACATTAAAACGATTACGTGCACTCGCTTAACAAGGATCGGATGTTGTTCCCTCACTGTTCCTTATCTCCGTAATGCCACTAAACAAGCTGCAATCAAGAGCGTCTCCCTCGCTCTCGTGCTGTCGATGGCGTCTCTTCATTAGCTGCTACAATGAGTCCAATTACCCACAATCCCATGCAGTGTGCGGGGGGTTGGCGCGGGGCCAGGAGGAGCTCGTCACACTGTTGTTTGACCCAATCGTGCGACTGCGTTCGGGTTTTGACTCCTTCAGAGCGCACCCGGAGCAAAGAAGTGCGACGCCGATGTGAAGATGGAAACAGACCGTTTTGAGGTGGTTTTTCCTTGACATTATTTGTATTTTGACCCAGAAAAGAAAATGCAAGTTTCCCACTTTGTCCCAGGTCACGCTCGAAAAAGAGGTTTTGATCTCAACTTCTAACCTCACCTCCAAACATGCTCCTCTGTGTTTTTACAGTCCAGTCACCTTCACCAGACTCACTCTGATACTTCAGCAAACTCGTTTCAGTCCGTGAAACAACTCACTGCTCTCACAGCCAAAGTAAATAAAGCTGAGCAGACAATAATGCTCTTCTGTTCAAGAAAACGTGTGTCTGTGTGTGGAACAGCACAAGGAAAGTAAAACCATTTTTCCATTTTTTTGTTCAACCTTTATTTGGTCCCATTGAAAATGAAGACCTCTTTTCCATGAGAGACCGTTCAGAAATGTAAAACGATGCATAAACACAAATTTTGTACAGAACTGTGAGGCAATTATAGTCATCAGCCAGTGCAGAACGATCTGGACATGTCAAACTGATATCTTTAGTGAATATGGTCTGTATGATTAGGTAAACGCATATTTCAGGCATATATTTGGAATTACTATTTTATCCCCAAAGAAACCTGTAAATGTGATATACATTCAAAGTATAAGTTGACTTTTTTTTTTCTTGTCAGGCTTAAATCCTACATTAGAAGAACATCTGCTCGAAATCACTCTGCGCTAGAAGTTGTGTTTTCCTGAATGAAGCTCGGTGGAACAGCAGCTGGATTTGTGCACGTTCTGTTGGCATTGTGCACACTTATATTAAAGATGCACTGTGTAACATTTCTGGTGAGAGGTCTGCTAAACTCATGGGTGGTTTACCAATCACATTTGGTATAAATCACGATTGAGTGAGAGTGATGTCAGAGTGGGCGGGGCTAAAACCTGAGTGGGCTTGGCTATTACTGCAGTGGGAGGGGCCGCGTTAGGGCTGGGATCAGAGCTTCAGGCGTGAGCAGCGGCCTGGGACACTATAAGAGCAGTTCGATTAGTGAGCCCCGCCCTCCGCCCCCAGCTCCTTACATGGTTGACGGCGCAATGTGACAATCGAGACCATTAGCGTTAGATGCTGCCGGAGCGCTGGTCGAGATGTTTTCAGAGGCCGAGCTCGTCATTTTAGGTTTTATATGTGCAACGGTTAAAGGACAAATATTCTGCATTATTTGCGCCGTTCTTGTCCTTTAAAGTGCCCATGACGGGTTTTTACGATTTTCTAGTTTTGACTTTATTTGCTGTATTTATACCTGTTGTACTTATAAATGATAGTTTTACACCAAATCGAGCAGGTATTTGTGGAGAAAAATTGAAAAATTTGTCGAAAAGGACAGGAAGTGACATCACAGCAGGGACACTCATTCCAGTCAAAGTTTATGCAGAATTTACACAAAGAAACAACTTTTTTGACTCACTAAACATTATCTCAACAAAATAAAGTCGCTCTCATATACTTTTATTTGTTAAATTTAAAAAATGGTGACATTAGATGAGTTTTGGCCCAGTGGTTGCTGTGTAATTTCCTAGTGTGAAATTATAAACCTAAAAACTGTGCTATTCTGTGATAATCTTTTAAATATTTTTTTTGCAAAACTCAAAATTATATTGTGTCATCCGACCTGTTGGGGGCGCTTTAAACTCACTCTTGTCCATCAAACTCGCTCTTTTGCTTTGGCGTCTCACATTTTAGAACTTAAAATAATGTTTGTACTGAAAAGCACACATTACTTTCTCTCAGTAAGATGCTCCCTCTACTGGCAGCTGAGGGAATTCTCATTGGGGTTTCAAACAAAAGCTAGCTTGACTTGAGACGTTAGCGTAATCACTTTTAATTTGGTTCTAAAATTAGCATGAAGAATTGTAATTACTCGATGGTGCTTGTTTTGCTTCTTTTTGAGTTCGCCGAGTCGTGCATTTTGTCTGATTCCTGTGTAAAGCGCAATATATTATTATAAATGTTCACGATATCTCAAATTTGAATATTGAGTACATCGTTTATAGTGAAAAATGCCACAAAATGAGCTGATCAAAGACAAAAATTCTAAGAAAAGCGATGTTGCACATGTGGAAATAAGAGCACACAGTGATATTTCGGGCACTTTTGTCATTCGTTTCACCGACGTTTCACATTTGAAACATAATCAAACCTTGAAAGACGTTTTGACACATTTCCGCTGAATATCGCTAGCGGGAATCTTCCAAATTAAAGCTAAGAAGAGTAGAACCAACTCTTTTTGAACTCATTTTGAACTCTCTTTGAACTCTTTTTGAACTATTTTTGCGATTAAAGTGCTGAATTCGAACTGCAGTGTTTTTCGAAGTCCGTCGTCAACTCTTGTGTGTCGTTGGAGTCGACTCGATGGGTTTTTAAACTGTGAAACGGACACACGAAGACTGTGGAACGGACCTGTTTATCAAGTTTCAAATCACTGGCCTTCACGTTGAGTATTTTACTTGAGCGACTTTCACGCCGTAATTGCGCAGATGCGGCGGGCAGACAGAGGAGTAAGACCACACGCTGGAAGCCGCCGCGCTCGTAATGAAAACTGAGAACGTGTCTTTTGGCGCCGAAGCGTAATCCACCCGAGGCGCCGTCCTCTTTAATTGTTGGGAGAGACAACAAAATGGCAGACAACAAAAGGCGCGGCGCGAGGTCCAAACGCTCTCAAACCGAATTAACTCGTATTTAAGTTGACTCTGTCCATCTGCAAAGCCCAGCCTCTCGTCTTAGCTGTCACCTGAAGCGCATTACGTCCACTCAGCGCCCGGATCTGCTCCAAGATGGTCAGGTTTATCCAGCAAACAGCGGCCGGCGGACTTAATTAAAGTTCCTCATCCCCCCAAAGTGGAGGCGTTACAAGACAAACGCGGCGAAGAGCTACGGCAAACAGCGGCGGGGCTAAATTTAAAGGTAGTTAAAGGCATTGTGTGCGGGGAGAGGGAGGGGGGCGGGTGGGGGCAGACGGGAGAACAAGACATGGGGCACAGACGGAGAACGGGACGGCAGAAGACACAGATTAAAAATAATAAAAAATAATAAAAAATACACAAGGAGTGAACTAAAGGACTCCAAATACAACAAGAGAGGAGGAGGAGGAGGAGGAGGAGGAGGAGGAGAGGCAAACAGACAAACAGATCATTCTCGTCTGTGCTGCGGTTCAGGCCTCTACGCGTGGAAATGTGCAGGAAATTAAGTCATTTTTGTTCAAATAAAGGCACTTTTGAGCTTTTAATCGTGTTGCAATCTTATATATATAATAGTCAGAGGTGGTAGAGTGTCTAAAAATTGTACTCGAGTAAGAGTAAAGTACACAGAAGTGACTCAGGGCTGGGATGCTTCCTACAGACGAGAACCACAGACCAGAGTTCAGGGGTCAAACCATGAGCAGATTTGGATTTGGTGGAGCAAACGGACTCTTGGCGTTTCCAGGGCGCGGCGTGGGGGTTTGGCTGAAGTGAAGCGTTCCCAGTGGAGTTCAGGTTCGGCCTGTTGGCGCTCGGTGGCGCGGGGCAGAGTGCAAAGGTGAACTCCGTGTCCGTCTCGGCGCTTGTTTCTTTGCTGGTTGGTCAGTTGTGTCCATGGCCTGCTCGTCAGAGGTAGTGCTGAGTGTTCATGTCTCCGGGTCTCGTGCCGGTGTAAATGAACTTCTGGGTCAAATAATGTTCTTTTTCATCAGGAACAAATGTAAACTTATTTTATTCTTAAATGCTGTATTTGCAGTTAACAGTTAGTTTCAGATGCGCTGTCACAGGTGTCAGGGGCCCCTGAACATTTCCAAAACAGTTTGTATGCACTTGTGATGCAGTGTAATGCCTCATTTGTCCAGGAGGGTTCCCTTGTATCATCTGGACAGTTTCGACTCATCCAAGAGCCATTCTCAATCTGTGGAGTCTGAGAATTCTTTATTTATACGACCTGAAACTAATCTTCTTTGTTCCCCTAACAGCCTTGTAATGTGCCATAGAAACCTACAAACCACTCTTTGAAGAGAGTGTGGTGAAGATTCTAAGCAGGAGAAGAGATGGTCTGAAAGAGGAGTGAAGGAGGACATTTTGGTTAAAAAAACAGCAACGAGTTTAGACTGTTTAGACTTGTTTAGATCTGCTGTAGACCTGGTTTAGAGCTGATGGCGCGCTAACCAGCTGATATCAAGCTTCTGAGACTGAACCAAGACGTGGATTCAAACGTCAGATCAATGTGGACACTCCGACCTTCTGCTGTGTGTGTTCTAGTGTGTTGCCCTCATGAAACAGGGTTGGGATCGGACTGACTTACAACATCACTGTTTTTACGTTATAGAATTGAGATTTGATGCTGCCACCTTCAGAAGGCCAAACTAACCAGCTGCACCACTTTTGCTCCTAAAGCCCACAGTAACACGATCAATGTCTCTTCTCTTGGTTTAAATGGTCCACATTGGTGCTGGCCGTTGTTTGCCGCCTCACAGCAGCGCGCGAGACGTGCCAGGACCCAAAATGAAGCGGTCAGTCGACAGCTTTGGCTTGTCACCCAAACCAGTGGGCAGCAGGACACTGGAGTTCACCGGACAACTGCTCTGCACACTACGCCAAAGACCAGGGGAGAGAGGGGGGAGACAAGGGGTAGAGGGGGGAGAGGAGAGAGAGGAGGAGAGAGAGGGAAGAGAGCCTATCGGAGAGCTGAAAAGAGAGTCAGTGAATAAATGCTGTTGCGTTTTTATGTAAAAAAAAAAAAGAAAAAGAATAACAGTTGGAGCCTTGTTCAGTTACGACCAAGCATCGAATCAAGAACCTGAAAACATTGCGATTTTTGAACCCTCGGCGCGTGGTCAAAGCACATGTGCATGAATCGCAGATACATTGTTTGGACGTCTTAAAATAGAGCACCAATTGTGGCCTCATACGTCAGAGTGTCATACTATTACATCATTTATGTTGTTTACTCTGCTGATGCCACCCAAAGCCAGTTGGCACAGTAGCCGCCACAAATTGGCACCAAACACACTGGACTTTGTCTCTAAAAAGTATGTTATATGAACCCATTTTGTTATCTCCTGAAGGGACTCTGCACAACGGACCATCGCGGCTTTTACGCTTTCAGGTGCTGTGTGCTTGTTCCAGAAGGTTCAGCAGGTCCTTTTCAAGTATTTTTGGTCTGGCGGAATTGCAAAGGACGTGTTTGAGGTCTTGTTTACGCCTTCCCACCATTCAGAGGGTCAGTCAAAGGCTAAAAGGGTAAGCCAATTCAGACAGTTTGTTTGGCAGTTCGGACTGTTCTGAATAACAATCTACAATTATTAGCAGGAAGTCTGTTCATTTGTGTAACATTTAGCTCCAGAGAGCCACTGACAGGAGCAGAGGTGCGGTCCTGATCCCGTTCCACACATCTGCTCAGTATTACTGAACCCGGTCCTGACACCACGTCTGAACCAGGTCTGAACCAGGATAGCTGAGGTCTGAAGCAGGTCTAGACCCGGTCCATGCCCCGCCGCAGGTTTGATGGGACGAACAGCTTTGTGGCGAACGTGTGAGTTTGAGCGTGGATACTGTGGTGAGTTTGAGCGTGGATACTATGGTCAGTCACGGCACGGACGCTGATCACTCTCTGCCTCGGTCGCTCTCTGCATTCTTAATGAGTTTGACTTTGGAAACCTCCTCCAGGATCTAGCCCACTGCTGATGGCGAGAACTCCTCCAGGATCACACTTTGTTCAGATACTCACACGTCTCACCCCATCAATCACGCCTTTGCGACCAGAATCAAATGAAAGGAAAGACGGTGTGTGATTCTCTGCACATTATTACGAAACGTCTCGACCAAAGAGTTTTACAGATTTTGATTTAGCAGAAGTGTGGACTCGAGTCAGACTTGAGTCACTATTTTGATGACTTGGGACTTGACTTGAGATGACTCGATGCTTCTACCACAAAAAAAAAAAAAAATTCTAAAAACATATAAATTGAAAAAAATTGTGTGCCATTTCTCTATAAATTGGTAAAAATGACTTGAAACACAAAGTTGAGGACCTTGACTTGGACTGCGACTTAGAACTTGTGGGTATTTTACTTGGACTTGACTTGGACTTGGATTTGACTGTGACTCTAGACTTGTGGGTCTTTGTACTTTGGGACTTGACGACTTGGACTTGGTGACTTGGACTTGACTTGGACTGTGGGACTTGACATGTGACTTATGGGTCTTTGACTTGACTTAACTTTGGACTTGCGACTTGACTTGACTCGAACATTGACTGGACTTGTGTCTTTGACTTGCGACTTGACTGGACTTGGGACATGAACTTGCGACTTATGGTCTTTGACTTAACTTAACTTGGACTTGGGACTTGACTTGACTCGAACTCTTGACTTGTTGACTTGTGAGTGTCTTTGACTTCTTGACGACTTGACTTGGACTTGACTTGGACTTGACTTGGAAGGACTTGACTTGGAGCTTGACCTGGACTTGACTTGGACTTGACTTGGACTTGACTTGACTTGGACTTATGGGTCTTTGACTTACTTGACTTGGACTTGGGACTTGACTTGACTCGAACTTGACTTGGACTGTGGTCTTTGACTTCTTGGACTTGAACTTGGACTTGACTTGGACTTGACTTGGACTTGACTTGGACTTGACCTGGACTTGACTTGGACTTGATGCCAAAGACTTGAGACTTACTTGAATCTTGCAGGACAACCACTCTCACCTCTGATATTTGCACATCACCGTGGGAAATGTTTTCTGTCTCGTTATCTTCGAGTTAATGAGTTTAATGAGTGTTGATTCTTTTTGATTCCAGTGGATTCAGTGCCATGGCTTTCTGCTTTCATGTTTCATGCAACATTTTCAGGAATTTTTCTCCCTTTGAAATTGTTAGAATTTTATAAAAAAATACTAACAAAAAAACAAAAAACAGGACAAGACGTTACTTTTTGTTACGTCCATCACAAGTCGAGTCGAGTCCTTAAAATGCAAATGACAAGTTCAGCTTCACGTTTCACTAAAACGTAGTGTATGACACACATTAATATATATAAGGTTTTACTACAAATTTACTTTTTTCATCTGTTTGGACGTGAGCACAAAATATGACATAGGTAAAGGTCTTTCCACAGCTGTTACCTAGCAACCAGATTCTAAACAAGAGCCAAAATCCACTTAAATGACACAACCAATTTTGGATTTTGTCAGAAAAGTGCGTCCATTGCTCTAAATTGCTTTTTCGATGGAACGTCGCAGATTGTGATGACATCACAGAGGGATTCTGTCTTAGAACTTGGCACTTCCTGTAATTTTCAACATTTATTTGACTTTTTTTCTTCACAAATTGTCACTAAATATTTACCATAAGGATTAACCCACCAAACTAAATTACAAATAGAACATGAAAATGTACTTTAAGAGTTGCTTCAGTCGTACTATTACAAAGGTATCCATCGGTTGTTTCCATCGTTTGTTTTCATGTCCCAGATACATGCTTTATTAATCACAATCTCAGAAGTACATATAATTTATTTATGTATTTAAATAGAATTGATTCGATTGTTAACATTTGAGAAACGATCGCTCTAACACATTATTTTATTTTTGGAGTGTAATTCATCGTTGTCCTAAATAATATCTGCCGTTACATTTCCATCCTATTAACGCTTTAACCCTTCATCTCCCGCTGCTTTGAAATCCGGACGTTTCTCCTGTCCAGGTTCATTTATACCACGCTCGTCCGTAACACGGCCGACCAAATCTTCTGATGTCTTTCTCTCCGCGCCCCCCGAAACAATGAGGTGAAACGAGTGATTTACCCCTCCGCCGAGAGAGAGAGCGACCAGCCCAGAGGTCGTCTCCAATTTCCAGCCAGAACCGCTCCTTCCTCGCCGCCTAATAAACATTTAGCTGAGCGCTTAGCAGCCTGATCAAATGTGACACTTTAGTTAAGCCACAGCCGGAGGTCGTGACAGCCACCGTCCCGCGAAAACATCCCATCGACGAGAGGCCGTCCTGGGGCAAAGGCGAAGGACAGGCGGTGGGGGAGGTGTAGAGGGAGATTTGAGTGGAAATGAGATGAATTAAAAACTGAGGAAATGATGATGTTATGGGAGAAAGAGAAGGATGGAGGAGCAGAAGGAATGATAAGGGCCAAAAATCAGAAGATCGATAGATTGTGATCAAAAGTTTAGTTGATCTCGATGATAAGGTACGTAGATTTTAATGTGCATGTCCACAGCCGATCCTGTTGCAGAAATCGAGTCACAGAACTTTATTTCTACAGCACGATTTAAAAACACCCCGCAGTTGACCAAAGTTCTCAGCAGGGGTCCAAATAGTTATAATAATGTATGACAGGTTTTTACGATTTTGAAATTTGGACTTTATTTGCTTTATTTATACCTGCTGTACATATAAATGATAGTTTTACGCCGATTGAGTTGCGATTAGGGGAGAAAACGCAAAAGAAATTGTAGAAAATGACAGGAAGTAACATCACAGCAGGGACACTCATTCCAGTCAAAAATTATGCAGAATTTACATCAGAAATAAAGTCGCTCTCATATATTCATATTTTTCAAATTAAGAAAAAAAATTCTGTGATAACATTTTTAGAAGAATATTTTATAAATTCGGCAACATTCAAAAGGCTGCTTTCACGTTCTAGGAGTTTATAATGTCCTACTCTCCGACGGTGGACAGGGGCCGATGTGACTTTATACAGTTTTTGAAAGAAATCTCCAACATCCACAAACGTCGCCCCACATCTTTATTCCTTTGGGATGGGCTCCGCGAATATCAATATGAATGTTGAAGTCATCATAACTGACGACAATCACATCTTTGGAGTTGAAAAACTGCACCAATTTCTGAGGTTAACGTATTTCACTTTTGTTTCTTGATGCTTGACAGAGAAGACGTCGAACTTTGTGCCGGTTTTTGTTTCATGTGGAGAGGTTCAGTAATTACAGAGACATGAACCATAAACCAGGTCCACACATCTGACATCTGACACCATCAGCATGAAATGGAGCTCAAGATACAGAGACTTGGCGATACCTTGCTAGCATGGCTTCCGTTTTTATATCAGAGGTGAAAACCTGAAAGTCACGCAGCGTCTTAAACCTGACTTTACTGCACTTTAAGTTGTCCTGAATCAGGTTAACGACGACTCCCGCAGTTTTATATCCCACATAAATGAGCTTTAAGACGAAGAATTCAAATATGCAAGGTGCCTGATAAGATAAGAATTCTGGGAGTTTTTTCATGTCTGCTGCCTCTCAGTAAGGAAGTTGTGGGTTAGATTCGGCGTTTCGTAAAATCGTGTCAATCTTGGCCGTTGAACGCCACAAGCCCCTCCCATTTCCAACAAACCGCTTCTTATTATCGAGATTTATGCGACTCCAGCGTTGCGGGCCCCTCCTCCAGAGCTGTCCCAAGGTTAATTAGATTGATGGCATCTTTAAATAGCACCTCATGATGACGGCTCCCCCTCCTCCACATCCCCCTCCTCCCCCTTCCCCCGCTCACGGCTCGATCTGACGGCCGGGCGCTGGTTCAATTCCTGTCCGCGCGTAGTATTTCCGCGTGCTGGCTGCTGCTGCTGGAGCGCGGGGCTAAGCGAGTGCGAAAGTGAAGACGTCCGTCAGATTCGGAGGCGCAGTGGAGCGGTGAGGGGTCGGGAGGGGAGAGGCGAGGGGGAGGAACACTGTATTTATCAAGGCTTATAAATCAGAACTTTCAAGGAGGAATAATATCTAAATGATATCAGTGCATTAATAATCTGGACAAATATTCTACTGAATATATACAAAATAAATGGGAAAGAGAAGGTGATGTTGTTTTGACAGATGAAGAGTGGGAACGTGTGTACTTCTTACTACAAACTTGCGTGGAAAAATCTGACAAAGTGTTCATTACTCACAAGGAAATGCAACTGCTGGAGAAACAGCACCACCCACCAGGAGGCATGGACGCATTAAATGGATACCTTTGGAACGTACTTTTGGCGGCCATCACAAAGAAATGGATGACACAAACATCACCAACAATCAAGGACTGGACTGACGTCGGAATAGACATCAGGCAAATGGGAAAATTGACATTTAGACTACATTTGGAAATGGACAAATTTGACTGACTTTGGACCAAATGTCACTAGTTTAATTTAAATGGTGTTTCTTTTGATGTTTGGTTGATGTCTCCTTGTGTTCTTATTAATATATTATATATATTATATATATATATATAATATATATATATATAATATATTATATATATATAATATAAATATATATAATTATGTTTAAAAAGGCATTGCAGCTCTGTCCTGACACGGCCTTCTTCAGCCACCTTTTTAATGTATTTTCTTGTTTATTTTTCAATTTTAAACATTTTAAAATTTTACAACAAAACATACAGCACAGAACATGACACAGAAAGTGAAACAGGTAATGATGCCACAAGAAAAAGAAAAACTCTCACATTCATGTCCCGTTTGGTCCAAAGTCTGTTGATCAATATTCATTTTCAAATTGTTATTATTATTATTATTTTTTATTTCTTATTTTTTTTTAATATTACTAAAAACAAACAGAATAAAACAAAAAAATAAATTAAAATAAATAAATATTAAAATAAAATAAAACAAAGTCAGTATCTTGTCCCATCTTCTCGTTATTGCCTTTTACCCACTAGGTATCCTATCTGTCTGTGCCATCGTTGGAGTTTTACATCTGAGACACAATGTTTTAAACACAAAATGGAATATTGACGTTGAAGACAGTTTGCTGTGCCTCACCTGCCCAGGGATGGTTGGAGGTTCTGCTCCCCTTCACTCCAACAGAGAACATGATTTAGCGTTTAAACTACAGAGACATCATTATTGGGAAGCTCCGCTCTCTCTCTCCTCCCTTTCTTTTCTCTCTCTCTCCTATCTCTCTCCTCCTCCTCTCTCCTCTCTCTCCTCTCCCTCTCTCTCTCTCCTCCTCTCTCCTCTCTTCTCTCTCCTCTCTTCCTCTCTATCTCTCGCTCTCTCTCTCTTCTCTCTCTCTCCTCCTCTTTTTTTTTTTTTTTTTTTTTTTTTTTTTTTTTTTTTTTTTTTTTTTTTTTTGTTTTTTTTTTTTTTTTTTTTTTTTTTTTTTTTTTTTTTTTTTTTTTTTTTTTTTTTTTTTTTTTTTTTTTTTTTTTTTTTGTTTTTTTTTTTTTTTTTTTTTTTTTTTTTTTTTTTTTTTTTTTTTTTTTTTTCTTTTTTTTTTTCCTCTCTCCTTCTTCTCTCTTCTCCTTTCTCCCTCCCTCCTCCCCTTCCCTCTCTCTCTTGCTCTCTCCCTCTCTCCTCCCTCTCTCTCCTGTGTGCTGACCATCTGCGGGGCCTCTCTCTCTCTTCTCTCCTCTCCTCTTCTCTCTCTCCTCCCTCTCTTCCCTCCTCTCCTCTCCTCTCCTCCCCTCCCTCTCTCCCCCTCTCCTCCCTCTCTCCTCCTGTATCCTGACCATCTGCGGGCCCAGCTGGAGTGCTAGCGCCGGTCTGGCACTTGTTCGTTGCCATATTTACTGATCTAAACACAAATGGCCACTGCCTGATTGTTTCACCGTTCATTAGTCAGACATGGCCAGGCCAGCTGCTACCGAGCAAACCTTTGTCACTCCATCACACCGCCGCTGCCCGTCTGAGGAGAGGACGGGCACGCCACAACGGCACCAGCGCGCCCGCCTCAGCCGTCCGAGGAGGAGCACTTGTTTCTGGAGGAGCGCGGCGGCACGCGCAGAGGTCAAGGAGAGGAAGTGAAACATGGAGGAGGGAGTAATGGAGTCGAGCGCGCGGGGACAAAGGAGAGACAGAGAGAGTGAGGGAGGAGACAGGGGAGCAGGGGAGAGAGAGGAGAGAGAGTGATGCAGAGAAAGGAGGGAAGAAGAGAGCGAAAGAGAGAGAGAGAATGAAAGTGGGGAGAGGGAGAAAGATGGGGTCGAGACAGAGGAGAGAGAGGAGCACATCCATTCATCTCTGTTTGTCAGCGATGGGAAATAATGAAATCCATGCAGTTCCTTTAATCTGGTGCTGGAGAATTTGGTGATGTCACTAATCTGGAACATTTGACGCCGAATGTTTTCTGAGGCTCAGAGGGAGAGGATTTAATGAACAGGATTAATGAAACAAGTGTGAATGAAACTAAAAACAACTTCAGGTGTGTTTATGTCGATGGAACAACATTAGATCACGGTTAAAAGCTCAACTAATGAAATTAAATAAAAACAGTGAATTGCATAATATGTGTCCTTTAATGTGATTGGCCACAGAGACAATGGGCGTGGTTTGGCTGCCACACTCCTGTCAGTCTGCCCCAGGACAGCATGTGCAGTACTGTCCACTCGAACGTGCAACGAAAAGTATGTATACAGCTTCTCTATTGAAACAGTTTATATAAATTAAATAGTTACTTTTCAATCATAAAAACAGCTTGGCATTGTGAAACAGGCGGGGCTTATCACTAAGACGAGGTGGGGCTTACAGTACCCCGCCTCTACCTAATGATAAAAAAACGTATCACAGAATAGCAAATTTTTTAGTTTATGATTTCACTTCATGTTTGTAATTGATGACATCACACGAGGAAATTACCCAGCAACCACTGGGCCAAAACTATTTTGTTAAAATTTTGGTTTAGAGAGTCAAAAAAAGTTGTTTGTGTAAATTCTGCATAAACTTTGACTGGAATGAGTGTCCCTGGTGTGATGTCACTTCCTGTCATTTGCTAAAAAAAACACAAACATCTGCTCGATTGGTGAAAAACTATAATTTATATGTACAACAGGTACAAATACACCAAATAAAGTCAAAATTAAACAATAGTAAAAACCTGTCATGGGCACTTTAACAGTTGTGCTGTTTTGAAGGGGAAGTCCATGGGCCTCTTTCTATTACGACGCCGTTTTAAATCAATATTGAAAGAAATTATGAGTAAAATGCATAATGATGATGATCTACGAATGTTATCTTTCAATACTTAAGCCCCTGGGAAAGATCGTAACCAGTTTAAGTTACGCCGACCCGATCCGGACTCATTCCTTCACACCGAACTGCACCAAAAATCAATGGCACGCGGGTTAAGTGGCGCGCCGAGCTCGCCCACTGTTGTCGTATTGATTTTCCATTAGGCCCGGGCCGGCTACAGCTGTGGGGATTGGATTTGTGCCACCTCCCATCATGCTTTGCTGCGGCGTCCCCCCCCCTACCTCTCCCCTCCCCTCCCCTGCGAGTTCATCCATCACACGGCGACTGAAACGGGGCTCGTTAGCGGGTGAAAGGCCGCGCTGACATTAGCATTAGCTTGACCACGACGCGTTACACGGCCCACAACTTTAAAGCCGCCTTGTTTAATTAAGGCGTCGCTGGCTAATTAGCACGTGGCTAATTCTCGTCAGAGCTTGGGGAATCCTCGGAGGGCGCGGCGGCGGCGGACATTAACGCGCTGCAAACTGAATAATTAGGGCAGAGAGGAGGTCATTACAGCAAACGCTAATTTTACTGTGACAAGATTTAATTAGAGAAGTGAAAACGGCTTCGCAGTTCAAACGGGGATTTTTCGTAATTGATAAATGTGCCAGGTTTTTCTTTTATAGTACATGTTCAGTAGGTAACGTTTGTATCGATTTGGAGAAACAAGAGAATGTAAAACACGAGGACAACACGCAGGTCCTGTCCGGGAACTGAACCTGGGACCTTGTTGCTGTGTGGTAACTTGTTAACCACGAGCCCATACGTTTCCACTTATGACGTCACAAGGTGGAACTGAGTGCTTTCTGCTCTAGGGGGAGACAAAACGCCACTTCAGACTCCTTCTTTTTGATGAGAAAACAACATTATATCACATTTAAAGGACACTTCTTATACAAAATTGACTCTTAAAGGACACTTCTTGACTCGTTTGAGCTTTTACCTTTTTCATATTATCATCGAAAACACAGCTGAGGTTGTATTTTGCCTCATTAGTATGCTTTGTTGTCTTGCTCGCATGAGGGTCGTCTTCTTTGAGCGCTCACAAATCACTCCGTGCGGCCACAGGGGTTTCACCGGGTGTGTAGTTTACGTTGAAAAAAAAAAACCAGATGGGCCCAGAGTGTCGACGCCGAGATCTTAGCCCGTCTAAAAGAGCAGAGTGGGAGAGCGATGAGAGCGATGCAGCGAGAGGCTTCATATGTTTAGGCTGCTCAGTGTTGTGTGAACCTGTATCTGCTGCTGCTGCGAGGGGCTGGCTGGGGGGAGGGAGGAGGACATGGGCAAGGGTATTTGGCACTCTCATGAGGTAAATCCTACAATGTTAGATCAATGACCAGGCTAACATACAGCTTAAACGAGAGATGTTATAATATATTTGTGTAAAGCGCTATATATATTTTTTAAATTTATGTTATTATTGCACCCAAAATACTGACACCGCGCCTGCACGACACACAGAGCCCAACGTAAGGCCATGACAGCGGGGTACACGGTGGTGAAGATCATGGGTTCGATTCCCGGGTAGGGATTCAAGATTATTGGGTTAATCGATAGTCGTGAACAATATAATCATAAGAACCGAAAAATAATAATAGAAGCAAAATGAAGTATTTTTAATCAATATTTAGCCCAAAAACAAGACCTAAATGTAAAGAATGTTTTTTTATCTGGTTGTTTTTGTCACATTTAACTTTTTTTGTCTTTCTGAAAATTCAGTTTGGTAAAGCCAGTCACAAACTTGAGGAACAGTCACATGTGTCAGACTACCATGAAATGACAATTAAAGATTTCACTGTTGTTTTGGTCACAGTCTCAATAATCGGGAATAATCGTTAAATCGTGATGTGTTTTTTTTTAATCGCGACACATTTGATATTGTTATTCCCAACTTCCCCAATTGCCCCTAGTGAATGAATGTGAGCGTGAATGTTTGTCTGTCTCTCCGTTTTAACCCTGCAACTGGCCCCTGTCCAGAGTGAACCCTGCCCAAGGCCCAAAGTCACTGGGACAGGCTCAAATCACCCGCGGTAGAAAATGAATGACTCAAACAATTAGCTTTGTCTCAACAAACACCAGAGTTTTGCAAAGAGACACTTGTACTTGTCCGAGGAGCAGGAAACAGCAGTGAGGAAGGACGTGCCGTTGTTGTTGCGTAACATTTTCGCACTCACCCACTGGAGTGCGATGAGCCGCCTCCCTCTGGCCTCCATCTGTCCGTCCACACACAGTCCACACGCAGTCCACACATAGTCCACACACAGTCCACACACTCGGGAAGGCTTCACACGGACCCAGGCACAATCACATTCTCCACGGCTCAGAGAGGGGGAGAGAGGGAGAGAAGACGAGAGGACAAGAGAGAGAGAGGGAGAGCTTTGGCACGTCCAGGGAAAGCGCCGTCCATATTTGCGCTCCATCTGTTGAAGCTCTGCCCACACGATCCAAAAGGCGCCGGACAATAGGAGAAGTGCAGTGGCAGTGGACATTGGACACGTGCGGGCAGTGGACATTTGGAGACGTGCAGTGCAGTGGACATTTGGAGACGTGCACGGCGGCATTTGAGACGACGGCAGAGCATTTGGACACGTGCAGTGGCGTGGACATTTGGACACGTGCAGCGGCAGAGGACATTTGGACACGTTCAGGGGCAGAGGACATTTGGACACGAGCAGGGCAATGCATTTGGACACGTGCAGGGCAGTGGACATTTGGCAGTGGCAGGTGACATTTGGACACGTGCGGGGCAGTGGACATTTGGACACTGCAGGGGCAGTGGACATTTGGGCAGGTGGCAGTGGACATTTGGACACGTGCAGGGGCAGTGGACATTTGGAGACGTGCAGTGGCAGTGAGACATTTGGACACGTGCAGGGCAGTGGACAGTGGACATTTGGACACGTTCAGGCAGTGGACATTTGGACACAGGGCAGGGACATTTGGACATTTGGACATTGGACACAGGACATGCAGGCAGTGGACAGTGGACATTTGGAGACGTGCAGGGGCAGTGACATTTGGAGACGTGCGAGGGCAGTGGACATTTGACACGTGCAGTGGACAGTGGACAGTGGACATTTGGAGACGTGCAGTGGCAGAACATTTGACACGTGCACAGGGGCAGTGCTAGGGCATGGACATTTCCATGGCAGACATTGGAACATGGCAGTGGCATACATTTGGAGACGTCAGTGCAGAACATTTGACACGGAGATGAGGCATGGACATTTGGACACGTGCAGGGCAGTGGACAAAATTGAGGCATCGTGGCAGTGGACATTTGGACACTGCAGTGCAGGCAGTGACATTGGGACGTGCATTGGCAGTGACATTGGTGCAGGGCAGGACATTTGGACACGTGCAGGGCAGTGGACAGTGACATTTGAGACGTTGCAGCATGTGCAAGAGGGACATTTGACACGTGCAGGGGCAGTGGACAGTGACATTTGACATGACGTGGCAGTGCATTTGGGAGGCAGTGGACATTCTATGGACACGTGCAGTGGCAGTGGACAGTGGACATGTTTGACACGTGCAGGGGCAGTGACATGGACATTTGGACACGTGCATTGGCAGTGGACAGTGGACATTGCAGGGACAGTGCAGTGGACAGTTTGGACACGGCAGGGGCAGTGGACAATCTACAGTTTATCTTACCATGACTTTTACACTGATGTTATTGCTTGCCTGGAATGTTCCACAGTATGGCATTAAACGTACTTGTTTACAGTGACACTCAGACTGTTATTTTCTTAGTCATAAAAACACAGCTTTAGTTGAATAAATGGGTTTAATGCCATACTACGGACATCTCTGTGGAGACAAGCAGACCATCCACGAGAAAAGCTACTTCAGGTAAATTAGAACTGTAGATTTTAGTGTTGTTTTTGGTTTTTTTGCTCAAACAAAAAAAAAAAAATCCAAAAATAATAATAATAATTTAGTTGTGTTCAAGTTCTAATCACGACAATTAAATAAAAATTATGAAATATTTAGTCATGAAAAAAAAAAAAAATTATGAATTCTTATTTTTTTATATACACACACACATATAAATAATAATAATAATAATAATAATAAAAATAAATTAATTATAATAAATAATAAATAAACAAATGTGCCTCTAAAAAAAAATAAAACAATTCCATTGCCTTTGTATTTACATATTATTTTCATTTCATCAAGTTGTGATTCTCCCAAAAACAGTAACAACCATGGAATATTCTAAAAAAAAGAAAGAAACCTCTCGTACTGAAAACGGAGTCACATTTGGTAGATTATGTGTTTACGACTGACGCATTTCTGTTGCACTGATTTTAATTTCAATGTGAACACACAACTATCAGCAGACGACAAGCGCTGATTCATCATTTATCTGAGACACAAGTGGTTTATTGTGTTTATTGTTTGTTATTCTGTTTGTTCACCGCAGAGACATTTACCGTCACCAACATGCCCCGCCGTGAGGACAGTTACGGTAACACACATTTGGACATAAAGCACATATTCTGACTCGCTGCTTTCACTAGAGGGCAGAGGCACAATAATCACCCACTGTCACACTTTTTACAAGAAACAGTATAAAATGCAAAGAACCACGAGCTAAACAACCACAGTTGTATTGAATTTGCAGTTTAGTTGTGTGTTTTTCCCCTTTAGGGTTTTTGGCCCTGGTCACGCCCATTCCCTGAGACCTGGTTTTGTCCTTGTTTGATACTGGTTTGGTCCTAATGGAGACTTGTTTTGGGTCTTCTTCCATATCATCTGGTTTCATCCTCTTCGTCACGGTCTGGTCCTGGTCTCATCCCAGCGTTCGGTCTAATCCTGTATTAGTCCGGGTTTGGTCTTCTTCTTGGTCATGGTTTAGTTCTCTTTCAGACCTTGTTTAGTCTTTTGTTAGACCAGTTTTAGTCATAGTTACACATGTTTTCTGAGGTAGTTTGAAAAGTTTGATGACCACTAGCCTTAAACATCGAGTAAAAACGGGCAGACATTATTTCTTTCTTGTGGTGGAACATAACAAAGTACAAAAGTAAAAGTACTTTTCTTTAAGGTTTGAGACCTATTGAAATGGCCATGGTGAAACCCTGTATCCTGAAAAAGATTTTGAGTTACAGACCAGTTTTGGACGAAAATATATACATAAAAATGATTGATAAATGAAGTTACAGATTCAGTCGCTTCCTTTGACTAAAAATCAGCACAATTCTTTATCCAGATCTCCACAAATGATGCTTTAAAGGACACACACTACACACCCTCATCAATAACGCAGCTGAAGTAGCATTAGCATAGCCAGTCCTCTCCCTCCGAGACTCAAAAACACTCCGTTCTGAATCTCCTCCATAACTGACCTTTTCTCCATCTGTGTCACGGCTCTGAGAATCTTCTGCTGTTTTTTAACTCCACAAATCATCTCCAGACTCGCTCCGTTCTGAGCATTTCTGACGTCTAATCACGATCTTCATTAGCAGAAAGTGGAAGAAGGCCAATATATATTTCTCTCAACTATGTAATTCTTTCTGCTGCCAGTAGATGGAGCCCTAAGATTGGTTCCTTGCGCGGGGTAAATCCAGAAACAGGGAACTATGCAAAGTTTGTTTGTTATTAAACATGAAAAGCCAACGTAAAGGTTCTCAAGAGCACGTTTAAAGGCCAATAACAAGACAAATAATGCAGAATATTTGTCCTTTAACAGTACTAGTCGTTTGCTGAGTGTCTCTCGTTCCTTCCCTCGCTCTCAGAAGGACATTGGAGGTGTAAGAGCCACTGAGGGGGGGGGGGGGGAGTGAGGGCAGGGATCCATATTGAAGCTAACGATGCTTCTCCAACAGTTTTGCTGACTCTGGGGATCAGGGGACAGGCGGACCGGAGCCGTGGCCCGAGCCCAAACTCTACAAATGTAACGGCGGAGTGGACCATATACTGCGGGTTTACACCGGATAAACGGAGCTTGTGAGCGCAAAGTCCAGAGTCATATCCCGAGCAGCCACGGCGCAGGAGACAAGCCTATGTTGAGATAATGGACAATCCTCCAGCTAGGTACTCCTGAACTACGGCAAAAGTAAATGCATTTCTGTCAACTGGAGTGAAGATGTTCCTGTACTCATCCAAGCGGCTTCTGCAGTTCCTCTGGAGAACTGGAGAGCCACTGCCTTATATCGCTCTGAAGGGAGAATTTATATTTTACAAATGAAACCAGACATGATTTGAGCTTAAAAGCTTTCAAACCTCTGAAGTACATTATTCATTTCTATCTATTCGCACCACTTCTAAAGGTCTCCAGTGTTTCCCGTAGTCACTTTATTTTCTATTTAATGAGTTATTAATGTTCCTGTCTCGGCTGCAGCAGATACAGTACAAACATTATGATATTCCCCACTCTCCCCTGCCCGGCCCCATCAACATAATTAATACAAGCCATTAGCAGCGAGGCTAATGTGAATAATTAATGCAACGCTTTACTATGAAATATTCAAATCTGTTTCTGCAGCGAGGTCATATCAGGCGGTGGTAAAATCAATGTTAACAAATGTCGAGGTTAAGTGTCCAAAATACGCTTCTGTTGTTGGTAATAGCCGTTAGCCGTTAGCAAAACATGCCTAAAGTTAAGCTAATGGAGATTCTAAGACGCTGAATACTAAACTTGGCGTTCATTCGAACATGTTCTGTCTTTGGGATCGTTCACGCTGCGTCTCAGTCGTCCCCGTTTACGTAGCACTTCTGTGTTCCAGGTGTCGGGAAAAACAATGACCAGTATATTACCGTAGCTGCTAAATCAAGAAATAAAAAGTAGTAAACGTGCTCAGCAATCAGTATAAAAAGGGCAGAGAAGCTTCCCTATAATCGAAGTCCGTGGGGTCGAAGGATGGATGAAATGCAGAGGTCAACGTGAAAGTATCAGAGTCGGAACACTTTATTTATCCCAAAGGACGATTCATTTGTAGCTCCACAGCCGTGCGTTCAGTCATCAAACCAAAAAACAAATAAAAGACACTTAATCGACAACAAGTAACAATAAGAGAGCAAGAGATATAAAGATCACCAAGTTTACGAAAGGGTATGAAAGACAATTCGTGATTCGTTTTGGCTTCGTTATAGCGCCGCCCGGGTGGCATCAAGGAGAACTAAGCTACTAGAGTCACACTCTCAGAAGCGCCATGGAAACTTGTATCTATAACCTTTTCAATCAATACCGCAGCAGCAGCATCAGCATCCTCACGTTTAACTTATCAAGATTTGACCCATTCTTCAATATCACTCTGGCAACCTCCAAAAATACATAAAAACCGTTCACCGCACAGTTTGTGTCGTCTTAAAAGATTGTTGGCTGTTCCCGTTGGCGGCTGAACTCAGGTTAACTCACTGTTGATCACATGTTGGGCAGAGATCGGTCGAAGGGTTGGTTCACTCAAAAGTGTGCGATGGACTCCCGCCTTATTCTGGCTGATCTTCCTTCAAACGCCTGACTTAAATGATCCTTTATTCCAACTGAAGCTGTTCCTGAACACATGAATGTCTGACTCTTTGTGAAGCTGAGACGCTGTAGTTTTGGCCTCTGATTCTGATTTACTCTAATTACAAGTGGGAACAAGCTCTGCAGCGTCCCGCCTAGATTTCCTTTGGTAAATATAATTAGGAGGTATGGATTTACAGAGCATTTGTTGGGTTTTTGACAATTCCTTTCTCAAAGCTCAAGCCAATATCACTAAGAATTCGATTTAAAGTAAAAGGTTTCGCTGGTTTGCCGATATAAGGCCTTAGTTTTGTTCATTTGTGGATCTGACGAACAAACTGATCCTGATTCATTCCAGAGTGTTTGATTTGACTGAAAATTTGTGGGTTATAGCATTCATTTTACCACCATGTCACCACCAGGAGATTGATTTAATTTTTTTTTGCAGCTTGGGGACAAAAGGGAACTAATTAAGAAAAATTCAAAAGACGATTTACCAAATGGAGAACCGTCCCAGATTATCCCATGTCCTTTGACCCTCCGACTGGGAAAAACTACAAAAAACCCAGTGGAAACCTTGAGGAGAACCACAGTGAAGGAGAGATCCCCCTCCCACGGACCGACAGGCTTCAGATGGTCTAGGAATAGAAGCTTCAGGAGTTTGTAGCTGGTGGATTGGCCCTCGATGCATATTTTCGATTGATGTGGAAACCAGAGGAACGAATCCGGACACGTGCAAACCCGACACCAAAAGGCCCCACCCAATTATCCTGAATCAGCCCATACCTACCGTCCATACTCCCCCCCCTCACCCCTTTCCCCATCACCTCTCGTTTCTTTATCCAAAACCAAATCCATCAGCCACATCCTCCTTGTCTCATCAGCGCCGCGCTCCGAGTGACCCCGCTCATCACACTTAATCTACGGCGAACGTCCCGCGCCGCGCTCCACGGTGCGCGCGGTCCGCGGGTATTTATTTTTGGTTGGGGTCTAATGGCCTGTCCCCTGGCCCCTCCCACTGATGGTTATTTACTAGGCCGCAGATGCTCGGGCTCAAAATGACTGGTCATGTCAGCGGCGGCCATTTCTCTCCCGCTCGCCCCCGCCCGCCCGCACCGCCCCCCGATGCAAACGCCGCCGAGCCCGTTGACATTGACTCGGTGACTCTTGGGGCCATTATGTTGACAGCTGATTAGCACCGGATTACAGGGAGGGAGGGAAGGGGGGGGAGTGTGGGGGTAACGGAGCAGAGATGAGGCCTCCTACGCAGACAGCACAGCGGCGGGCAAGGGCAGGAGGAAAGGGGGTAGAGAGTGAGAGAGAGAGAGAGCGAAGAGAGAGGACCGGGCATGGAAAGAGAGAAAGACAGAACAGAAAGAGGGGAGAAAAAGCCTCCTACAAAGATGAGAGGAAGAGAGGGGGACAGGGATAAGAAGAGAGTAGAGAAAGAAAGTCTCAGTTCCATTTTGTAAAGCCCCAAAATCACAGCAGCAGTTGCCTCGTCGGGCTGCGCAAAATTGTTGATTTTACCGGCTGAAAGTCATCATATTATACAGTACTCGGATTGTTTCAACACGCAGAACTCGATGGAAGATGTTCGGACGCCTCTAGAGTGCAGACGATCCCAAACGATGATGATAAAGGGCAACATGTGTGGGATTTATGTTTAGATATTATTTCTTTCAAACACAATAAATCTTCCATATAATAGAGGCCTGTAGCATGTTGAATTTCAGTCTCAAAACTGGGACTAAACCTGGACCAGACCAGGACTATACCAACACGAGGATGAAACCAAACCAAGTCGACATCAGGGGTAAACCAAGATTCAAGCAGCAGTGTGACCACAACCTCAACAGTTTTAAATTATTTGGCCGACGCTACAGCTTTTTTCGGTTCAGAATCAGCGCCCTGTCAGTCCGGCTTAGCCTCCATTTTGTTTGTATCTGGGCCAGTTTTAAATAAACCACTTTTGTCCACACTTGGCTGCCGTGACAACTCCCTCTAGACCACTTCATCGTCCCATCAGATTAGCACTTTTCCAATAAAACCCACATGTGGAGTCCACCTGTCAGCTCCAACATCTCACTCATGTCCCAAGACCCGACGCTAGACCAGATCCCAGACAAAACCAGTCCCCAGAGTCCCTGAATAATAACCAAATACCTCAGACTGACCTCCAGGGGGCAGGGTATAATTAAACTGGGTCTAAGTCGCTCCCCAAGTGTTAAAAATGTATGGCGTTTGCGGCAAATGTAGCATCTTGTCTGCTGCGCGGAGGATGGAGGGTTAGGGATCCTGAAGGTCCTGGAGGTCCTGGAGGATGGAGGGCGGTACTGGAGGATGGAGGGTCCTGGAGGATGGAGGGCGGTCCTGCAGGATGGAGGGCGGTACTGGAGGATGGAGGGTCCTGGAGGATGGAGGGCGGTACTGGAGGATGGAGGGTCCTGGAGGAGGAGTGGAGGAGGGCGGTACTGGAGGATGGAGGGTGGTACTGGAGGATGGAGGGAGGTACTGGAGGATGGAGGGGGGTCCTGAAGGATGGAGGGCGGTACTGGAGGATGGAGGGCGGTCCTGGAGGATGGAGGGCGGTCCTGTTGGCAGAGCGGTCCGATGCTGTTGTCCATGGTAAACGGGGAAATACTGTACCAAGATGGCCGACGTCTCCGGGATGCTCTGCTCAGGCTGTTCGATATCTGGAGTGAAGAAAAACAGATGCTGAGGATTTATGGGTAAAAAATGTACAATAAGAAGGGATTTTTTTGGTGTTGATTGTTTTATTAGGTTTGACTGAAGATTTTGCTTGAAATTAAGATTAAAAATTTTCAATTTATCCAACTTTAACATGGCTTTAATCATGGCTTTAACTATTCCTCATGACGATTCATGGGCAATCCCAAAAATATCAAATTTGTAGAAAATTAAACCGGATTTATAGTTAAAGCCCCACCCATTTTAGTTGGACAGAAATGTCAATTTTTTTCTAAATAATGTTTTTCTTCCTCCAAAATTTTACAAGTTGTAGAATGAACTTGTGCTTAATTTCTTTGTATTTTTTACTAAAAACATTAAACTGTCCTGCTGAGCGACTGTATCGCTGTAAAACTTTTTTTGTTATTTAGAAAATGACTTCATAGTTAACTAAATTGTTGGCATAATTAAACTAACACTACATATTATAAGATATAAGGAGTTGAATGCAGTAATCCACAGTCCTGTGGCAGGACATGAGGAAATCACATATTTAAAAGAGTTTAATCTACAGATCAAAAGAAATAATATTCTTGTTTTTGTAAAATCCAGCTTTTCTGAAAAACTTTGAATGTGTTTATCTTGCAGTGAGACATCTGCATTTAATACAACAAATATAATTCTAATTGTAAAAAAGGAACATTTAAGATGGAACTTTAGTTAATAAACTGGCACTATATACATATTAAATTATGTTCATTCTTTTTAAACATTTGTTGTGAATGTGAATGACAGGAGATGTCATATGTTAAAATATCTCAAATTAAAAAGGCTTCCTTACAATTGTTTTTCAAAATGATTACCACAAAGGCGTGTCACGTCGCAGGACAGGAGAATAAAGGCATTACACGTCCAAACGTCAGGTACTTTTGCGTTTGTTTCCTGTGCTCTCTCTGTCTCTCCCCGTCACTCGAACCCTGCAGGGTCTTATTGAAAGTCCATTTTCTGTCCCTCCGTTCATTATCAGCTCATCACTGTCACCCCGTCTCCACAGGACTGTCCCATAAACCACCCGGCCCGCTCCTTCTCTGCTCCAGCCTTTTCTGTGCAGAGAGGCTCCTATCTTCTCTATTATCAGCATTTGACACGTTCAAGCTCCAACGTCTGCACAGAAAGACACCGTCCTGCCGAGTTTATGCCTTTTATGCTAATATTCATGCTAATATTTATGATAATGTGGGGCCCGCAGTGTGGGCTGATAGCGTAGTGTGAATTCAGAGCTTTGTTTGCAGATGGACCGTGCAGTGGTGGGACACAGAGGTCCTCTCGTGCTGCTCTGGACTCATTCACGTCCTCAGAACAGAACTAAATGGGGTGAGGAAACTTTGACACAGCGTTTAACCCACAAAATGCCACCAGAAGATCTCCGCTAGCAAATACTAAACATAACAATGGAATATAATACAATAAAGACAAGAAATCAGGAGTGGACAGGGAAGAGAAAGTGATTTGTGATCTCCTGTGAGCAGGACACTTTCATCGGCTTAAACATGTTTCTTTTTACAATTAGAAATAGGCATTTGTAAAGGGGGATTTCAGGGTCCTTCTCCTGTAAGAAAATGTGAATTAAATCTGAATACGGCCACACAAAATATTATTATGATTTCTTCAGCTGTATTCATGGTTCACTCGTTGCTACCGCCATCTTTGGGACAAAAGCTGCATGCTCACTGTGGGCTGTTTCAAAACAAAGGATTCTTTCTCTGCTGTCACGTCCCCAAAAACCCCGTTTGTCTAGAACTGTGTGCCTGTGGTCAGGAGGGACCAGTGGACCTGCAGAGCTGTTTGTTTCAGGTCATTAGTAGCTAATGCTAATGCTAGTGGCTATGCTAATAAACGTTAGCCTACTCGCAGACAGTTTTAATAAGCCTCATTTCCAACTGTCAAGTGTTATACTTTGGGATCAGACACAAAGTCCGTGCTCTTGAAAGATTTAAGGGCGTGTCCGGTGCAGAGGGCGTGTCCGGTGCAGAGGGCTTGTGAACGAGGAAGAGCAGATGGAAATGTCCACAAAAGTTTGTCTTTTAAGTGTCAAAGCCCAGAACTTCTGTCTTCTTCAACTATCAACACTTTTACTCTTCACTTTTATGTGTCGCGTGCATGCGACGTCTGCAACATGTGACCAGAGACAAGTCACGAGACCTAAAGATAAGATAGAGTTTTAGAGTGGAGCATATTTGTAGATATTAATTGCACTTTTCACTTCTTTCACTATTTTTCACGTTTATGTTCTCTTCCTGGTCAGGATTCAGCCCACCAAAGCATGTGGCAGAAGATTGAATGTGAGAGACGGCAAAAAGCTGATAGAAACAGAAAATAATAATTTCTCACCAAACGCTGACTTTATCTTGAGTTCCACTGATGCTAACTTATATGTTGAGCCCACATGCTTGGCAAAACAAAGCTAGCAAAGCACGTTAGCAACAGCTGTTTCCTGTTTGTCGCCGCACGGCACTCGCTTTGTCAAGAGCCGAAATGTGATATTTCCAGGTCATAATGCGTCTGACATGATCCAAAGCCAAAGCATTCCATAAAGAGAGGTTCAAACGCGGCGATGAGGCTTTGCAGAGAAGGCAAAGAAATGAGGCAAAACTGTTCCTGTGCGCGGTAGCTTTAGCCACGGCCCTCGCACACACAAACTTTGAATTACTAAACGTGTTTTTGTGACTCGCCCAGACCTCAGGATTAAAAAGTGTCACTCAGGTACAATTTAGATTTAATTTATAATGCAAACATTTGTTACGTTGCTCATGACGTCTGAAACAGCGCAACCCGAACTTGGCACTTTGCAACGTTTTCCAATTGTATTCAAATGCTTTACGCTTTTGCACGCGCATGGAAACATTAAACGTGCATTTTCCGCTAAATTTATTTCAGTTATCGCCATGACAAACGTCTAATTTGAATAATCATTTGGAAACAAAGAAGAGAAATCTAACCTTTCCCACTCTCCTTAACACCTTTGGACGTTTTGTGTGATGGGACATTTGCATTGCGTCCACGGCATCGAAAACTGCTGACTGTCCCCTCCCTTCTCCCCCCCCAGCCGCCGTCGCAATCTTTATGGTCTGGATCATATTGTACCGTAATGTGCTTTATTGTGCACAGAATAAGCTTTTCTCACAGGTAATTGCGACGCGCCGAAAACCCCTTCGCGTTAGCTACAGCGCAACGGCCGCGACGGCGTTAAAAAAACACACACACACACGCACAAAAACACGCAGATTTATCTTGGCAGGGAGAAAATTGATCCATTTCACCTTTGTCTAATGGAAATTTTTATCAAGGGTTATCTGTTTATGCAAATGGGCTCGGGAGGAGTGGAGGCGAGCAGGGGTTGTTAATCTAAACGGCCTCTCGGAGTGTCAGCGCGGCGGTACGAGCGGAGGAAGGGGGGGGCGGGGGACACTTATGCATGTTTAGGAGGTGGAATTGTCTCTCTCCGAGGGGACGTCAGACATTATGGAGATATGTAAATGACGGCGCGCTTTAGAGGGTTTTTGTGTGCGGCGTGCGTGTGTTTTCCGGTCGAAACGTCTGAGCGGAATGAGACGGAACGTCGCAGCGCTGTCGCCGTGAATCAGCCCGACGTCGGGGTTTGCGCGACTGCGGTTCGTCTGGAGGCGGAGGGTGTTCATTTATCCGGGACTGGGACCACCATTGTTTAGGATGTTGGGATTTGTTAATAGAGACATATTGTGTTTTTTTCAGCTTCTTATTATTTAACTCTAGCATATAACAGTTAAATTGTGTTCATTGTTTAACTCTAGTTTATTTTTCAAAAGGGCGAATGTGAAGTGTTACGCGTTTTTGCAGTTATTTACCCATTAACTATGTTCTCCAACAGAATATGAGGAACAAAGATATGCACTGCTTTATAAACTGGAAGTTAGGGATGTCATGATTATTCGGTTAATCGATAATTGTGATTATTCAGGTCACAATATAATCGAAAGAGCAAAAAAATTATAATCGTGACCATTTTAGAAGCAAAATTAAGTCTTTTTACTTGTCCAAAAAAAAAAGACCTTAATGAGAAGACCTTTTTTTTCATCTGGCTGTTTTTGTCACATTTAACTTTTGTTATTTTGTTTTTCAGAAAGTTCAGTTTGGTAAATCCAGTGACAAACCTGAGGAACAGTCACACGTCAGAATGAAAGAGAAGATTTCACTGTTTGGTCAGAGTCTCGATAATCGTGAAGAATCGTTATATTGTGATGTTTTTTCCTCATAATAATTGCAACACAAGCATTTGATATCGTGACATCCCTTGTGGAAATGAAATGACAATGTCTAGCACTTTTATTATTTAATGGTGATTGTTTTTCGACCGAAACACGGAAAATCTGGGAAAACGTCACTTGGAGGTCCAGGTTGTATCACATCTGCTGCTCCTGTCCAACCAGGAAGTGACATATGTATATAAACAAAATGCTAACAAAACTGGGTAAAATTTTTTTGGGGGAGTAAAATCTTAAATATAATCATCGCGCTCGAACCTGTCACACGCACTTTAAACATCAGCTTCCGTCGCACTTCCATCGGTACTCAGTGAAAGTGCATCTTCCACGCAGACAGCTTCATATTCCGCCTGAATCAATGACGGCCCGCGGGACTCAGTTCGACCGTCGAGAGATCAGTGGGATTCGCGCAGAAACACAAAAGGCCCCGTTTCCTCCTTCGTGCTGATGTCTCAATCCTGCCGGGGCCTGTTCAGAGGAGTCATAGCGCCCCCTGCCTCCGACGCGTCAAACTGCAGCTGTGTCTTTGTTCTGCAGAAAAGCCAAACGCTGCAGGTGAAGACACCTTGAATTTAGAGATTTTAAACATATTCTGTCGATCACAAAACGTATTACGAGTTTTTCATCGTGATATTGATGCATTTTATGTGTAAAAATAACTAAAATTGCACTTTTTTGTATGTATAAATCTGACAAATGGACAGAGCTAATTTACATTTCCTCCTTCACCTTTTTGGACGTATTAAATAATTTTTAAAAATGTACCGAGATTTAGTATTTCTTATTTAGTTTGAGTAAATTAAAGCTGGCTGAAAATTGGTGTGACAATTCAAAACATGCTGGATTTTTTTGGGAGTTTGAATTTGAATAAATCAGGCTTAGAATTAGATATCCACAAATCCTTGTGTACGTTCTGTTAAAATCTAGTTAAATACAAGATTGTACAGTGTGGTGTGTGAAAGGTGCGACTTTAAGGGCTTCAAGGGATCTGCGTGTCTCTGTGGGAGGAAAACGCATTTAGAGAAAACTGGAATTGAAGTCCTAATGTCATGTATAAATCTGCAGATTAAATGAAATCAATGAAGTAATTAATTATGATAAAGAAAAATAAACTGCTATTTTTTACTTTTTAAAACATTATAATACAATTACAATGCTGCATAAATTAAACACTAATATAATAGAAAAAACACATATTTAATAGACCATAATAAATGACAAAAGCAAAAGCGGTTCTTTACATTTTACTTTTATTTTGAGACAAATCTTTTAATGTTTTTTTGTCCTCCTTTGGGTGAATCTTTATTTAGAACTACTTTAATTGTGGTTCAGTCTGATTTTAGACCTGCTTTAGCTCCACATTTGGCCTGTTTTAGTCTGGTGATATTGTGTTAAAGTGACATTTTGGGTCATATTTATCTGTATTCTTTCACGATAATCATTTTTCTTCCAAAATGTCTCCCATCGCATTTAGAGTCATCGAAAAGCCTTATATTTTTAGACATAATTTAATTTGATGTCTTTTAAACTAAAGAAAGTAAATAGTTTTGGTTCTGTGTCCTTCTTGTTCACCGCTGGCTCACAGTGACCTCTGGAGGACACAGTTGTAACTGCACCCACAAACTGACAGACAACACGTTCTGTTCACTGATTATTATGAGCTACATTTATTCATTCAGTCATTTATATTTAGAGTGAAAAGACCAGATCAAAAGGAAATATGACATAAAATGTCCCCCAAAGTAACGGTCCCATTTGTCCCAGTGTCTGATCCATTTGTCCACGTTTAACTTCGAAGTAAAAGGACATTTTCCATCCTGTAACTGTCTAAAGTCAGTTTCTCCAGTCATCGATGGTCGGTTCCATCCATTTTTGTTGCTCTGGCCTTCTTTGCTTCTTCTTTCCATAGGTATCCATCGATCATTTCCATCGCCGGGGCCTTACATCCCGAATACATTGTTTTCAAGTCCAATATAAGTGTTGAAGATGTCAACAACCAGTGATTCCGTGTGATTAATCTGCACTTTGACAAAAAAACCGTCATATATTTTTCCAGCAGAATTCTTTCCAAACACGTGGTTTTGTTCGTCGAGTTCCCATTCTTCATCCGTTACACGAGATGTTCTTCTTCTTGTAATAAACTAAAATGTGTTTCACCACAATTGTCCCATGCTATTTATTTATTTATATGACTCCGCCCACTGCTCCGTCTGAAAATCGACGGTCGTGTCCTTGGAAACGGCTTGGGCGCCTCATGAGAAAAGAAAGTTCTTTATCTGACAGAAATGTAATGGTTTTTTATTTAAAGTATTTGACTATTCTACAATTTTTCTTGGCAGTGTGTTTTTTTTAACACATTTAAGACTGGTAAATTAACGGATAATTAAACTGAGTTTATTGTACCAGAAAATGGAAGAAAAAATATTGTAACGTCTAAAAAGGCGTCGCCAACACAAGTCCTGACCAAGACCTAGGCTCGGATCTGGAAAAGTGCCTGTTCTTGCTCCCGACTTTTACCTGAAAACGATTCAATTCAACCGACAACCATCTGAACAACGTCCTCAGATGCGACGCCCCCTTTCCCTCGCTGACGGCTCTTTCCAATTCCAAACTGCAGCGCAATCCCTCTAATAATCTTTCCTGAAATTATATTGTTGTACATCTAAATCTGTTTCGGGGGGGGAAAAGTCACGAAAACCAATTTACGGTCGTGTCAGAGCATCCCGCGCGCATATGCATCTGCGCTGCCTAAAACGGGGCTGTTTGACATCGCAGGGAGATTAGCGTTAAGTTTTTGGCCGAGCAATAACTTTCTAAAAACACTAATCTGATTCCAAACAGCAGCTAAGTGTCCGCGCCATACAAGCAAATTAATCCCAACTTAAATTGTAATGCTAAATTGTTTTGTCCCTCCATCTGGAACGACACGATGCACGTTCTGAAGAAAGTGAAAGGAGCAAAAGGGGATTATTCCACGGGAGATTATGTTTAGGACAAAAGAACAATATATTTGATTGACCTAAAGAGATGAGATGGAACTAGGGGCAGATGGAAAGTTGTTTTTGGGAGATAAAGTCCAGACTGAGAAGGTTTGGACATGTTACAGCAGAAGAGAGTGAATATTAGAGTTCAAAGAGTTCTTAAAGCCTAATGTGATAATCATGGGCCTCCACTTTTCTGAGTGTCAGTAGTTTTCCACCAGTGAAAGTGTAACGTCTGTGATGTTGAGTCACAGTGGATGATGTGGATAGTGAAATCTGAACCTACAGGGGGTCAACCCTATGTTCCCCAGTGACTGAACATGAGATGTTTTCACACTGCAGTTCCAAGAACTAAATCCCTATAATCCCCAGTCCTTCTTTAGTCAGAGGAACCACTCAGTCCCTCTTGTGTTCACACAGAGACTGGCTGGAAGTGGAACTTTTCAGTATTAATTTAAATGGAGTGTTTAAAAGTGTTTAAACACTATTTAAAAGTGTGTTTTCCTTCATCCTAACCTGAGAGAAGACAAATGTTATCATCACTTTGAGTCATCAACGACTGGAATTTTAATATAATTTTATATATAATTATAAAACCAGTGTAAACCATATGTGTATACATATGTTTGTATGTGTATACACGTGTGTATACATATGTTTGTATGTGTATACACATGTGTATACATATGTTTGTATGTGTATACACGTGTGTATACATATGTTTGTATGTGTATACACGTGTGTATACATATGTTTGTATGTGTATACACGTGTGTATACATATGTTTGTATGTGTATGTGTGTATACACATGTTGTATACATATGTTTGTATGTGTATACACATGTGTATACATATGTTTGTATGTGTGTGTATATATGTATGTGTATATATATATATATATATGATATGTATATATGTGTGTGTGTGATGCAGAAAAAAAGTTCAAACAAGCAATGACTTAAACAACTTTTTTTTTTTTTTTTTTAAACACAATAATTCTCAGTTATTCATTAGTTACAATTTCGTCTTTGAAGCGACTGCGTCCAAATAATTTCTTTGTGGATTATTAAAAGGTTTTAAAAAGTAAAATGTTTTCCAACAACGTCAGTGTTGTAAATGCACTTGCAAAGTGGGCAAAGTGTGGCCCCAGTTCCAAGTTCCTACTCTGTGCGAACATGCATCAAATGGAGATTGGAACTAAAAAATAAAAAGTACCAGACACTGGACTGAACTGAAAACATCTCTAAGTACCTTTAGATTGATGGTGGATCTATAACAGCAACGACAACATAATGTGCAATGTTTTTGTAATTAGGAATAAATCAACTACAATTGTCCCCAGTAAAAGCAAGATTTGAACATGTTTACCTCATATCTGGGGACACATAGGTGATGTTTATGACATTTTAAATCTAAACCTCAGATACAGGTCTTTAAAATCTGTAAAGGCCAACCTGTTTAAACAAAGGATAACAGTACACACGCACACACACGCACACAAATACATTGCATTCTGGCTAGTGAAATGTCTAATTATCTTGCAACGCTTGAAAATGCCTAGCAGTGGCCAATGAGAGACCAAGCAGTTGACCTTTGACCTCTCCTGCCCTCTACTGGTCCATCAAACGTTAGCATGACGATTCTTTTCGTTCAGGCGCAGTTCGGGGCAGCCCGCTCGGGGCCGGGGTCCTTCGCTGATGACGTAAACGTGCTGATTTGGAGGATGATGTTGTCGCTGAACTTTTGTTAAGCCTTTTCTCCTTTTTGCACGTGCGTTTAGGGTGATTTTGCACAGATGCGGAGCCCCTATTACAAGCCGCACAATGGCACGCACTGCACGTACTCCAAACTGAAAGGTAAAAGTATTTCACCTCATTTTATCTGTGCTAAATGTCACAGGTTGGCTAGTTAGCATTAGCCGCTAACTCAGAGTGCACCTGATTTGTTTGTACAGATTGGACCTCAGTAAACAGTGTCTTTTGTTGTGAAAATGACTTTGAGAGGCTTGAAGTGTGAAAGTGTCGCGTGGACAGTCGTATAATTTAATCTTTTGAACAATTGAATACATTTTTTAGAAGAATTACGACGTCTTAAAAGATTGGTAAGAAGAAGTAACCACAGACGTGTCCAGACTTTGGACTGTTTAAGGTTTATTTTGGGATAAACGTTGAAGTGGGAAGATTTTACGAACCAGAAAGAGTTTTTTGGCCTCAAAATAAAGAGTTTATGCTAGTGTTTACAGCTGTGTGTCCTGTGTTTGCAGCTGTGACAGACTCAGAAACAGGTTTATTTCCATTGTCAGTGAATAAAAACAAGATTAACAAACTGGGAACTTTCTTTTGATCGAGACTCTTTTTGTCTTTGAGTGCAAGATTAGGGATCGAAACACGAAAGGCTCTTGATAAAAGTCTGACAGAACCGAGAGAGGAGGTGGGACTGACTGAAAACGAGTGTAGTTCATGCAAAAAGTGAATACTAAAGAGCTCATTAACACATGCTACAGGTAAATGT